>JAODTK010004443.1:0-588217 GCA_026419785.1 Sclerodactyla briareus | reverse complement strand
TGTCATTTCCCTTTTCCAACATCTTCTTATCAAACTGTGATGTTTTTGTATCAGCTAACATTTCTCTCTTGGCCATCGTTATTTTTTGGATTTTTGAGGTTGGCTTGCTTGAAAAGTACCGTCATGCGAACATGCATGTCAATTACCATCTCCACCCCACACACAGTGTCCGGGCATGACGTTAAACTGTCATGCCTGATGGGGTAAGACGATCTGCATTGGAGGCTAATCTAAATTGACCCCCTACAAAATGGTCTTATGGTAATATATCATATTGCACGTACTAATATGAAACTATTTCCTATCCTGATATATGCGAACTCTTCTTGTCCCATTTTTTTTCTTTTTTTCTAGGTTGCAGATTGCCACTTTTTCTCCGGATAAGACCCGTCGATGGGCTCTAGTACCAGACAGGAAGTTATGGACATTCAACAAATTCCCCTAGGCAAACGCCTATCTGCTGAATTTTAATACGGGGGCAAGATAATTTTTCACCCCATCCACAATATATGCAGGACACTCGCTCCCTCATTTTTTTTATCGCAGATTAATATTCCTCCAGAATAATAGCATCGATGGCTGCAAGTACCAGACAAGAAATTTACACTGACATGCAACAAATTCCTTTGTGATGCGATATGCTGGCTGGATAGGTGAGGCCAGCATGTGCGGCAAAACAGGTCAACGTAATATATACCATTTCGTATGTAACAAACTTAGACCCTGCTTAGATTAGGCCCCGAAACACACTAACATGAAAAAGGAAACTGACATTAAAAAGGAAAACATGTGGTTCAAAAAGTTTGAACTGAAATTCTCCGCGAGCAACTGTCAGATCAATGACACCCAAAATGCCAGAGTTCAGAAAATACTCATTGGTTCATCAACGTTGGTGGAGTTGTCGGTAGTTTATGCCATCTCTGAGGTAAGACTTCTGATTAACTCTTTGCTTGTATTTTCACTTTTCAACATCTTTTATTAAATGTGCGTGCTTTGTCTCATGCACATTTTCTCTTGCGTCATCGTTGTTTTTGTGTCTGACGGTGGGATGGACCGAAGAAGTACTTCATGAGACAGGCAATGCCAACTTACACTCCACCACACAGTGTCCCTGGGCGCATGACGTTGAAACTGCATCCTGATGGGGGGTAAGATAGATCCTGAATTTGCCGATTCTACTTCTAAATTCACCCCTCCCAAAATTGGTTTATGGGAATATGATCCTATTGGCCAAGTACAATATGAATTATTTTCTTTCCTGAATATAGTGCAAACTCTCTTCTTGCCCCCCGTTTTGTCTTTTTTTTATTGCAGAAGGATGCCACTTTTTTCTGGAAGAACACATCGATGCGGTGCTTGTAACAGACAGGAAGTTATGGACATGCCCTATTCCATAGCGACGCGCTATGCTGGTTGATTAATACGAAGATATTTCCCATCAGAATATATGCAATACCTCTCTCCCTTTTTTCTTATCCAATTACTATTCCTCCGAAGAAGAGCCTCGATGGCTGCGAGTACGCAGACAAGAGTTACACTGACAGACACAAATTCCTTGTGATGCTCTATGCTGGCTGGAATATTCCTATAACAGCGTGAAAACAGGTCAATATTCTCATACATATTTGTATTACCAAATTATTGCCCTGCTTTGATTAGGCAACATAAATTGACAAAGGGCACTGACATTAAAAAATGGGAAGGCCAACATGTGGTTCAAAAGTTTGAACTGAATTCCCGCAACCGACTGTTCAAATGTCAATTACACAAAGCATACACAGATTGGCCAGGTCAGAGAAATCCTCATTGGTTCTTTCAACATTTGAGTTTGTTCATGCATCTCTGAAGTATTACTCTCTGATCACCTCTTTGTTTTTGTCATTATTCACTTTTCCAACATCTGTTCCATAAACGTGTGGTGTTTGGTATCACTAACATTCTCTCATTGGCCATCGTTTGTTTTTGTGGTGAGGTGGGCTGGCTTGAAAAGTACCTCATGATACGATCTTGCAAATTACGCACTCCACACACATTGTGCACTGGGCATTTCGTTAAATTGCATCCTGATGGGGTAAGATAGATCCTGCATTGGATTCTAACTAAATTGACCCTACAAAATTGGTCTATGGCCAATAATGATCATATTGCACAGTACTAATATAATCTATTTTCTTTCCTGATATATGCAAACCGCTTTCTTGGCCTCGTTTCCCGTCTTTTCTATTGGCATAGATGCCGCTCGTTCCCCAGAATAACACGTCGATGGGCTGGCTAGTACGTCAGACAGGAGTTATGACATGCACAAATTCCATAACGACGTCGCTATACTGCTGATTATACGAAGACTTTCCCATCCATAATATCTGTCAACCTCTCTCCCTTTTTTCTTATCGCGATTACTATTCCTTCAGAAGAAGAACCTCGATGGACTGCAAGTACCAGACAAGAAGTTACTGACAGACGCCAATTCCTTTGTGATGCACTATGCTGGCTGGATAGATTCCCTATAACAGGCAGTGAAACGTCAAGTATTATCATACATGCATACCATATTTGTTGTAATCAATTATTGCCCTGCTTTGATTAGGCGAACACTAGACATTGACAAGCACGGACATTAAAAAAGGCAAACTGTGGTTCACAAAGTTTGGAACTGAAATTCCCCCAAACATACTGTTCAAAATCAAATACTCAAATGCCAGAGTCAGTATTATCATCCATATCATACCAAGATCATAATCATACCAGTCAAAATGCCAGAGTCACAAAACCTCACTAATTCTTTCAACATTGGAGTTTGTTTTCATTTCATGCATCTCTGGAGGTACGACTTCTGGTCACCTCTTTGTTTGTCATTCTCACTTTTCCAACAGCTTTTCATAAACTGTGGTGTTTGTCTCACTAATATTTCTCTTGTCATCGTTTGTGTTTGTGTTGAGGTGGGGCTGCCTGCGGCAATTAACATCATGAGACATGCATGCAGATTACCACTCCATACCCAGTTTTTCTTGGGCATGACGTTAAACTGTATCCTGATGGGGTAAAATCCTGCATTGGAATCTAATCTCACTCGCCCCTACAGGTCAAACTGATTTACCCTATTTGTATGTAACAAATTATTGACCTGCTTAGTTTGAGCGAACACTAACATCGAAAAAGGCACTGACTTAGAAAGGCAAATATGTGGTTTACAAAGTTTGAACTGAATGACCCCCAACCAACTTTCAAATCAAATACTCACAATGCCAGAGTCAGAGAAATCCTCCTAGTTTCTTTTTTTCAACATTGATCTTGATTTCATTCATCTCTAGTCGACTTCTGGTAACCTCTTTGTTGGCCATTGTCACATTTCCACCGCTTTTCATAACCTGCTGTTTGGTACACTAACATTAGTGAATTAAGAAAGTATTGCTCTGCCTTACATTAGGGGCGACACACTAACTTTAAAACGGCATGACTCAAAAACGGAAAACATGTGTATTTACAAAGAAACTGAAATTTCCCCCAAACCAACTGTTCAAATCAAATCTTCACTCACATAATCCAGAGTCAGAGAAATCCGCACTAGTTCTTTTTCACTTCACACATGGAGTTTTGATTTATGCATTCTCTGAGGTACGGACTTCTGTAGACCTCTTTGTTTGTCATTGTCACATTTCCAACAGCTTTCATAACCTGTGCTGTTGGTATCACAACATTAGTGAATTAAGAAAGTATTGCTCTCGGCTTCATTACTAACACTAACATTGAAAACGGCACGCATCAAAAACGCACACTGTTATTTACAAAAGAACTAGAAAATTATCCCCCAACGCAAGCTGTTCGAATCAATTACTCAAAATGCAGCGTCAGAGAATCCTCACTAGTTCTTTCATCATTCAACATTGGAGTTCAGCTTCTGCATCTCTGAGGTACGACTTGTTGTCGGTCCCCGCTTTGTTTGTCATTGTCACTTTTCCAACATGTCTTCATAAACTGTCTTGTCAAAATACAACCACTCCACACACCGTGTGCGTGTCCTGGGCATGACGGTAAAATGATCCAGGATGGGGTTGTAAGATTATATAGATCCTGCATGGCGATTCCAATCTAAATTTCACCCCTACAAAACATAAGCCTTTTTTTTTCTTTAAAGTGATATAGCATATGCACGTACTATATGAATTTATTTCCTATCCTGAATATGCCACAAATCTCTGTCTTGTCCAAATTTTTTCTTTTTCTATTGCAATTGACCCACTTTTTCTCGGGAAAGAGAACACGTCGAGGGGCTTCTAAAACTAGACAGGAAGTAATGGAACATGTGCAACAACTTCCATAGCGGCCGCACTTGCTGGCCGGGTAATATGAATGTACTTTTCCCATCCAGAATTATATGACAGACCTCTCTCTTTTCTTCTTATCGCAGCTTCAGCTTCTATTCTCTGGAAGAACACATCGATGGGCTGCTAGCTACCAGACAGGAGTAAGTAACTGATAGACAACAATTGCTATGCTGGATGAGATAAGATGGTATACAGCCAGTGTGAAACACGCGTAAAGTATGGCGATGGGTAAAGTATATATACCATATTTGTATGTAAACATAATAATGCCCTAATAATTGCCGCTGCCGATTAGGCGAACACTAACATGAAGAATGGCACTGACAGTTAACAAAAAAGGCAAACATGTTGGTTACAATGTGTGAATGAATTCCCCCCGATCCAAACTGTTGAAATGAAACAAGAGGGCCAATCCCCGGAGTAGCGGGATCTCATCGGCAAATTGGAAATATTCATTTGTATTCTACTTGGCCGACCTTTTTGCGAAGTTGCACAAATGCGAAAAATTAGCAAAATATGTCTGGAAACTGCCCATTTTCCCCCAAAAATAATTATTTCATGGAAAATTCAGTTAATTTACAGCATAAACGCTCGGAAACCCGTTGTTTTGATACTTGCCTACCTTTTCTGAAAAAATTGGAATCATTCAGTCCACCCAATCTCTAAATCTACCAAAAACTGAACAAATTTCCAGAAATTCTTTAAATTTGGCCAACAAAAAATTTTTTTCCCCCCTCTAAAAATTGGACTATTTTTGGTAATTTCGGGGTGATTGCATGGGAAAAAGTTGTTTTGTTATTTGCCGCCTTTCCACATGGCCAACTACAAAGTTTGAAATCATTCGGCCATCGGAATAAGGGAATATCTTAAAAATATGAAAAACTTGTGAATGGAAAATGAGAATTCCCCCAAAAATTTGTCTTTTGCCTCCTAATTCCCCCAATTTTTTTGATAGTTTCCGTCTATATTTTGAGACGAATATGTGATTTAGAGTGACTATTCAAGCATGTGCCAAATGTCACTTTGTTCAGCACTCCAAAATGACGATATTCGCCGAAAAAACCATCAAACATATGACGGCACACGCAAACCGCACACACATACACCACACACGACAAAACACACAAACGGACACTTGCGATTGCACTTCATTGCTGGATCACTCGGCACCCATGGGTAACCACTGATGTTTACCCCTCAGTGGATAGTTCCCAAACCACCATTATGGTTACCAGCAACCATTGCTATGACAACCAGCAACAGTAAATATAGGTGAAACGGACCCGAGCAACCAACTGACTACAATTTCTCATCCGGCCCTTCGGGACCATGAGATAATTAGTTATTATGAAAACTCCTGGTTCAGAGAAATCCTTTATATTTCCTCAAAATACCCACGCCATACGCAGGTCCTGGGCTGCCCAGGACGTTTTTTAAACGCATCCCGTGGGTTTGTTAAAATTAGATCCTGATAGATACTAAATTAACCCCTACAAAATAGACCTTAAGGTGATATATGATCATATGACCAAGAAGCTACTTCTATATTTCCCATCCTGAAGAATATGCCCAAACCTCTTTGGTTTTCCACAAATTTTCTTCATTTCCATGCCCCAGATGACCACTTTTTCTCTCGGCACGAAAATGCAGACAGGAAGTTTCGGACACGCAACACAATTCATAGCGACACCGCTATGCCTGGCTGGGTGATGATATGATATAAATCCTGAGGCATGCTTGTAAATTACCACTCTACACAGTGTCTTCTGGGCAAATGACAAATAAACTGCAATTCTGGTTGGCATTGCCTTCTAATCTAAATTATCCCCAGTCATGGAGTATATCAACTCCATGAATGGCATATAGTTTGGTGCCATGGATCTGAGATGGTTCACCAGCTCCGTTCCTATAGTTCCGGACATAAATATTAAAGTTCAGTGGTCACGAAAAAAACAACTTTTCATTTATAATGTTGAAAAAATGTCATCAAAAGTATCAATCGTACCGAAACACGCACATGGTTTTGGCCGCCGACGTTGTCGACGTTTGTCTGCGCGTGGAATGTGCGGTGTTGTTTGTTCAGCCCAATGCATTAAAATACATTGGACCCAATTTAAAACGCAGTACAGTAAACACACAAATAAATCAAATTGAATTTTGGTGCCAGTGGAGCCATTAATGTAACATACAGAAACAGTCATGAATTTAAAGGAAAATTCAATCCGTGACAATTGCCATACTTAACCCTACAAATATACTACATAGGCAGGATAATAGTCATTGATATGATCAGATGAAGCAATTTCTCATCTGGAAATAATGCAGTTTTTCTTTTTATTGGCCCAGATTACATTCCCTATGGAGGAACACACGATGGACTGCCCTGCTAGAACCAGAGATGGTCTGCAACAAAATCCACCGCGTATCGCGATGCATGGCCTGGGAGAACTGGATAATATGGTCGTTTGCGAGTGTAGATTACGTTTCCTCCCAGAAGAACACATTGGTGGAGAGTGGGTGATTTTAGCAAACACACAACAAATCTTCTGTTTTAATGATGCAGCAAAATCCAGAATATGTCAGTATTTTAGTCATTTGTTCAGTAGTCTTTCCATTCATAAAATTTTATCAATCCTAATAGCACCTACTAAACCAAGGGACTGCCTGGTGCCAATACGATAAATGGTGTGGTGAAGGTTCAATTCCTTCCAGTTTCAATTGTAGGATGCTTCAAACTTACCCATTACTTTCACAGCTTTTTTGCGGCAGTAGTAGTAGTAGTATTTATTCAATCTGTCATAGTTTGCCTCTCTTCCAGTTCTCAACTCACCAGGTGGAAATGACTTATTTCGGCGTTTGACGGTGGTTTCAAAGTTCCGAAGAGAACTTGCGAGAGTCTCCTTGTTGTGTGTGTGCACTGGTGGTGTGTCCCACTTTGTTGTTAGGCAGGATTTCCCAAAAGCGGTAGCGGACGATTTTTGATGAAATGTAATATCGGGAGTTGGTGAACAATATCTGATTTGATTTTGGGGTTAATAGCCTATTTTATGTTAATTTCTTGCAAGATTACGCGAGCGCGAAAGGAACCATATGGCTGACTTGGTTTTGCACGTAGGGCAGGATGATTGATGAAACTGTGTTAGGTTGGCTATCTTACTCTCCAAATTTTTAGCTCAGACTGGAGGTCATTCAGTGTGCCTGTCTTTGTGTCTTTGAATCGTTTATTCAAAGTTTGTTGATTTGTATTTAAGCTGCAAATTTTCAACCTTGAGTTATTCAGTGTGGTATAAATTTCCATTATGCCCATTCATTCAATGCCCAATGGTATTATTGTCACCAACCATTGATCCGAGAATATTTTAAGGAGGAAAATGGGTCACAGGGAAGAAAGTGTTGGGATATTGTGTCTAACTTGCGCAATTTCAGTCACATTTTCCACAAAACTTGTACTCCTTGGAGTAGACATGCTTTAGACATGCTCAACTAAATCAGTCCCTTGAACATTTGAAAATTGCGTCACTAATTAGTAAGCTGTATGTGTTAAATACCAATACAAAAAAACTGAACGTGAAAGAACACATGGAATGCCTTGTATTTAATGGTTTTGCAACATGGTACATAGAGGATACCACTGATCGAGCAAACCAGGCGAGACACGGGGGGGGGGGGGGGGGGGGGGGGGGGGGGGGTTATATTAATGTATGTTGAAAATAAGAAGCAGTTATGCAAAAGATACTACATGAAAATATTGATATTATGGCAATGGATGTTGGTAGTTCATTCGTTCTGTACTAGCGTCAGCCATACTTTATAGAAATCGCATGTAAGTGTATTATGTGTATTAAATCTGATCTGACCCAATCTATGTGATTTGATATGAGACCCAAGTCGCACAAACATATTATTTTCCGTCAGACTTGACAGAAATATGAAGAACTCCATTGAGATGGTGGATTAGAATTAATAGAATACCCAAATCTTCTTGATTTAGATTAGATTGCCAAAATGCTAGTTATTCTACCCTTGTTACTTGAATCGGCCCTAGACCGAGGTGCTGCATGAAAATTTTTTACAGTGACGTTTGTGATCAACCAAATTATCCGAGGGTCGACGGTCAGTAATTCGAGAAGTAAATTTTGCCAATTACAATCAGAATCTAGATGTTCACAATCCTCACCAGATGGACAACCCATACACCTAATTCGAACTAAATACATGTTTGTCCTTCTTGGAGGTTCCAGTGTCTCTCTCACAGCCATTACCTAAACGACAGAAACATTTTTTTTACTCTATCCTCACTTTATGGGCTTCTTTCATAGCTAGTTTTTTCAACTTCTACCACCCTGTTTGTTTCTCTTCACAAGTTATACCAGGCATCACATTCCGATGCTACGCACAATGGCAACAATCAATTTTGAAAACATTTTTTTTGAACGAACTATCGATTCGTTGTTGAAAAAAGTCCTGAAGGTCACGCGGTCAATAGATCAAATCAGGTCGAAGTTAGGTGGGTGGCCAGACGGACAAAACTTTTCATTACAACATCTCTCTAGAATAACCTCAACTTACACTGAAAACATTTTCCCATATGTGCAACATACCTAATTGAACTTATACGTCACTTGCGTTCGTTACATAGCCTCTGATACTTTTCTCCCACACACCTCAAATTAATCGCCTAACGCCAAAACAGAGTTCAACCTTAACCCATTGCAACCCACATATCCATGTTGTTACTTGGTACATTGCTTGCGTTCGTTAGATATCGGGTTTACAAGGTCCGTCGCACATATTCATAAGCACGCACACATACACACTCACACTCACACACAGACAAACACCCCAATATTATCAATTTGTTTCCCATTGTTTGATGTCTCGGCTGTAAACCCTAGAACATGTACACATACACGTCTGCTTGAAATACTATCAGGATTCAAATACTGGTACAAGCTCCTATTTTTGCGGATTTTGCTTTTATTTTGACTTGTTGGAACCTTACACACTACATTGACATCTTCCGTATACTGGCCCCATCTCAGCTTCACGCGATATTTTCACATGCGTACCGCCGACTCGCACCTAACAATGGAATCCCGGCCTAGGAGCTTTTCACTCAAGGGGAAATTGTCAGAATCTTCCAAATATGCGCTCTGCTTAGTTAGCCTAACTTGCGACAACACACCTCGAATCAATTTGTTCCTGATTTTTTGGCTCCTGCAAGAAATCGAAATTGATAACAGTCTGATACAAGACGGTCCGTTCAGGATACTTGGCGCAGCTTCTGATGGGAGGGGGGGGGTGGGGGGGGGCGGTAGAGGGACCGCGACCCCTACTTTAGGGAAGTCCTCCATACGTACACTCGGGACTGCTTTTGGACTTCTCGCCCGTGGTTGCGCTGTGAGGGGGGTCAATCAGTGAGTGAGTGTACTGGTAGTGAGGTGCTAGCTCCCTGCAACATTGAACAACACCCAGACAAATACACAGAGTTGGAGCGAGCTGAACGTGCAGAGATGAGAGCGCAAGTGAGGGACACTGATGGAACGCCAATCAGGGCAAAAAGTCACTGCAGCGCTCTCTTGCAGCTTGGCAGCTTTTTAAAATTTATGTGGAGGGCTTCGTCCTTGCGTCAGCAACTCGTATTCCTTCCGCATCAGTTTTTTTTCTAATACATTACACTATTCGAGTTGTGTGATATTTCCACGGAAGTCCTCTTATTAACTGTAAATCGGGAGTCGCATATGCGCAGTACCTTACAAAATGCCTTCACCATGGGGATTGCGCATAGGCAGGGGAAATATAGTTTGTTGTCAGATGACTGTGTTAACCGAATCTTGGGCCCGAGTGCCTTTAGCAGTCATCCAAGAGGTTGGGGACAATCACATTTTTTTGTAAAATTTAAGTCACATTTACTAAGAAAAAAAAGTCGAGTCATGTTAGGCCAGTCACTGTACAGACTCTTGAAAACGAGTCCGATGGCGTCACCAAGACCCTTTCGCCTGGGGGAGGAGGGATACTGGTGGGGGTGGCACAGACATTTTTTTTTTGTTTCAGGGGAACAAGAATACCATCTAAGCTGACGCCACCATGGGTTGGCGCGGAGCGTAATCGCATTTTTTGGTTGTGCCAGCCGCATAGCGGTGAATGGCGGTCGTTTTTAGGCCTGGTATTACCAAGTCAACTGAATCACAAATTTGTATTCGGTGGGAAATTATGGACCTTTCGGTCGGACCTCTTCCTACCGTTGCCCCTACGCCTTTTTTTTGGCCCAAATTTCATCAATTGCTGCACCATACCTGCTATCCACCAGTGCGGCGAAGCGTCGGAATTTTGTCTCCATTTCAGCAATATCTGAAAAAATCAGGATCCCAGCAGACTTAGGACATTTAGCCACGCTTAGCTCAACTGTCCCAATCATGATATAACCTCATTGCCATGCAGGGCACTTCCTAGTAGAATTTCCTTGGATAGAACACGCGCGGAAAATCCAAGCAGTCTGAATGTCTTGGTTACTGCAGTTCATTTCGCCATCATATCCCTCATTTGTTCCTACTCTACTGTCTCCAACCATAATATAAACTTCTGCCATGCAGGGAACTTCCTTGTAGAAGTTCCTCGGAGAAAAAACGCGTTGAAAATCCAGCAGTCTGAATCTTGGTTACTGCAGTTCATTTCGTCCAGCTTCCTTTACTTCCCAATCTGATATAATCTTCATGTCATCTGGGAACTTCCTAGTGAAGTTCCTTGGAGAAAACACTCGTTGAAAATCCAGCAGTCTGACTGCCTTGTTCTGCAGAGAGAGGAAACGGCAAAGGCTAAAGTTTATTAACCCAAAAGGGGATGATTGTAGTTTTCAAGGTCACTGAGAGTTGTTTAGTAATTATCCAATCTCAACAGATCTGTGGAGCTCGGGGCCAATGACCCAATGAGGGCAGAACCTTCTGACAGAGATTGATGTCAGGAGTCGAGAGCAACGGGACGAATTTAACAACTATAGTAAGCCAGCGTGGAGAAACTGTGACAGTTCCCTTTGTGTTATGAGCCGTACTGTGCCTTTATTTCTTTTATTTTGGGAGATGCTGTCCTGGATCATGGGGGGTGGGGGAGTTATCACATAGGCTATGCCCCCAACTTAATATTTGGGATGTATCCCGCCCCCCCACCCCTGCGATCTACGCCATGGACCTGCAAACTTTATCAACAGTTCATGCAGTTGCCACGGACGGCTGGTGCCTCCTTACATAACGTTGTTCGCACAACACAAATGTTCAACTTGCTTCGGGCCACCCTAAAGGGGGTTCCCCCATTTTGGTTGTGCTGAATAACCTCTAGAAAAAATGGCCCATGTATACAGTGTACATATATCGCACGTTTTATTTTATCGCCCGTTTAATTTTGCTTTATGATAGACTTACCTATCGACTCCTATTCAAGTCCCAGCAGGGGTGCATCGGCCTGATACTGTCAGCTGCAAACCTCGCCAGGTACACGGAATGAGGCATGCATGGGCTGCGTCTTTGGTGTTGGCCTAAGTGGGGGTGCATGGGTGTGAATCGCACTTAGACTGCAACTTGCAAATAGCATACCCCTCATTTTGTCCACTGCTCCAAGTTTTTTGGTATGACCCGGCCCGGTTTCTAAGCGTGCTGGAGTCCGGTCCTCTCAATCGAGTCCGATCATCAGTATCCCAGTCCAAGTCATTGGCGTCCGAGTCCGAGTCCGGTGTCCGATCCGAGTCCTCGAGTCCCTTATGCAAATTGACCTGTACTATTTTACAAATTTAAGGATAACTTAGCAACCGTTGTATTACTTGCCTACATACCAGGCAATGTTTCAAACGCAGCGGCTACCGATTAACAAATTACTGACATAACGAGAATTTTAGAGGACTGGGCTGGTTATGCCTCGTGATAGGTGCCGAATATCTGAGAGGTCCCTAATGAATTTACTCTGATAGCCGAGGGACAAAGGGCAATAATTAACTATACTTTGGGTGCAACCAGGGACGTAGCTAGGGTCATATGATGGGGGAGGGGGGGGGTGAAGACACAAATTCCAACTGGCTAGTTCATTTTTTCCAACACCCCCATCCCCTATACGAAAGGAGCTTTTTTGGCGTTTCTGTTGTCATTGGGGCGCCCTGTTTATTTTTAAGGGTTTTGTAAACTTTGTGCGATGGATCAATTCGCGACCGAGAGTTTCACCGATCGGAGTTTTCAGGAAGTCGATTGAGGCCCATCTCATCTGAGAACTGTTTTTGGGGATGGACTTGGACACCTTATCCACCTAATAACGGAAGATGGCGTCTCGGACATCGAAGCTCGAGTAACACAACGCATATACTGTACTCTCTAATACCAAGTGATAACTGTGCATTCATAGTTCATCCGACTGGCCTTCAGGAGCACTCTCGGTATTTGGAAGTTGGGCGGGTAGTGGTCGGCTGGACGCCAAAATGCTCACGACTGACACACAGCAAGGACAGCAGTGCAGAATCTTAAGTACAATCAGTGGCGTAAGAAAGTATTTTTGAGCGGAGGTGATGAAGTTTGATAATGGATATGGGGGTTCTAAAAACAGGTTGCATTCCGGTGACGTTAGAGGCAAGTTGGGCATATAGCACTCCAAAACACGCAACTTCACCCAGAAATAATTTCGCATTTCACATGTCCTAGTGCGACTTTTTTTTCCTACACAAATCGAACCGAGGGCAGCAATTAAGATTTAGAGGACCGCCGATGCCCCCTGCTCCACTCCCAGTATTGTTGTAGTTCAGGTACGGTAGCCTTATGACACTCCTTAACATTCACTTTTTCGTTCCATACATAATATTCATTTTCACTGTTCTTAGATGCGACTTGCTGCTCGGGTCTTGTGATTTTTGTTCTGCAAAATTTGCATGGGCAGTAGGTAGGCTCTTTTTTGGTGTAATTATTACCTGACAGCGACCGCAAACATAAGGCATACGGGACCATTCCAGTTTAGAGGGCATTCTATCATATAATTTTGGCAGTCAGCAGTGCGTGCCAGACTTGGGCACAGGAGGCCGAGACAGTCCTTAGTAGGGCGCAAGAATACTATCTAAGCGGGAAGACGCCACACCATTGGTTGGCGCGGAGCGGTCGAGATTTTTTTGGTTGCGCAAGCCCCCAGATTGCCGGAAATGAACTCTTCCCGGGCGTTTTGGGCCGCATGTACCAAGCTTCAAAATTGGGCATTTTGTGATCAAAATTTTTGTAATCGGTGGAATATTTGAACCTTTTGTCAGACCTCGGTCTAATCGCTGCCCCGACTCAAAAGGTCAACAGTTTGTGCTCCTTCCTAGTGTTCACTCATGCACGCTAAACGCGCATTTTTTTTTGGGGGGGGGGGTTCCCTTGACACATTGGAAAAACAGAAAAAAAAGACAAAACAGAACAAGATCTCGTATGTCCCGCCTTCAGCTGACTACTCAGACGCTATTTGTATGTTTAATGCATGCAGAACTTATAATTGCACTACCTAAAAAATGTATAAAAAAAAACTTTTTTCCGTATTGGTTGTACGCGAATCTAATCCCTACCCTAATCTCAAATTAGACAATAGACACATTGATTGTCATACAATACCGACAGCCAATCATGCAGGCGTTGAATATGCTTGGTTAATGAAGGAAGAAGTATTGTAATTGCCCGCGAAGCGCGCAAACTTTTTGGGCACATTAACTGCATGGATATTGATAAGAAAAATTATGTTACAATTCTTTGTTGTAATTGTATTTCACCGTTTCAACATGAATAAAAAATATTCCTGTTGGTTGAGTTGGAAATTTACAAAGTTGACTGGGCCTCGGTCCTCAGTCGTAAAAATATACAATCTTACGCTCTGTCAGAACTCCAACTGGCTATTCGAAAATTCCAACTGCAAGGTCGCTCGTGACCATTTTTTTGGAGGGGGGGGTTGGGGGGGGGGTGGGGGTGGTGGGGTGGGGGGGGGGGGTGGGGGGGGGGGGGGGGGGGGGGGGGGTCGACACCCCCCCCCGCTCGCGACGTCCTGGGTGCCAACACAAATGGGAGTTGTCTTGTAGGCCTGGACTCCCTGGAGCGTACAGTCACATGCCAATAGAAAAATTATTATAAATTTGAAAATTAAATTAGTAAAATATCGTTGCCATGCACTATCTAGCATTGAAAAGCATATAGAATAAATTGCTCCTCTTTCAAACTTCATCAAGCACCCAACCCCCCCCCCCCCCCGACCAACCCCCCCCCCCCCCTCCCTTTTTACTATTGATAAGACTGGTAAACAGCGACTGTGATTTTGGTAGACTCTTCAAGCGAGTATAGAGCAACAGACATCTGAAGGAGAGCACTAAGATGAGCGTTTACCGTGCTGTTGCTCTGACTACACTCCTGTATAGCTCTGATTCGTTGGTTACGTACCGTCATCATCTGCAACTGCCCGAACGTTTCCACCAGCGCTGCCTCAGCAGCATATCCTTACCATTCTTTGGAGTGATTTCGTTACAAACACACCGCAGTCCTCCGACAGGCGGAGGTCCCAGCATTAAGGCCATGCTGTTGAAGGCTCAACTTTGGTGGGCAGGGAACGTTGCCAGGATGGATGACCATCGGCTGCCAAAGATTGCACGGTTTGGAGAGCTGCCCACTGCCTGAACAACCGCATTAGATGCGAACCAAAGAAGCGGTACAAAGACTGCTTGAAAAATCACTCGCCCTCGGCACAATGACCTTAGCCAGTGGTTCAACCTATCTGCTGCCCGCCAGTGCATGGAGGCATACGATCCACCAGACTGCTGCGACTTTCGATGAAACCCGCACTGCTCGCCTTGACAAGAGGAAACAGAGGAACTCAAAGGAAATCAGCCACTTCGCGCAATCGGCCAGTTCGCGCTGTGATGTTATCTCAACGCCTAGATTGTGTCTCTGCTAGACGCCATCGATTTGTATTTTCGAATTGATGATGTTGTTTCTGCGCTTCCGTATTGGAGCAGCTAACTTCGGAGTTGTATAATATAATAGCTCCATTCCATGAGTAATTAATAGCTCCATCTGCCACCCTGCCGTGCCTCAACCATTTTGGTTCAACAACTAAGAGCAAAAATGTGAATTAAATGCTGCTATTTGAGGTTATGTAACCAGCTCAATAGATAAATATGTCCTTCTGGCAATATGTGATGTATGTGAAGGTTTTTTTCTTCATATTCGCATCAATTATTCAAGTATTGGATTTTTTATTTTTTATAAAGACATTTGCCCTTCTGGGAAAACGGAAAAAATCAAGGGTTGTAGAGCAATGTTCGACGAATTTTGAAACAAAAACCCGATAGGCCTATTTCTAGAAGACGCCATCTATTGGGACGCCGGACGCGGACACCCTTTCAGACGTACAATTCATTCGAAATTTCGAACTCTGTTCATCTGGGTCGAGGCCAGTATTTCTTTAACTTATTCTCAAATTTACAGGCAAGTTAAGTTAGCCTGGAACTTGATTTCGCAAAACTGGTTCAACGGACTCTAATACATAACATATTCATGGATTCCGAGATACGTGCTAACGATGTACGTCACCAATAGCCAAATATAACGCACAGCCGGCCACCCAGACGTCAGGGGGTTGTAAATCTCTGTACAAACTCAATGGGACTACTGGTTTTCAAAACTTGTCACACACTTTTATGTAGCAGTTCCTCCCAGTTCACATAACAGCTGAGATGTTTTCAATCAATATTTTGTAACTGAGCATAAATTTTTGCAACACGACACGTACAAAACGTTGAGTAATCCAACATTAAAAGTTTAGGCTACGCCCCCTCCAGTGTGCAAAAAATAACGTTAGGCCACAGTGCATACACGCACTGAGTAACGCCGAATCCATGAATAGCAGCATAGCCCTCAAATGCATGTATCTGATGTACTAGGGATACTGTCCAACGCTCTGTGTGGAGCCACATGTACCTATTTTAGGAGAAAAATGTCCCCGTGCGAGTACACTTGAGACCAAGCGACTCTAATTCTGGGGCCCAGAAGTGACATTGACGGTGCCAAGGACAAAAAAACATGACGTATTCAGGGCTGGAATTAAGGTTGGAGGGAGGCACGGCCATTGGGCCCTGGTCTATTTAGGGACTTTTGGAGGGCAACAAGGCCATTGGGTAGGGCACCAGGCAAACATTCGTCTGGCAGGGCACCAAGGCAAAATACCAAAATGTGAATTGATAACAGCAAAAAGCCTCAGGACAGGGCTATGCAAGCCCATATGAAGGTCAAAATTAATTTTGGTTCCACCTTGCACATGATTTCTGGGGGGGGGGGTGGGGGTCTCCATCAATGACTTGCATAAAAACCCATCTCCCCCGCCTTCCAAACAATTTGCAAACCACACTGACAGGAGCCCATTACGGCTTCCTCCCACCATTCCCTACACCTTCCCTTGCTGGTGGCTCTCCATTTCTTAGATCTACGAGGTGGGTCATTGTTACTCAAAGCCACAAGCGACTATGACTAAGAATGGGAAAATGTTTAAAATGAAATTGAATTCATCCCTGAATGGAAAGCACAATTTCATGAACCCACATGCCATAATGGCCTACTCTGCAGTAGAAACAGGCAGCATGAGTAGGATGACTTGATCATTATGAGGGACTTCAAAAAGGTTGACAGTGTGGCATCAAGTCTCTTACGCAAGCTCAAAGTGCAGTATCAGAATCCACCGCTTCAAAGTGGATTCAGCATTCCCTCACCAAACGTCAACAGCCAGTTTTCCTACAGGGAGCGACATCATCTCATCTGAGGTGGAAGTTACATCAGGAGTCCCTCAGGAACTGTTTTGGGACCCCCCTCCTGTTCTTGGTATATTAGACATACATGACCTTCCCGAAAGGAAAATATCCTCTCGGACATTAAGCTGTTGCGGCTGAGTGTATCTATCGTTGAGATCAAGTCCCATACTGATTGTCTTCAACTCAAAGGGACATCAACAACGAAATCAATTGGAAAGGACTGGCAAATGTCGCTTTAAAGCATCTAAATGCTTCTACACATTTTGATGGTGACCCATAAGGAAAAAATCCAGGTATGCAGTTATCATCTTGGTGAACACATTTTAGAAGAGGTTATTCATTACCCATACGGAACTAAGTAACGACCACAAATGAGGATTGCTACCGTTATTGTCTGTACCCGAGGTCAATACCTGAATGGAACGGCTGCCCTGTGAGATTCAGGAGGCCGCTGATGTTAAATCCTTCAAGTCTGCTCTAAGTGACATAGACATTGAGTTTTAGTTATTAGTGCTCATTTTAAACTGTTGTGACTGCTGCTACACTGGCTGAAGTATGACAACAACCTCGCAGGTGTTTGTACTAGACCATACAGATACATCCCAGCAGCCCCCTCCCCGTTTTGCCACACTGAGTAGGCCTACTTAGTACTTCCACCGAAATTGTGCCCAAATAATTTTCAGAGGTGGATATAGCTTTCCCCATACTCCGCTTACATTGTTTTGATATATTTAGGCAGAAACCAAGTGTATTTCGTGATTATGATCTGATCCGAGTACACATGTTGAAAAAAAAGAGCTATCCTAACACACTGTTGATAGGAAAAATCGAGGCCTATACCGGTAAATTTCGGCCGTTTTTTTGCAGAAACTTTGTTATAGTAAGTTCAGGTGTTTAGGGATTAATTTTAGGATGATTAGGATCATATTACAAACAGGAAGTCGGACCATGTTTCTCTTTGGAAGGAGTCTCAAGTTGATAGACCAAACTTCAGAGGGCATGACGGCAAAGGAATTGGGGCAGGACGGCCATCGTGGCCGTGAGCAATAGGCGCTTTTTTAGGGCACTGCGGCCATCATGAAAAACACGACGGCCATGGGCAGCCGGTGCCGTCGGTTAATTCCAGACCTGCGTATGTTCAAATCCATATTCCACACAGCATTAGTCATTGCATTAGCAGCGCAATCCAATATGCCCTAGCCTAGGTGCATTATTGTTGGATTGCCCGGGCTAGAAGTAGGACCCACTAGCCGAGGCCTAAAATTAGAGTTCGGCTTAAGCTGTGATTCCACAGACAGATGCGGCCGGGAAGGAGGGGGGTGGGCACATGTATCGGACAGGACAAGTACTGTAGCGTTTCTACCCGTGCCCGCATCTCTCCGCATTGAGCCATTTCATCATCATTTTCTGGGAATTCCCCTGTTTATGACATTTTCTCACTACTACTTCAACTTCCAAGCATTAACAAAGTTGTAGGCTTAGAGACTATTACAGTCTGGTTATGACCCGTTCGGATTCAAACCCTGATCTCTCTAGCAGAAGGCAGATGTCTACCAACTACTGTATGCCTACCAGAGATCAGATTGGAGTGAGGACGACATTTCACCTGTTTTAAAGAAGATGCTACTGCAGACCTGGCAATTCATCTGTTTCTTTGACATGTTCTTGCTGCAGATTTTCAGAAAACATAATTGATAACAACTCCATTGAACTCCACTCACGATGGAATATTTTATCTGGTAACCCACATGCTTTCTGTGAAGCTGTGAGTTGAACTTATTTCTACTACCCATTACCTCACCAGGCATCTCAATGCTAGACAGACTGATGACCAGTGTTGGAGTCGAGTCCAGCCAATCCGAATCCGAGTCCAAGACCGAAGCCTCACCATCCGAGTCTGAGTCCAAAAGACCGAGTCCTTAACACCGAGTCTGAGTCAAGTCCGGGTCCTTTGTGTCCGAGTCGCGAGTCTGAGTCCACGAGTCCCTTACAACTTGGCATTTAGCAGAAAATATATGGTGTCAGGTTCAAAGAACAAGTTATTGCAGTTAGTTGTTGCATCATCCCTCCACACACAGGTTGGATTGTATGTTGCATAGTTCACCCATACAAATTGGGGTTGCCCCGTACCGTATTACAGTTTGAGTCATCATTGGGGAAGTTCATAACAATAGCCATGTAGATGCAATTTGCATTACAGCAGTGCCACAACTAACAAAATAAACTTGACCAGAAACAAAATCATGTATATAACTCACCTGATCCCCACCTCCCACAGTTGCAAACTCTAGGACATCATAACTTTCCAGGAAGCAGTTATCATTTCGAAGTATTTCATTGCATTTCAAGAACATCAACAAATCCATCTCATAGACAGGCGCCCATAGTGTAGTACCATCATAAGGATGCTAACAGCCATTCCGACAAGCGCAGTTAGTCAATAAAATGCACTATTGGCTATAACTTTAGATTTGATTTGAGTGAATTCTGGAGACATTGACAACAAGACAGTACATCGCATTTATGATTGTTGTCAACGTTGATGTACAATGTCGGGAAGTTTCAGGAAGTTTCGGGATTTCCCTGTGGATTTATTTCGAGCGGTTCTTGAACCTGGTTCTCGGACCGAGTCCCCGAGTGCCAACTGCTGAGTCCCGAGTCCGAGTCATCAAGGACGAGTCCGAGACCGAGTCCTTCAAAATCGGTCTCGAGGACCAAGACAGGACTCGGAGAATCAAGTCCTCCAACACGGTGATGGACATGGCCATCCTAAATTTTTCAAAAGCTTTCACATCATACCCCTAATATACATATACGTCTTTGCCAAGCTCCAATAAATCAACCTAATATTGCAAAAAATTATTGACATGGAAATACAGAGAACAAATTGACAAATCATGATATACAAGAGATGGAAATCAAGCATAATGGATATAAAGACATACCCTGGAGGCTGGAGCAGAAAGCAACACAGATCACATACTATTGGCAGCAAAGATACGAGCAAAACCAACTTGTGCCACACACGCGAGGAGGCCAGGCAAGATCAATATGGAATCACTCAAGGACCCTGTAACCAAAGCCAGGTTTTAGTAGAAAACAGAAGGACCTTTTCCAAGTTAGGCTGACAACATGAATGCATGTAGAAAAATGGAAGAGCTGAAGATCTTTAGAGGAGCTACAGTATAAAACCATCCTCACTGAGTCAGCTGGACAGACACTAAATGTAGAAGAGTCAAAGGGGCCCACAAAACACTAGATGGATTAGCCAAGAAGTGCCAGCTCTAGCTGAGGAGAAGAGCAAACTATGCAGGCAAAACATTCAGCATCTCAGGAGGACCTTCACAGAAAGTTGAGAGCCAAGATCCAAGGATTCATCAGGAGGGACAAGAAAGCTTGGCTTGAAGAGCAGTTTAGTCAGATAAAAGAAACTATAAAAAAAACATCGGCGAATCTAAGAAAATGTTCAAACAGATCACAAATGTTGGAAACAAAACTACTCCAGCTCAACAATATGCATCAAAAGCAGTGAATGTGAGATACTCATTGATCCAGAAACATCAGGAAAAGATGGAAGGAATTTGGACAAGAACTGTTCAAAAAACCAGATCATGAAGGACCACTTTGCATGCCAGTAACAACAGTTCTAGACACGGAACCAAGACACGGGACTCAAGACTGGGAAATTTCCTGGTCTGGATGGAAAACTGGCTGAGCTGATACAGTCAACAGAGCCAAATGGAACACAAGCTTGCAAAGACCTATATATCTAGATGACTTGTGAATAGGCGGGAAGAAGGGGGGGGGGGGGGGGGGGTACGGAAAATTCAGAGTTTGTGATGTTAAATTATCAAGTCCGGAGACCTCAAGCAATGCTAAAAATACAGGACCAGCAGTCATACAAGCAAACTTGATCAAAGTTCTCTTGATGATCATCATAGACTTGTTTCATAACTAAACTAAGTCAAGAACTGCCAGAGCAATAAGTCGCATAGGACGAGGTACCAGAGACATGCCGGTTTGTTTGCAGACACTAATCAAAAGGATATTTGCAATAGGTGAAAAAGTTTTCATCATGTTTATCAACTACTTCGAGTGTTTGGCACAATTGGTGAAGCGTCGGCCTTCCACACGTGAGACAGGGCTTCGATACCGTCAGATTTTCTCCTGTCAAGACCTGTTTAATAGTTGGAAGAAATAATAAATCAGACTGCTCAAAGAAAGTGTACATGGAGTATGAGCCTGGACCCACTTTGCTTGCTAAAGCATATTAGGGTTACAATAAAAATGCATATTTTCCCAGGCAGATGACAATAGATAATGTTACCCAATTTCACTCTGTCCTGCCCAGGAATTTCTCATCCCGTCTCGTTAACTTCTCGGTACTATTTGAGAAGAGAAGCCAAATATCCAGATTCCAGGGCTGAGGCAATTTACACAAACACCTCTGTACCAAATTTGTTTGAGACAAACATTGGAAAGCGTGCATGCAATCATTGACAAGGCCTCCCTCTTTTTGTCCTATTATTTGTACCAGTCATTTATTTTCACTGTGGGTTCCTACTGTAGGCAATGGCGAGATATCAGTCGTCTCAAAAAAGTTTGGTGGGCGCTTATGGGAGTTGGGCCGTTGTCACGGAGGGGAAGACAGTAGGTTGATAAATTATACGTACACACCAGGTGAACTGTATAGCAGGTGACGAGTACTGTGGTTGAAAAAATGAACATGGGATATGTGACACTTCTGAATTCTGGACCATCCATCATTCTCCAAAGGGTCATCCCCATCCCACAAGATCTCTCTCCCAAAACAGGGATCACACAATTTTTAGAGTGCCTTATGTGAAATCATGTGTCCCACTCACCCAGGACCACAAGCAAAAATTAACAAGAGCCAAGCAGTGGATTGCTACTCATTGGGGTTGCCAATCTTCAATTAGTGAAGCATTCCTCTCTGATTGACAAAGATTTTCCTGTTCGAATTCCTCTATGAAGCAAAGTTTTTGTTATTTCAGCTACTGTACAGTGATAGTAGTTCTAGAAACATGGGAGGAAGCTGTTTTGTCACATCATTCCATCATTTAAGAATTTTGAAAGTTCCAGATAGGTTACCACTCTTCAAATACTAGATGACAAAGTGCTATAAAAATTGCTGCTCGCTTTAGATAGAATTTTATTCTAATGCATACAATATTGAGAAATTGGAAGAATGTTTGTTTGTGCAGAATCATGACAACATGGACAAACGGTTTGTCCTTAACTTCCTTGTAATTGCAGAAGTTCTCCAGGATGGGCGTATGCAGATTTATATGAGTCTGAGCAAACAATGCCAGAGGTGTTGTTATATCACTATGCATCTACCAACAATAAAGCTTATGGTTTCGAGTTCTGGCTCGGACGTTGAAGTTGTTGTCCCGTGTCTTGTTTGTAGTGATCAACCTGCTATCTTCCAATCATGGATTATGAATTGTGCATTTTGTTTGCATTGTCAGCTTGCCTGTCCATCTTCCTAGTGACAACCCTTAATAGGGCTACATACGGGGGACACTTTTCCATTTGCAGAACTGAAAACATTACTCTCTGTAGACTACAACCTGAGATACAGGTATATACACTTTTATCACAGACTGAATATGTATAGTATACAATGTGGCCATATTACGATAAGAGATACTGAGGCAGCGCGGGAAGGGGGGGGGGAGAGACAGCGGTGCCGAAAAATTTTTCAGCTTCAATATAGGGATTTTTCACTCTGAGCACGTTCGGAAGATATAGTCGGGGGCAAAAAGCACCTCGTCGGGTGGTGACATTTAGGTAACCACTCGGGCGGCCCCGGCGACGAGATGGGAAAAAAATTCCCCGCGGGGGGCCAGGATTCCCCGACTGGGGGGGGCCTTGTATAGTATACAATGTTCCCTGAAGAATATAACTGAAAATATCTTCCTAAATTGGTTGATATCCTCTTCCTGTTCACTGTGCCAAAGAAGGTAACTCCAGGCACAGTGAACAGGTAGGCATTTTCCCAAGCAAGAATATTTATAACTATTTAGATTGAGAACCCTATACCAACTGGAAAGGAGTAGGTTAATGTAATTTTTCAAGAATGTAATTGATGCATACTTTTTCTTCCCATTAGGTGGTGCAATTAATCAGCTACAATGTCTGAGAGCTCAGATGAAGACTGCCCAGATCTGGTCTCAGCAGAACCAGTTGTACCAGGCAGTAATATTCCAGTGACAATCATCACTGGATACCTGGGTAATGTTGCTATCTCTTTATTTGTTTCTTCACGAAAATATAATATACGATCCATTTTGTTCTTCTATGTTTATGCCCATTTCCAATACTAATGTGGGTTGGACAGGGTTTTCACTAACATCCATTATCCTAGCCAACAAAACCACCCCAGAGAACTGACTGACAACCAGTTAGGGGTGGATGCATAATCAGCACAAAAGGGACTTGAGTCGCCAGGTTTTGTCTCGCCTGGAAAATGGACTAACCATCACTGTGTGGCATTGTGTTACCTGTTGTATGTATGTTGTTGCACACTTTCTCGTGGCCGGATATATCGAAATGGCGAGACTGAGTTTGATGAAATTCTGTATGTCGTATCAGGATTAGGTGAACCACAAATCTGATTATAGTTTGGGCACAAAAGTCACTAATCGAGTAGAGTGATTAGCCTATATTTATGAATTTATTGTTTAAGCTTGTTATCACAATACGACGAACGGTAGTGCTATGGTGATTTGGTTTGGCACATAGATAACAGGGATATGAAGGACAGGGAGATGAACTGATTAGGCTTTCAGCATGAAATATGCAATTAAGTTGTGTTAATCAACAAAAATTTAAAGTTTGTCAGATTTTACAGAAACATGGGAATAGGTCTACATCAGTACCAAAAATTTTAACAAAAATTGGGTGGTACAAGGAAGATCATTCAACCTTTTGGTTTGCATAATCCAGGCAAAAGTTTGGAGTTTGTTGGATTTCACAAAACTGAGGGATGGTTCAATGTAGTTCAAATTTTTTCAAAACATGGGATGCAGGGTCACGGAGGTCATTCAACATGTCTAATTTTGCATAACTTAAGGTAATTTCGAAGTTTACCAGACTTTCATGAAACTTAAAAAAGGTATAGTCTACCTTCAGTGCTGCCGCCCAAATTTTAACATGGATTTGGAACACTGGGGGCTAGTCAGTGTGTCTGATTTATGAAACTTTCTAGTATTGTTCAAAAGGCTGACGCATGGGGATAAGCGATGATCTGCTCGGATTTATTGTTCATTTAATACATTAAATCTGTCAAAATTGCATAATTTAGGCCTATTTCGGTCACATTCACAAAACTTAGTACTCATTTGTAGACAGGTTGGTCACACAATCAGTCATTATAAAATGTGAAATTGGTCACTGATTAGTTGCCATTTTAGGGTGGCAAAAAACTATACTCCACTATATATATGCTTCCAAATTTTGCTGTCATCATGTGCTACCTTCAATTTCTGTCACTGAAACATATCTAAGGAAAAATAAAACAACCAATGATTCCAAAGAAGGAGAAATATGCAGTTCATGAACCCACTAGTTCTTGAAGAGAGATTAGCTGAAACCATCTCAATATGTGTGCATATACTCTTCCCCTCTTACAAATCCATTAAAGGTAAGGTCCATGTATCACTTACAAACGATTGGCTGGCTCCTGTGTCAAATTTTAAGATGGGGTATCTGTGCCCCTTATGGATGTGACAAGTCAATATTGTGACTGATACAGGACTCAGCTCCAGTCACATTGAGCACGCCACAGAGGAATCAAATCATCCCACAGGTTGAGTGACTGTTCCTCCAGTAGGCCTACGATTGACTGGTTTTCTTCAGGTTGTAAGTTACTACTGTGCCGACTAATACTTCATACAGGTGCAGTACACTGGAGTGAGGACGCTGGTATCGGCGATGTGTCTAATTCGTATGAAATATTCAAAATTTTGAGCTTTGTGAACACCTAATGCATGGTGGATTAGGTCTGCCATCAGCTGCGAAGTCAATGGAAGCTAATTGCATGTTTATGCAAATTTGGTAAAATCTGTCACACGCAAATGCTGTTTCAACCACTGTAAATAAGGCCAGGACTAGCAGTCGGGGAACTCACCTTGTTTCAACAGTGTTGTGTTCCTGTGAGGAAGTGGTGTCTAGGGCGTAGTGTTTGCAAAGTTGGTCGAATCTGCCAATTAGCAAATGGTTTCTTTTGACCCACTGTTAAACAGGCAAGAATAGTGGTTGGGAAATTCATTGTTTTAACAGGGTTGTTCCACTCTCCTTTCAGGTGCGGGGAAAAACCACTTTCTTAACTATATTCCTTACGAGCAGCATAACAAGGAGTCGCTGTGCTGTTAATACTGAATGAATTTGATTGGCAGGTTTGTGAAATTCAAGTTTAGCTAGGGTCCAGATTTATTAGTTGAAAATGCCCAGTTAACATGCTGGCATTAAACCCTGAGTCCATGATAACCAATACTCTGTTGCTGTTTACTCCCCTCACAGTAGAATGTGTGCCAATGTTATATATTGGAAATAGAGAATCTATTCGATCATGCTGGGGTGTGGATCCCATAAAACAGTTAGGTTCATGGTTTCATTGATGGGAAGTCTGGGATGTTTACTTTGCTCCCACAGCCAAACCCAGTTATATTCTTGTTTCTCTATTCCATTTCCATAGCCAAAGGTCCCGGCAGAACGGGTGCCCCGGCTTCTGTATATTGGGCAGCTGCATGTTCAAAGTGATGCTCCACTGTTAAATACACCTTATGTAGATTTCAGGTTGATGGTGCTACTTCAAAGGACAACTGCAGTATGGATTATAGAGAGGCTAATATGGTTAGCGGAGAAAAATCTTAATGCGCAGTCCAAACGCGAAGTTTGTACGACTTTCCGTTACGGAGTTACGCCTTCTGAAGGTTGGCATGTGTAGTGCGCGAGATCGAGAAGCATCACATCATGCATGATAAATGATGGCATACTTGCACAAACCTGCAAACATCTTTGTTTCAATTGGAAAGTCACACATTGTATTCACTTCGAAAAGCATTTAGTCTAGGGAAGATGGGTGGGGGTTGATTGTTACTTTAATAGGTGAGTGAAAGACAACAGAACTTTGCTAATGTTGACTTATTCAACAAAATGAAACAATGAACATGACATAACTTCCACGGTTTGGGGGGGGGTCCATGTGGACGGGTCATGCATATAGCGCGATTGGGATTCTCCCCAATTTCTTACATAAATGACCAAAAATGGAAGGCCAATAACTACAATAGGGAACATCAATTGAAATGGGGTTCAGACCCATAAAATGACAGTTTTCCAGTATCCACGATATGACCTCTGCTGTATCCCAGCTTGAAGTGTCCTTTAAGGTTAAAAAAAATGATTTTCCCATCATGATACTGGTCAATGCAAACCTAATGAGGATTCACACTTGGGTGTAAGGTTGGCCGGTAGGGTTAAATGTTCACTAGGTTTCTGGATCAGGCAAAAGGTCACCTAGAAGTAAGTCTGAATACCTTTTGAATTATTTAATTGCAAATATTTGGGACAACTTATACTGGTATGTAGATCAGCCAATAGAGTGTTATGGTTGCGATTCTTTTAGCATCAGAAGTTAGACGAGGTCGTAGAGCGGGTCAGCCTAAAAGTCTGTAGTGTCATTCTTGCGAGGGGTGGTCATTTACGTCCAACACAGGAACTTGTTAGTTTTGAGGATGGGCTTTGAAAATTGGACAAATTAGCATTGACAGATCTTTCACAAGAAAATTAATGGTTGTTATGGCCCTTACTGCAAGAAAGAGTGTTCCATTTTATATTCTCACACCAAACCTGCCTATGGTCAGTTTAGCTCAGTCAGTAGAGCTCCAGGACTTACGGTCAATGGATTGGGTTTGCATCTCATTGAGAGCCTTGGGGGCTTCTGCTGCAGTGCTGTTAGACAAGGCATGTCTCCACGTCTCATGATAGCCTTGTGTGAAATCATGTACCTGTTTATAGGACAGGAGTAGGCTCCGCAATGTTGGCTGTCAAAGCGGGATCGGAAATAAGCGGGGGCGACGGGCGATTCGCCCCCAACTTTCCCAGAATCGCCCTTGAAAAATAGCGAGGGCGAAATAAAAACGAATGTTATGTAAAAATCGCACCTGCAGTGCTGAAAGGGTCTCTGAAAAAAACACTCAATTGGCCATAAAAATGGTAATTATGAAGACATATTTGCTGAAGTTGCTTTGTTCACATAATTAGGAATCATCTGAAAAGTCTAAGAAAATTTCGTGTCAAATATCCGCATATCCGATACAATCCAGGCGCGAAATACAGTACCATTCCGCGAAACTTTGTATACTCCGTCTTCGTTGACGGAAAGATGTGACTTTCCCTCACGTAGCGTAACCACACACTGAAAGGCAGTACAGAATCGTCTCGGAGCAGTCCGTGTGCGAAAACTTCTTTTGCAGAAAACACGCGTCTGCTACGCAGGCTAGTCAGTCATGATGTGGAATGTACGTGACACGTGCGTGTCTTGGTAGCAAGGCTTAGATGATAAGGTATTCTGACACGCAGAGCGCTGCGTTCGATAATGCGTAGCCCACTGTCCAGAATGAGAGAACATGGAATATCGGAGCAAGTAACGAATAGCGTATACGATCGTTCCCAACCGACATACTCCGTCCTCATTGAGTGAGAATAGGTTGGGGCCTATTTACGGCATAAATTTCCGTGTGTAGGCTATTCCAGTTGGGGGGAAACGAGAAGAACACACACTAAATGAAAAAAAAATACCACAACAAATACAGGAGTTACATCAAGAATTACATTGAAAAAAGAGCCCGTGTGGGTCGAAAAGCCCAAGCCATCTTCCACGGGCTTCATTTTGGAGGACAAAAATTGAAAAGCCCCCGTGAGGCAAAAAAGTAATTCCTACCCTGCTGTCAAAGTTTAGGTAAACCCCAGCTGAACGGGTACCCCGGACGGTGTGGGGACCGTCTGCAGACAAAACTCTCCCCACTGAAAATAGTTGGAACCATAAGGTTCAGAATCTAGTTCAATCAGAAATTTTCTGCTCATGATGGTTTTTAAACACCATTGCCCAATTCTCTATCTCCTCAGTTATAGTTTGAGTGTACATAGCACCCCCTCACTCTCATTGTTTATTACTTCCTTCATCTATTGCCCCCTCTCTCACCACCACCAGGGTGGTATCGGTGATAGTCAGTGGTCTTGTAATTACCCCTCTACTCTTGATGGTCCTTCTTACTTCTTCCTGTTCAATAGGGAGTGCAGTAGAGAGTTCCATGGCAATGGGGCCAGACTGGTGAGCTTTATGAAGAATGGTTGGAACTAAGGAATGGATGCCTCTGGTGCTCTGTCAAGTGAGTCCTTTGTACAATTGTGCTCACATATCCTAGAGTACGAGAGTACCAGTATAGAAAAAGCAAGTAGCAAATGTGATTCACCTATGAACCTATATGGACTCTACATTTGAATGGCCCCATGTGTATCAATTATATGAAGACTTAAGCGAACGTCTGCCTGTGGATGAGCAGCTTATACAGTCAATCTCTTTGCTCTCTGTTCAAACTTCACAATCATCATGTCAATCATATCTAGTATGTAATAGGGAGTGTAATGAGCATAGGGCCCACTGGTGTTATTATGCCTGTGGTTCAGTTTTCAATTAAATTTTAAAAATTACTGGAACAGTCCAATTTGAGGCTGATGCGCATCAGAGGAACATGAGTGGATTATTTAAGTAAACACATTAAAGATGATCCAACCAAGTGAGCTGGTAATCAAAGCTCAGTACCACTTCTTACTGCTCTACTACCCATTTGGCCATGTATGGTGATATCTTTAGTGGCAAAGTGACTCTGGAAAAATAATTGTGTATTTTAGCCTAAACCCAGTAATGTCATGTCAGACATTACCCAGGGCGCAGCCATAGGGGGGACGGGGGGGTCATGACCCCCCCAACTTTTGGGAAGGCTCCAACATAAGGATTTTTCACACACAAAATGTTTCCAAATCACGCGTCGGACCCCTCCAAATTGCTCTGACCACCCAACTTTCAGGACAGGGGCTGCGCCTTGGTACATACTCATATCCATTGAGAATTCTCTTATCATTATTGTGCTCGGCATTCAATTCATCAAGCCACAGTTTGTCATATTTTATTGCATTTTCATGGTATGCCTGGTCATTCATGGAGCCCCCATTTGCTCCATTGAGTTTGGACATAATTGCAGTAATGTGGTGGGTCACGGCTCCGATAATCCCCACAGCCCACCAGAAGTCCTGATAATGTATCCGGTCTGAAGCATTGTTTGAGGACACCTGATCCATCTCTCAAACTTTTTTGGTTTTGTAGACATTCATTATAAAAAACCCTGGTTATGGTAACACTGCACAGTGATCTTTAAAACAGCACCGGGTATGCAGACACTGCATATCATTAATGCTATTCAGTAGGGTATTCAGTAAGCGGGAGTCCAGGAACGATGTTGTTCTATAGAATTATGTTTGATATTGACCTCCTTTGTCTCCAGATTACCAAGATAATTTCAATGCCTAGAAGTGACACTGCATAGTGACTTTAATATCCCATCTAATGCCCATGCTTTCCCCCTTTTTGAGCAATCTGAGCTACAAGGGATACTGGCGAAATATTTTTGATTCTTGACGGGAGGTCCCGAGGAAATTTACACTCATGCGTGGCATGCTCGTACGTAATCCAGCTAACTCCAACATGCCTGCTCTGGTGAAGTTCAACAATGGTGGGTGTGTTCCCCATGCTCCAGCCGATGGATGCTATTTATTTTTGCATATGAGTATGAGTAGAGCTTTTGTATGACGGCCGGCGTGACAGAGGTAGGCCGGAAGACCTGGGATGACGTTATTCGTAGTGATCTTGTAGCATTAGTATACAAGAAGAATAGGTTACAGTAGAGTGGAAGCGGGCTTGCAGTCGGAGACCTCCATCTAACCCAGGCCAGCATGGAACATTGAAGACAAACGTCTATGATGATATGGATGATGACAGGTCAGTTTTGGGGGAAGATGGGGGAAGGGAGGAAAAAGTGGAAACCAAAAAATTATTATTTTTGGGCACTTTTACCTTGTAATCAGGCAAAGTCCAACATGCCTGGTGGGATCAAGTTCGAACTTGGTGGGTGTGCTTCCCATGATGAGTATATGAACAATATTTTGATGTATGAGTAGAGGCTTTGTTTTGGAGAAAAAAGTGGGAACTTGTAAGAATTCAGTATTCTGGGAACTTTTACCTTGTAATCAGGCTATGTCCAACATGCCTGGTGGGATCAAGTTCAAACTTGGTGGGTGTGCTTCCCGTGATGAGTAAATGATCACCATTCATCGTTGATGAGTAGTGGTAATTATGGGGAAAGGGAAAAAAGGGAAATTTGTATATTTTTGGTATTTTGTGTACTTTTACCTTGTAATCAGGCTATGTCCAACATGCCTGGTGGGATCAAGTTCAAACTTGGTGGGTGTGCTTCCCATGATGAGTACCATGAATGCTGTTTATTTTTTGTATGAGTAGGGGTCATTTTTGGGGGGAAAAGTGGGAACGTTGGTATTTTGGCTAGTGCGTGGATGCTATTGTTCTAAGTTTAGTATGTGATTTGATTCGGAGGGGAAGTGGTTTCCAGCTTCTCATTAAACATGACTGGTATATTGATGCTATTGATCTCAGTTTGATCTAATGTTAGGAAGGAAAGAAACTTGAACACATCCAGACAGCAGAGTTCAATGAATCACTAAGCCTACTGGCTCTCTGGTTTCACCTCTCTTCAGGGATAATGGGATACAAGCTATGAGAAGTTGATGGAGAAGAAGGGCAAATTTGACTACATCCTCCTGGAGACGACAGGCGTAGCTGATCCAGGTAGGTCAAATATCTCAGTCCTATCGCATTTTCATAGCTATAGTGAAAAAGACACAATTTTCAGCAGACTACATGTGCATGATCCAATTCATATGGAGCACATTGTATGTTCATGACATTTTCCCATGGAAGTGTTCTATAAGAGGATCAGTAACTGTTCAGGATTTCATGACACTACATAGCACAGATGATGAAAATTTGTATGTAGTATCAGGGGAGTGTGAGCACGATCTGGTTAATGTTGGGGCAGGAAAGTCACTGATTAAGTATTGGTAATTAGCCTATTTTGGTAATTCATTGTCAGTGCTTGTCAGCAAGAATATGGATGAACCCTAGGTGCTATGGTGATTTTGCACAGAGGTACAGAATATGAGGTACATAATATGAGGTACATAGACTGATTAGATATTTAGCCTGAATACGGCTAATTAATCATCTAAAAGGCAATAATTCATGCAAATTGTAAAGTGTCAGATTTTTACGAAAAACTTGGGAAGATGGTCATCTTCAGTCCTGAAAATTTTAACATTTTTTTTCTACTGAATGACCTGGAGGTCATTCAAGTAAAATCTCAGAGTTTGTTGAAATAAACCTGGTTCGTATGGTTTACCTTTGGGTCCAAAATTTCTCAACATAGATTCAGGGTCACTTGAGGGCATTCATTGTCTAATTTGTATAATTCATGCCCAATTTATCGATTTCCATGAAACCTGGTAGTTATGGTCTCCCATCTGTCTTTTAACATAGTTTTAACATAGATTTTGGTCACAGGAGATCATTCAACGTGTCCAATTTGCTTCATTATGCAACTTTTGTTGTTTCCCATTAAACGTATTGAGTGTGGCCCATGGTTGGTCCCAAGATATTTAAAACTAGAGAACAGGTCACTGGAAGTCAAGTAATGTATCCTAATTTGCATAATTTAGGCAATTTCAGTCACATTCCACAAAACTCAGTATTCTTTGGTAGGTAGTATGGTCACATTTTTACTCCTAACAAATTTGAAATTGGTCACTGACAAGAGCAATTTGTACGTAAGCTCACTTGGGGGCTGCAAAAACTATATTCTCCTCTCTATGTTTTCAGATTTTATCATTTGCTATCTGGCAACTTACCCTCTAAGGTCAGGTTGGTTGAAACATCAAAATACAAGAATATGAACAAACCACTGATCGCAGACAGGCCTGACTCTTGCATTAAACCCATGCTGTCACTCACCCTTTGTTACAATGGAGTTATTCTGTTTAGCCCCATTGTTCATCGAAGAATATGGAGTGTAATCATTACTTTTCCATTTCTGTAGGTCCTATTGCTTCCATTTTCTGGCTTGACGAAGACCTTGGTTGCGACATCTTTCTTGATGGTGAGTAAATGTTTTCATTATAACACAACATTTACCAGGTCTTCTTTGGTTAGAATTGTAATAGTTAGGGAGAGGCATAAGTAGCAGGCATAGTGAATGCAATTTGCTGGTAAATTTGAGTTTCCCAGTATTTATCCTATTACTTTTGGCTTGATAAATTGGTGTAAATAAAGAATTTGCTTGGGGATTAGTACTCAAAGGTTCTGATGCAGGAGTCGGCAACCATATTATATCCCAAGCGATATGTGAAAAGTGAGAATGTATGCTGGCTCATGAGTAACAGTGTTGCCAGACTATTTTCAGTGGAGGGCAACTATCTGTTAATGGAGGAGTACAACTATATCGGATGACAAGAATATCAAACATTTTTATAAGAACGTCCCCCTTGACTTTGGAAATTCTCTCCGAAACCTGAAAACTATCAGTCAGTTTAAAAAAAGCACATGGGTGGTGGATGCCCCATAGTGAGTAGATGGTCCCTGTTGTTTTGGTGCCAATTTAAATAATATACACAAGTATATGACAGTTTGACGTTGAACGTACAGTGTGCAGAACAATCTTTTCAAGACTCCCCTGCCAAAAAGTACACATCCTCCCAGCACAAAACTCTCAGATTTTCCACTCCATACTTATCAACAATAACATCCGAAACATGGGACTAATTGGTTGCGTTTTCAGATATAAATAAATAGTGGTGACAGTTTAAAATCAAGCCGTAATATATCGCTATGGGGGAATCTCGTCTATTCACCCAAACTGTTTAGTGGTGAGCATGCGCACTCAAACCAATCAACAGTCTAATTGTTGGTCCTTTTTAGTATTCATAATGGGTACTTTCGCTGAAATTTTTGGTAAACAAAGTAAGTGCCAAACAATAAGAGATATGCTCCCATACTTGCGTGGTGGATGCTCCATTGTGACTGAGTAGATGGTCCCTATTGTTTTTGGTGCCGAGCCAATTATTATTCCTGAATGGGCAAGGATTAGAGGAAGAATCATAAAATGTTAATACCTCAACAACCATGAGTATGATTTCTTCAAACATGTTTTGTTGAGATCAGGGACTACTATGGTATTGCATTGTCTTGGAGAAAAAAATCATGCGATCAGCCAAGAGGAAAATAAAGCTTATTTGCACACCATGCATGTGGACTGTACTTTTTGGGTTTGTTTCCCCCTTTGAGCCCCCAGTCCGACCTTCTGATTCACATAGGCAATGAACCACAGTGCCCTTGGGCTCTTGTTTAGTTGTTGTGTGTTGCTGGATCATGGAGAGGGTTGAACGGAGAAACAGACTGGGATTTCATTTGGCATAATCGGGGTGTGGGACCTGAGCTCCACGGTTGACACTGCTTCGATTGCTGAGTCTCTGAATCTGTGGTAAATGCTCTTCTAGCACCGATTCATGATTCAAATCTGCTTGGCCATCAGGTGTATGGACAAAGACAACATCCACTCCCTTGGTAGCATCTTGGATAATCCCGTGTGTTGGTCCAATGTTGGGTGGAATGTATACGTCACAAAAATCTCCTCTACTTCAACAGTGTCATCAGTGATCTGGTCGCTCACTATGGAGCTGAGACAGACTAGATTCATGATGGCACGCCATACCTTGCAACATACTTAGTTATAGCTGCTGAGGCTGTTTTTTCCAATGTCAAGACACTCAAGGAGGAGGGAGGGCTAGTGGGTAGTTGACTAATCTGTGACTATCAACTTTGCTGTTTCAGACATATGGCATGCCTTCTTGCAATAATCCTGTCCACCTTGCTCTTTCATCGCCAGGACCTGATGGGTTGTGCCCCCCTGCCCCCCTCCCCTCCCCAGGATGGCCAACATAGTCCTGGTTAATAGTGCAGCCTAGTGGGTATCTCTGGCCCAGGCTCTGAGTCAGGTCCAGGCCTGATAGCTTGTTCAGAGCAGGCAGGGCGATTAGAAGCGGCAGGTGCAGGTAGGTGCTTTTCACAGGCATGTGCTCCCATGAGTGAGTGAGTTCCATGGATTGTATTGGCCACAGACTAATCATAGGTTAACATGATATAGCATGTGACATCAATATGAGATTACTGTGTTCCTGCTTGTGTTCTCCCTTCGGTATAGTGACAGTTGTTGATGCTAAGTATTCCTTGAACCAACTCTTGGAAGTGAAACGGGACAAGCTGATCAATGAAGCAGTCAGGTGAGCAAACTAATTAAACCAAGTACTGGTCTCATCCGTATCCCTGGAAACAAGAAACCATGCAAGCCGGGGATGGGGGGGGGGAATAAATGTGTCTCAAAGGACACATCGCCCAAATGTACAGTAACTATGATCACTTTTCATGACTTTTCGCTTCTCATTTTGCAGGATTTCTCCAAAACCGTTGGACCAATTTTGGTGAAATTTTGTATGGGGTATGTAGTAGTGGGTTGGGTGAACACAATCTGGTTAGATTTTGGGCACAAAAGTACTAATTAAGTAGGGTATTTATGTAATTTTTCAGGCAAAATGTGCTAATTTGGTTGTTCAATTTGCATATTTAAGTGAAAATTTTGTTTGTTTGTCGGATTTCTATGAAACTTGATGAATACTGTCTACCTTCGGTCCCGAAACAAACATTCAGGGTCTCTCAAGGTCTTTCATTGTGCCTAATTTGGCTAGATCTCATTCCATTTTTTTTGCTCATACATTACGCAAATCTTGAAGTTGGTTGGATATCCATGGAACCTGGTGGGTATTGTTTACCATTAGTTCCAAAAATTTTCAACATGAAACATTCAATTTGGATTATTTATGCATGATTTCAAAGTTTGCCAATTTTATGGAACTTGATGGTATGGTTTATCTTTAGTCCCCAACATTTTTAATGTGGGTTTGACGTCATTGGAGGTCAGTTGGTGTGTCTAATTTGCATAATTTATTCCAAATTCCAAAGTTTGTTCAATTTTCATGAAGCTTGATGCATGGGTATGGTCTATCTTCAGTCCCCCAAGAAGTTAGTCACTGGGGGGTTATTCAATGTGTATAATTTTGCTTGTTTAGGCAAATATTTAAGTGTGTTGGAATTCCATGAAACATATTGAGTGCGGTTCGCTATTTCTGAGATATTTAAAATTAGAAAATGGGTCACTGGAAGTCACGTATTGTGTCTAGTTTGCTTTTCAGTCATACAAACATTTGTAGTCATATTTCCATGAATTAGTACTCCTTTGATAGAAATGGTAAATTATCAGTCTTGATGAATTTGAAATTGGTCACTGATTAGTAAGTGGTTTAAATGCTAATACCAAAATCTGAAAGCAACACATGGAATGCCTTGTAATTGTTTTGCATGATGACTGATGGAAGAAACCACTGATGGTGCAACCAGGTGAGACACTGGGGGGCACCTAGAGGGCAAAACAGTGGAATAATCATATCGCCGATGCAACTCACCAATACTCATCACAGTTGAGTGGGCTGGATCAATGCACACATTTTACTAGGTTTTCCTTGGGGTTGAAGGTGACTTTAACCCATAATGTAATTCCTGTCCTGAAAAAAGTGCATTTGATTCATTGCAATACAAAATGTTAATCCAGGCAGGCATTGTGAGATTTACTCAGTTAAATCCAGGCAGGCATTGTGAGATTTCCTCAGGTTGGGACTGGCCCATACAATAGTTCTAGTGCACGCCATGCATGACACTAGCAATCCAAGGAATGAGCAGCTCTCTGGGCAATCGTCATGATAGTAATTATGTTCACTTTTCTTTCAGGCAAGTTGCTCTGGCTGACTTGGTTCTGCTGAATAAGGTGGATCTTGTAGATCAAGAGCTAATCACAGAAACCGAAGACCATATACGGTAAGAGTAATAAATTCTTTGTGGTATTATTAATAATAATATAGTGCCTCTTCATTACCCCTTATCATGCTGGATTCTTCACACTGTATGTCTGTATGCAAATGAATTCTTCTTGAATTGAGTTGAATAAAACTGAGTTATTGAGCTATTTGTCTTCATTCCTTTTGGAATTACAGAGAAAAAATCTCTTTCATGGGTGCTAGACGGGCAAAGGATTGAACCTATCACAAGGCCTGCTTGAGAAAGAGTAGTGAGAGATGGCTTGTTGATTCTGGACTTGACAAGATGAAGGTTGCAGGAAGAGGGAAAACAGACAATGGCAAAGAGTTCGAAAGGGAGGTTATGACGATGAATGAGGAAGAATGAGAGACATAGCGGGCTGCAGGAACGCAAAACCAGTATATTGGTGCATGCTGCTTGCCAGCCAAGTTACCCAGGAGGGGATGAAGGGTGGCGGCATAATAGAGCTCACCTAGGAGGAGCAATGCCCAAAGATGTAGCAATAGAAAGAGAGCCAACAAATTACGGAAGTGCGCAAGACTTTGCAGCTAGAAGAAGCCAATGAGTCATCTCCAAAAAGTCTTAAGTCTTGGACGTATCTTATCAAGAACTTCAATGACTATTGGAGGGGCTCCTCCCCAAACATGGGAACAGTACTCTAGCTGGGAGCGAATCTGTGCTTCATAGAGCCGCAACAGATGAACAGGCTCAAAGTGATTTCGGGAGCAGAAAGGGAAACCAAGTTTCTGAGAGGCCACTTGGCAATATCTGCAATATGGGATTTCCTGCTGAGATCAGGAGTCAGACGCATGCCAAGAAGAACTATAGAATCTGAGAATCCTAGGTCGGAACCTTCAAAAGAAATGCTGGAAACAGTTTGTCACGCTTTCAAGAGATGCTTAGCTGTTCAGAGTCTCCCTGGAATTGAACTTGACCATATAATCAGAACCCCATTGGGTTACAATGGAAAGTTTTGTTTGAGACGGTCAGTAGTTTGCCTGCGCTTCGTGATGCAGTTAGAAGGGTGATCGAAACCAGTGAAAGGCTAGTGTCTCCAGCAAAAAGGAAGACTGGGCAGGAGACAGCATCGAGAAGGTCATTGATGAAGAGGAGAGACAAAGTTAGAGAGATGACAGATCCTTAGGGCACTCCCGCATTGATGGGATGAATGAACTGAAATCATTGACATGAGCACAGCAATCAAACTGATCAGAGAGAAAGTCAGAGATCCAGCAGATCAGAGAAGGTTGGAGACCAAATCTAGAGTTTGGCAATGAGTCCACGCTGCCAGACATGATCCAAGACTTTTTGAAGATATTTTAATTCCCGACTCTCACCAGATAGGTCCAAGAACGTTGACCAGATATGAGTGGCATACACTAGGTCACCAGTTACCTTGCTTTGCGAAAACCATGCTGATGTTGGAAGTCGAAATAGTTCAAGAAGTTGCTCATGTGATTACTGATTCTGATACCTTAGACAGCTGAGAAGTGAGTGCTATTGGATGGTAGTTAGAAGGAATGATCTTGTCACTCTTCTTGGGGACAGGACAACATGGGCTAGCTTCCAGGATGAAGGAAAGATGCCAGAAGAGTAGCACAGTTTGAAAAGCTTGTTGAGGATGGGAGCGAGTTCAGGAGCACAGTGCTTAAGAACAAAAGCAGGAATTATATCAGGTCCGGTAGACTTCCTAGGATTGAGACTGCAAAGAACTTTGGCGTACTGAATGAACTGAGAATTTGACGGGGAGGCATAGGAGATGTCACCACATGGATACTCTTTTGGGTTTCACCACCTCTCAGGAGTAGAAATTGGGAGGACAAACGTCTCAGCAAAAGTGTCAGCCTTGGACTGTGGGTCAGCTGGCTGGGACCCGTCTGAATTCTGCAAAGTAGGGAAAGAAGAATGACAAAAGATAAAGGTGACAGACTTTGCCAAGGAGTTGCAGATATGTCCATGTTACCTCGTCTACAAGAGGTACATGATTGACAAGGATTGTTCAGACTGTTCAATGACCTGGGGAGCAGTGGTTGGTGCCGAAACATAGGCTGCTCTGGACAGGGGATTTAGAAGCTAAGCAAGCCTTGAAAGATCGGGTTCTTCTGTTGAACTGCTTGTTGGCTTCCTGCTTTAAACCACTTTGGAGATTGGAGTGTTCTGGTTTGAGAGAAGATGGGACAAGAGCATCTTTGCCACACAAGATCCATTCTGAAGGTATTTCAGCAGTTTGACTGGGGTCATTACTGAAGCGATGTCCAGGACCAGCGGCATAGAGTCTCGGAGAGAATCCCAGTCAGTCTTGTCATAAAAGAAGACACGCTTGCGAGATGGAGGAGGAGGAGCAGGCTGGCATGAGTCAGAGAGAGATCAGACAGCGGTCTGAACGACCTAAGGGAGTAAGAACTAGAGATGTCTGGTAGATTAGCGGCGAGAAGTCAGAAACAGATCCAATGTGTTATTCATCATGGTCGGGCGCCTGGGTAGGTTCAGAGATGAGTTTTTCAAGGTTGGAGATGATGGAGAAAGCTTCTGATATGTTGTGTGTAACAGTTTTTGAGTACTTTATGAAACACTGTATGAATGGAAATATGGGTCAAACAAAGAGTAACATAAGATCTAGCATTGTCGAGCTCTATTTCTATGTAATTGTGCCAATGGAACATCATCATCATACAATTGGGCCAACAGTATGTTATTTTCATCACCAATGTCCAACAACTCAACTCCATTTCCTGGGAAAAAAATCACTCTCAAGAATGTCTTTGAATTGGGAACAGCACTTACGTCAGTAATTTTGGAAACTTATTTGGGGGAAAAACAGTGCTCGATTATACTGAAAAATTCGAAATAAACTTTGTGCAGGGATATGTAGCAATGATGTTGCAAACTGTCTTTTAGAGTATAAAGATGTGTTTTGGGAAATTTTTGAGGGTGCATGGATGTGATATAGGCTTGTGGCTGGTTTTTCGCACTGCCAACATTTAGTGCGGGCTACATATTCCGCCTGCAGTACATTGGGGTTGAAACGAAAGTTTGTCATTTGTGCTTTAGAACAGAGACAACTCAAGGGTGAATGTTTCTTGAAAAAAAAAACCAAGTATGGTTGGAAGGTAATAATTATTTGGAACATTTGTGAGGCACTCTACAGTCGAGAGAAGCAACACTGAATTTGTTTACTTTCTGGCTAGGAATTTTGCTGGTCTATATTCTGAACATACTGTATGTATGTATGATTTGTATGATAACAATATCTATATCCCGCACACAATCTAACTAGCAGACTTTCTGGCACAAATTATCCCTATCTCTCTCAAGAGGTGGCTAATAGGGAAACCACCTACAATCGATTCATGTCTGAAATGAAAAGCTTGGTATCTGTTGCAAAAATGAATTGAAGTCTGTAGCGGAAAGAAATGACCATGTCTGGGGGATACAGGAACATCGTGGAGAATGGGAAAACCATATCCATAGGTTCGAACCCCATGTCAAGATGTGTCGTAGTGGATTTATTGGCCTTCAGAGTTGTCATTCATTTTTTTTATTTTTTGTTTTTTTTTTACAGAGAAATTGGGAAAAACCCCAGTGAGCATTAAGCATAAGGGCACACTTGGACAACACCGGAAATTAGGTTATGTATATGTTTGTTTCATTTATTGGATAAGTCAACATTTAGCAGAAGTTCTGTTGTCTTTCTCTCACAAATTAACCATCAACCAACCTACCAACCCACTGCAGCCATCCTATCCATAGACTGAATACTTTCGCAGTGAAATTAAGTGTGAATTTCAATAGAAAACAAAGAATGTTGCAGGGTTGTGAAAAGTATGACATTCATTGTTATTGCATGATGGGATGTTTTTCGATCTTGCACAATACACATGCACAAACTTCAAGGGACTGGAACTCGGTAAACGGAAAGTCGGTATGAACTTCGGTTGGGACTAACATATTCAGTTTTAATCAGCCTCTTATGATTCATGCCTGCAGATGTCCTTCAAGCAAATTTCCACTGCTTTCCATGGCTTCTCTCTGAGATACACATAGTTTTGAGAGTTTATTTCATTTCTTATGATCACAGAAAAAATCCCAACCCAAGCTTAGCAGAAGTAATTCACACGGTCAGAGCAAAGTGAGTAACAATACTGAGTATCTTGATCTGCACCACAGCCATTGCACCTGTGTTCACCATGCTGGTCGCCATAGCAACCTTTGCTATGGTAACAGGTCAATCCCCAGAGTGCCAGGAATTCATCAACAAATGTGGAACTATTCAGTCGTTTCTACTTGCTACTGTGTTGCGAGTGCAAATAGTCAAATTTATCGAGATAGTTCTGAATACAGCCATTCCCCCCCGCCAAAAAAAAAAAAAAATTATATTCATAGAAATTTCAGGGAATTTCCAGCATAAATTCTGGAAACCATGTTTTGATGTCTTAACTTTGTATCTTGTTCTTAAATTTGGAACCATTCAGTCCTTTCGTAGCACTGTAAAACCACACAAATTACACAATTTCCATGCCAATCAAGCCCAAAATTAACCAAACTTGGGGATTTTAGGGAGGGAACTCAATTTTTGGCCAAATTTGAGAATTTTTCAAAGTCTGTTTTTTCAGTATATTGAGGTTGGAAGGACCGAATGCTTTCATAGTTTTGGATCACGGTACATAGCATCAAAACAAAGGTCCCAGCATTTATGCTGAAACCTATTGAAATTTTTATGAAATTGAATATTTTCTAGAAAACAACAATTGTTTGCATGTTTTGTCTATTCGCAACTCACAGAATAGTAGCAGGTAGAAAGAACTGAGTAAATCCACATTTGCAGATGAGATTCTGCAACTCTGGGGATTTTTTGCTGATTTTCCAATATATGGGTACAATGACCTATTGATTTCACATTTTTACAAGGGTAAAGGGGGGGAATACAATTGTACTTGTGCATCCAGGCAAAAAAATTGAAAAATGGATCAAAGGGGAATAAAACGTTATTCGGGCCAAAATTAGGGATTTTGACGATGGGAAAGATTTTTTGGATTGGGAATTGGGCAAAACGTCACAAAACACAGATTTTCCACTGGGATTCTGGTGCATTGACTAAACAAAATATGGATTCAGTAGGGGGACTTTGGTTTGGCCAAATTTTCAGAATAGTGTCATTTTGAAAAACAGGCGTTCATAACATTGGATTCAGTTGGAAATCCTGTCAAAATTACCAAACAAGATACTTTACAGGATTGCTGATGGGATCTTGCAACTTCGTAACTCTTCCAATGCTGTTAGTTTTTTTCTCGCATGAATGAACATCAGGAAGAGGACTAGTGGTCATATGGGTGTGTGTAGTGTGTGTGTCACACTTTCTTGTAGCAGGATCTCACAAAACGTGAGGCGATATCAAAAAATTTTGGTGTAGACTGGGGTGGGGTTGTACACGATTGATTAGATTTGGGGCAGCAAAGGCATTAGGTTGGGTAATCAGCTTATTTTATGTAATTTATTGTTCAAGCTTGTTAGCAAGATACGCAGTGGCATGTAGGACCTGGATAACTGGTAGATGAACTGATCAGATTTTCAGCCTAAAATATGCTAATTAAGTGGTCTAAGATGCATGATATATCGTGAATTTTTCAAGTTTGTCGGATTTCCACAAAACTGGTGGATGTGGTCTACCATGGTTCCCTGGAAATTTAAAAGTGAAGTCTTTGTCACTGGAGGTCATTTAAATATGTGTCTAATTTGCATAGTTTATGCAATTTTTAAAGTTTGTTGGATTTCCACAAAACTTGGTAGATGTGATCCACCTTTGATCCTGATCATTTTGAAGGTACAGCTGGGGTCAGTAGAGGTCATTGTATGTGCCTAATTCGCATAATTTTTTCCAATTTCCAACTTGGTAAGAATTTCGCCAAACTCAGTAGGTATGGTCTGTTAACATTTTCTGGATCTGGGTGTTTTGATGTTCATGAATTTGATTGAATTCCATCATATAATAGCTCCTGTTAGAATAAAGCACTGAGGAACGAGTAAACCATAGCTCCTGTGATAATTTTACTGCTGTTATAATCTTGCCACAAGCAAACCCTCTCTTACCCAACCAATTTGATAGGTTGATTAGACCCACAAAAACACTGTTAACATTTTTCTTCCTCTCTTCTTACCTGGGGACGGGTGCCCAACAAGGGACTTCTGTATTAGAGGAAAACTTATTGGTCAGTATTTTAGGAATTTTGAGGAATTTTTATGTGTTATATGGTGAAAAATATGTGATGTACATTGACACAATGATGGTCTGCATGACTAGTTGGTTGTTTGTGTAGTGAATCATACAAACCACTGATCACGCAACCAGGCGAGACACTTTTGGCGATCACCTTGTTTGCATTTCCCGGTAGCCTTGGATGCGATTTGGTGCAATATAGCACTCCAAAACACTCACAAAACACTGAATCTTGTCCTTTTTTCTGCCAAATTGAATTGAGGGTAGTCTAAATCTCACTCTTCAGAGGCCTGCAAATCCCCCCGTCTCCCACTTTAGAAATGTTTTGCCTTTCAGGAGAAGGTAAATGCATCTGATGCTATAGCACTCCTAAACACTCACTGTGTTCCAGAAATAAATTTGTGTATTTCACCTGTTCCTTAGATGCGACGCTATGCGGAATCTTGTGGATGTTTCCTGCAAAAGGTGCCGAGCACAAGGGCAGCTAAGTTGGGAGCTGGTCAAAAGTTTACTTTTTAAGGGACGGTCAGAATTCTTCAGTTAGTCAGTCCAGATGACACAGGTTATAGATGTTCTTTTGCACGTTCCCGTTTCGACGTGACATCTTCAAAAAACATCGCCTGAATATCATAAAAGTTCTCAAATTTCATCGGGTTCACAGATGACGGGAACAAGGTTACCTACACCAAAGAATAGTGCGTGAGCAGCCAGCAAAACTTTTGCACAATTTTGTGATAATTGATTGAAAAAATTACCTTCGGCTTATCATCTTTCGGCTTCCTAGTTAACATTGACATGCTTTACACAGTTTTCCCTTGCTTTCCAACCCTAATATCCCAACCCTCTCTTTTTGGGGGGGGTCCTGGTGACAGTACAGTTGTGACTCATTCCGTCCATTGGCTGAATTTTCTTCCCAATTATATTCTAATACAAGAATGGTTTGAAAGTACTTAGTTCACAATTGCTGTAAAAACACCTTATTTACAATTTTCAAAGTATGCAATGTGGAACACAGATTGGCGTTGATACAAAACCTCGCCTGAGTGACTTCATGCACCTTTATAGCAATCAGGCGACAAACCCAATTTTTGGAAAAAAACTTTGTCAGTTGTCTGAGCATAATGTCAACATCAGTAAACAAGTAGCCACCCAAAACTCACTACTCAGCTTCATGTTGTTGCAAAGTAAAGAAACATGGACAACCACAGTGGTGAATTTGGGAAGGGAATAAAAAAATCCAGTGTGACTCTGAGGGACAATAACTTCATTAAGCCGGCCCACTCTTGTTGTCAAAGGGGGCGGGAGTTCCTCTGAGATTGTCTGGGCTGTTGATGTTCGGTGATATAATGTCAAAATGACCCAAATTCTCTCTCTGGTTCCTTCTTCTGGGAAGGTGGCTTATGTTAAGGATTCCGCTAATCCGGGGATACCTACCAACGGTGTTGCCATGTGGCAAGAGTTTTCTTTTGTCTTACGTCAACATTTAGGGGGCGGTCAATGTTTGGAAACAAACGATGGTTTCCTGAGTCAGTTAGATTGTATCCAGTGTTCAAGCAGAGGATCTATGTTGTCTTTTCTCTAATTGTAATAATGTCATCAGTTTTTAAGATGAGTGTCAGCTCAGGTGTGTGTTACTTTTGTAACGTGTCCGTATGACAATACAGGAAATTCCCCTCTGTGGTGTTGGGGCAGAATGAAAATTTCTCCATCTTTTTCAGAGTGGATTTAAAGAAGATACTTGATCTCCATGCCCTTTGATTACCTCTAAGACCTGGGGTAAGTTTCAACTGAGGGGCATGCCATGATCCAACAGTTTCTGGCCTTTTGTACCACACTCTGTGATTGGACCTAAGAAAAAAAAGTTGCATCCATTCGACGTCCAATAAAACACATAACGCATATGGAGGGCACAAAGTATTTTGGGTAGTAGAAATGGAGGCTAGTCTAAAATGTTATGGAATATGAAAGTGGAGGACATTAAAGGCATTTATGACACCGCGGTGTGTGTTAGGGCCTCCATGTAAATGGAGTATAGTACATCCTAAAAAATGGGTCAACCTGAATGATTGGTTGTATGGCAAGGGAAAACATCATTAAATAGGAAAAGGTAGTAAAATCAGGAGATGTTTCTAAATGCAGTTGGTGTGTGGAATAATAGGTCATCCATTCAGAATCATTCTACAGGGGATACGATATGTGTGTATAGCTGTAAAGCTAGTAAAGGGTAATGCCTTCCACGACCTGTGCGCATTATGGCTGCCGGTTGGGTGTATGCGTGTAATGGGTCCGTAAAATCTATGTCGCAGGGTATCGCCCCTGTGATACTTGCTATTGGCATTGGTCAAAGTAGCATTGGTGATGGCGTACAAAATCGGTGTATCGGTGTGTCTAAAGTCATACTGTGTATACCAGGAAGGGTCATGGTGTTCGTGTCTGAACTATGGCTCACTGCTCACAGTAAAGGGTCAGTGGGGGCAAACCTCCTAAAGTTTTATGTAGATCTTCCCAGTATGTGGTGAAATAGAACTGCTAAAAACAGCAATGAGAAAACTGCTGTTACCTCTTCCATATGAAGGTGATGACAACCCCAAAGAGCAGCGGCGTAGCCAGCGTCGAGTCGAGGGGGCATTCATTTCGATTGGATAATTTTTCCAGGGTGGTGGGGGGGGTGAACCCATAACTCTGTTGGTGGCAAAATAGCAGGCTTGCTCGTAACTCATCAGCCGCTTCACCCTCAATGCGATTTTGGGCCCATTTGTTCTTGCGAATATTCAGTTATTCCCAACTCTTCCTGGATTTTGGGGTTTTCCATTATTTTTTCTCTTTTTTTTTTTTTTCCTTACCTCCTTCATTCCCCTTTTGAGCCTCCAATTCCCTGGATTGTCCTCTCAACTTTGTTTGCCGAAATTTTGCCAATGCCAATTTTGCCAGTGATTCTGTCTCGGTCTTGGACTCGAATTGACTGGACTCGACTGCAACACTGCAATAAACAAGGTGACATGCAGTTTTAAGGGATTTTTACTACAGTTTGATTTCAAGTTTTTCTAATAAAATAAAGTCCCAAAACACCAACTTCTTCCTAACATTTAGGCAAAAATACCTAAATTGTGTACATTTGGGGGAAAACCATTATTTCAAATATTTTTCAATTTTTTCCGATTTTGGAATGACTGAATGTTTCCATTTTTGGTGACAAAGTAAACTGTCACAGAACATTGTATTACAGTTGTATTTGTGTAAACTCCACCAAAATTTGGAATTTCTGTGGGGCAGAGGAACTCTTCTTTTCTGGCAAAATCTTGATAATTTCCCACTAAGATATTTGAGAATTGATATGGCCGAATAGTTTTAAATTTCGAAACATAAATTTCTGGGGATCTGAATTTACCAAATTACATGGATTTATTTCGAGAAACAAAGTAAATAGTCACAAGAACACATATTATCAACATAGAATGAACAATTAATATCCCATAGATTGATGATAAGAACTTGCTTTCTGGGGAATTGCCATCCTGTTGGAATTATAATAAATATTATTGTTATGTGAGACAGATATGGTGACTCTGAAAGCACTGTTTAGTTGCTTCTCTTCAACCAACCTTTACTCCCTTTTTTAGCAATTTTCAAGATAGAGAGGTTCCAGCCCTCTTCTCAGAAGCACTCGACACATAGACCCCTCAGTGATTTCTGTGACCATTCCGAGTGCCAGGAACTATTTCATCCGGTGACCTAGATTCATATATTCAGGTGAGCCTTCAGGGTGTGTTTGGAATTATTCACAAGCCACTGAGTGGGGTGCTTGTACATAAAAATGTGCAAATTATGCAGCAAATTATCTCACCCTCTTTATGAGACCTATTAGCAGAATGTTAATGGAATGCTCCTTGTACCGAATGAAATGGACAACAAGGAAGCCTCGGTGAGGCGGAATTCCGACTGAATGCACTAAGCTTCCCATCCCTTGTTCTGATTCTCACAAGGTGGGTACCCCATTGGTTCACAGAAACTCAACTCCCACTGGACTGTGTTTCCAGCGTTTGGAGGACTCGAGTCCAGATTTTCAAAGACTCGGTCCCTCGTCCTCCGAACTCGGGATTGAATGACTCGGACTCGGTCTCGGACTCGGCTGCTGGGACTCGGGGACTCTGTCCCGAGTCCCAGGTTCAAGACCGCTCAAACAAATCCTTGGCAAAAATCCTAAATATTATGAGGAAGAATAATGCAAACAAAATTCTAACATTGATAATCAAAAACATGGTGAACTACTGTGATGTCTTTGTTGTCAATGTCCAAATTCGCTCATACAAATTTGAACTGATTCATTAGTAGGACTAAAAGCTCAGTGTGGCCTGTTGGAACGGCCGTCAGCAAAGGTGGCACATGCACATCACAGAAGAATATGCCGCATTCACTGCAAAGACGGTGGAAATCCGAAACTGTGATGTTCTTGAAATGCGATGAAAGAATACTTTACTGCCATAATACTTCCTGGGAAAATATTATGGTCTCCAAATGGTAGGTATGCAGGCCAGAGAGTCTATGTAGGATTATATGGATTGTTAGGTCATGTATTGTGTTAGTTTCGGCATCATACATTGCAAATTATATGACCACTGCTATGAACTTTCTCGATGAGCATTCAGCTCTCGAATAGGAAGTGTGGACGCTTCAATATGAATTTTGCATTGGGCTGATTGTGCAATAATATCATATACAGTTTTGGGGATGCACCATCTAACTGTAATAACTTGCTATTTTGGATCCAATACTAGGCCTATTTATCTTTGCGGAAAGCCAAGTTTTAATAGGGACTCGGGGACTCGGGGACTCGGACAAAAGGACTCGGTCTTGACTCGGAACCCCACCCCCTTTTTCGGATGTTGAGGACTCGGACTCGAAAGCTGAGGACTTGGTCTTGGACTCGGTGTGTTTCCCATGGGATCAGTGGCACTCGATTCCCACTAGGTGGGTAGTGGGTACCCCATAGGTTCACAGAAACTCACTCCCACTGGAGTGTGTCCCCCTTGGATCAATTGCACTCGATTCCACTAGGGTGGGTACCCCATAGTTTCACAGGAACTCAATTCCCACTAGACTGTGTTCCCCATAGGATCAGTGACACTTGATTCCCACTGGGCTGGGTACTCAATAGGATCACCAACCAGAGTGGGTACCCCATAGATCACCGGCACCCTACTCCCTCTAGGATGGGTACCCCATAGGATTACTGGCACCCAACTCCCACTAGGATGGGTACCTCTTAGGATCAGTGGCACTTGATTCCCACTAGGGTGGGTGCCCAATAGGATCAATGACACTTGATTCCCACTAGGGTACTGTAGGTACCCAATAAGATCAGTGGCACTCGATTTCTATTAGGATGGATTCCCAGTAGAATCATCAGCACCCAATTCCCACTATGGTGAATGCCCAGTAGGATCAGTGGCACTAAATTCCCACTAGGATGGGTACCTCATAGAATCAGTGGCACTTGATTCCACTAGAGTGGGTACCCAATAGGATCAATGACACTTGATTCCCACTAGGGTACTGTAGGTACCCAATAAGATCAGTGGCACTCGATTTCTATTAGATGGATTCCCAGTAGAATCATCAGCACCCAATTCCCACTATGGTGAATGCCCAGTAGGATCAGTGGCACTGAATTCCCACTAGGGTGGGTACCCCATAGGAATAATAGCACCCAATTTCCACTAGGGCAGATACCCTAGTGAATTTCTGAGCCTCAACTTGTTTGCGAGCATATATTTGCAATTCTGTTCAGTCCATTCATCCTAGAAATATTGATTCAGTCACTTCAATCCAAGAACTGATTATAAGAGTTATATACCATTTGAGATGTTCTGCACTATGTGCCAGCCAGAATACTCTGAATTTTTTTTTGACATTTCAATAATAATTCCTAACTTCTTGTTTAACCTTTTCATTCGTTTCCACTGGTATTTTGCCACTAAATTCTTCCTATTCAACTGCTTCACCTTCTAGTTGATTAACTTTCGTTATTAATGCACCATTGTACTGTTTTCTTGTTAAATCGATTAGATCGTTGTCGGCCTAAACATGTATGCTCATTTGGTATCCATCATTCAAATATCCAATATCCTAGGTAGAGAACTGATCATGTTTACATATTTATTTGACAGCATTCCATTGACAACATTTGGAGTGGCTTAGGATTTCTTCGTGTGGGGGAAGGAGTGGGGGTGGACACTTGGTAGAACTGTGGCTGCTGTGGAATCCCCTAGTTACAGAATGCAAGTCATCCTTAAGGAGTAGATGATTCTCAATTTTATGGAGTTATGGGTCAAGTTCACCTGAGGTCAGTGGAGCTCAGTTTAAAATACTAGATGAAGAGGACTAATAAAGACTTGGTATGTTGGTTGGCCATATAAGGTTTATTATTCCTATTGTCTTGGGGTTTGGTTGAAAATCACCAGAGGTCAAGGTCTACAAGCCTGTGAACAGACCTATAAGTGTATAAAGAATGGTTGGATTTTAGTTGAAATTACTGTGTGAATCCTAGGGGGGAGGGGGGGGGGGTACAAAAATGAAAAATCCTCTAAACGTTACTGTATTAAAGATTCAGATTCAAGTTGCTTTTGGATATTAACCAATATTGCCAGGAATCGCGCCCCCACAGTTTTGCATTCCGTTGTTTTGTTTATACATGACCTATACTGTTTCGTAACATTTCAGTGTCAGCCAACTGAATTGCACCCAGAGTATTGCATTAAAATAAGCATAGCCAAGCTTATTACCTTCAGTCTGTTTGCATACATGTGATATTGACTATATTTGCAGAATTGTCACTACTAATTGTTCAGACGCGCCTATGATAAAAGTGATGATACAAAACACTGTCTATCATTTTAATCTGTCCGTCATTATCTTTGAAGCTCATCCACTATACGAAAACATCCCTTTGTATCCTGCCCTAAGCTAGGGGGTAAATACCCTGCCCTCATAGCTTTAAGAGAGTAATATCCTGCCCCAAAGCTGAGGGGCAAATACCCTTCCCGCATAAGCTAGGTATGATACCCTGCCCCAAATGTAGGGGCAATGATACCCTGCCCCTCAAATCTAAGAGGTAAATGCCCTGCCATCAAAGCGAGGGGGTAGATAACCTGCTCTCAGAGCTAAGTGTTAAATACCCTGCCTGCCCTCAAAAGTGGGGGGTAAATACCCTGCCCTTAAAGCTAGGGGTAAAAACCCGTTCACTTATTAACCCAGCCCGTGGCATGTTTGTGTTTGTGAAGAGGCAATATACCACTCCTCTGTTGCTTTGAAAAGATTTGATCTGCCTGCAGGCTCTTGTTTCAGATACATCTGAATCAGACATCCCCCCCTTACTGTCCCCCTTATTCCCAAACAGAACCCTCTCTGCCGACCAACTGTGGACATTGGTGTGCCAAGACCACAGGCAACCCTCTTGACTTAATTCCCATCGGGATGTGCGATGGATGTCGATATTATCAATTAAAGCCTTCACCCGACCCCACCACTCTCATTAAAATTCATACAAGCTGTCGGTAAGGAGACTGGGACAGGGAGGGCTTGGAACTTTACTCCTCTGAACCTGCCCAATTTTGTCATCCACTCCCACTGTCCAATATTGGAGGATCCTGTACTTGGCGATGGTGAAGCTGTCAGATTAATTAATCACTCTCTGGTGACGACCAGGTAGGGGAGTAGCTACGCAGGCTTTGCTTGTCCGGGTAAATATTTTATACGTATTGTAAACAAGGTGCCATCGTCCTCTGAAACATTGCACTCGGGGAGCCTGTTACCACTTTGAGGAACAGCGGATGGTCGGTGAATACCCTTCTTGGATGTAAATGAGGAGGAGCATTTTAAAGTTTTAATGAATCTTCCTGTTACCATTGAAGAGAGATCCTAGGACTTTCTCAGAGTGTTAAGAGAATTGGGTCATACGATGAAAGCGAAACTTGTCTGAAAAAAAGACGAGTCAAGTAGATCTGTTACTATATGATCTGATCAAGCCAGGGTTATTAATCGGCTTCACTGCTGTAAGTTCATGACATCACAACAGCTGAAGAAGCCATCTATTCAGGTGAAAACCTGGCAAATGGAAAAAAAAGGCAAAAACAGGTTTGAATGTGGAAAAGGCGTGTAATCACTTGGCCCCAACTGGGTCACGAAAACTGGTCGACCTGGCCAATCAGAGACAGTCCTACAAAAATGCACTACCTTCCCCTCATTGTCAGTGAGGAAATTCCCTATTCCCCCTTTTGTCTGTTTGAAACGAGGGAGGGGCGACTTAGAGATCCACTTGTTTGTGTAAGACCCATCTTGATGACATTTTATATGTAGATGGTGGTTCTTAATCCAATGGATCTTGGCAATGAACATGACACCATAGTTGAGTAGGTAATTAGAACCGTGTATCCTTATTTGTTTTGAGTCGGTAACAAGGGAAAAAACAAACAAAATTGTACATGATAAGTTTGACATAATAGGAAGCAGGGTGACACATATATATATATTTTTTTTCCATTTCATTACTAGGTGCATAATAAATCACATACTGTCTTCCTAATAAATAAAGGGGTTAAAACACAAATTTATATATGAAACAATTCTTCGAAAAGGTGTAACTGAGGGTTATTGATAACTTTTTCTTATGTAGAAGAAAATACTCAATTTTCGAAACATGATCTAAATTATGAGAAAAATGAACCACACCAGTGCTTTCCATACATTTAAAACAAAAATATGAAAAATATATGTTCACAGAAGAAGAATGAGGAAGGAAGGGAAATCAATGCTTTAAATTTTCTAAAAAAACAAATCAGGCTTAAATTTTAAGTAATTGAGTAAGGTTTTCTCCAAAACATAAACTCACACATCTCTCCCAAAAGCCAGCCGCAGCCACAGCGGTGCACCCCCGAAAGAATAATCTACTGACTCATTTTCTTAACACAAAAAGTGCATGAGGGGAGAATCAAATCAACACTATTTTGACAAGACACTTCATTACTCCCAACTTCCTATGATGGAAAAATTGAAAAATATTGGATTTTCTTGTCCCGAACTGACATTAGGTAGAGTAAAAAATTTATTCCGCTAAATTTTGCATTTTCTAGATTCCAATTTTGCCATCTGGCAACTGCACTGGGGGTTTCAGAGCTTTTTCTTCAGTAATATATTATAGAGGTACTGCAATGATTTAGAAACAGAAGTGAATTTTTATTACTTTTGTTCATTCCTTAAGGATTTCACATGTGTAAATTCCTTTTCCGATGTACAGCTTGCGGAAACTTTAACCAACTAACAAGTAAATGGAAATGCCTTCAATAACATGACGTTGTCTAAATTTGCATACGATAGATTGTTTCCGTCCTCACAGCCAAAAATGCTTATACTCGATGCGCATCTGCATTCGCAACACTTGCTATAGACCAACTCATTGTCAACTTTTAAATGGTAGTTATTAGGGTCAATGTGATTTCAAGATTTCTACCTTAGGTACAAGTAGTTGAAATCGGCCCAGCATCACAAATCTGATAATAAAGGCTCGTTGTATTAACACTCTTTTTCCCCGCAAAATTACTTTTAAGCGAACATGCGCCACCATATTTTTTTAGAGCATACTAAGCAACAATTTGAAGGGTCGATGGCAATTGTCAGTAAACAACTTCACCCGAGTTGTTTTAAGGCTCTCTTGCGAAAGTAGAACTATCGATCATTTTCAAACCACTGTTCCCTCAAATCGTTCATATAAACAAACGCGTGCGTTGTTTTTTCCCCTTCTTGTTATTAAAAATAAAACTGTAGAATATTTTATTTATTCAATTGGAGCAAGAAAAGATGTGGAGGGAGTAGGGTAAACTGTCCATATATTACCAACTGTTATTCGCAAATTTCTATAATGGCAGTTTACAAATTGGAGTCAGATGTCGCGAGGAACAGCTTAATTTTTCTATACTTTGAGAGTTTGTGAGCATAATGGAGGCGGAAACACTCTTCTTCGGGATGCCTGGAAGAGATCCTGATTACTTTATTTGAGACAAATTACTGAAGCTTATTCTGGAGGTTGTTTTGGAATATTAGTTCCAAAAATGACCTAATAGAACAAGAAAGATTTTTGATTTCATCCGAATACCAGAAACTGAATAAAAAGTTTGCAACAAAGCATAATTTCAGTAGAGCTCGAAAGAAACCCTCAGTTATGATACCATATCGCATATTGGAATTTTTAAGGTTCTCATTCGAAATCGAATACCACAGATTGGTTCAATGGAGGTAGTCCATTAGAAAGAAAATATCTCGGCACAAATAATAAACAGGTATGGACCCAGGGCAACCTTGACAAACACGCTGACACATCTGAAATATTCAATACGATTCCATCATCAACACAAGATGACGTGTTAATTCGGTAGAGATGTTGCACCCATTGCCTAACACTTGAATCCAAAATTGTAATATAGAGTGTATTGTAGATACAGTCCCAATCTAAAAATTGAAAGGTGACACATTTAGGAATGATTAGATTCCAGCACAACTAATTATTAATTTATTTCAGATTTATGCAATGCTTTAAGGTTTGGTTAATGGTCCAATCTCATTGAATAGTGGTCCCAATTTCAACTTACAATTTTGAAAGAATAGATGAAGTCACTGAAGGTCATTTATATGCCGAATTTTGCCAATTTATGTCTTTCAAACTTGGTCAGATTTGGGAGAAAAACCCTTGATGGACATGGTAAACATTCAGTCTCGAAAAAATTGGAAGGTAGTTGTCTCTTTAGGTGATTAGTCCTCCGTGACAGTCCTTCCAGGACTGAGTCCCTTGCAAATTTCACAATGAAGAGTTTTTGGAAAAGTTAAAGCAATCTTGACAAACTCGTACATGTATGTCCTGCCTTCCCATTAGCAGACAAAAATTTCTCCAAAACTGTCAAGACTATTTTTGTATGATTTTTATGTAGTATCTATTTTTTGTGTGAATCAACTCTGATTTGGATTTAATGTCCAATAATAAAAAAATTAAGTAATTCCCCGTGATTATCACGGCCCGAGTCATAGGTTAATGATCCAAGGAGAAAATTACATTCTGTCACGACCAGACACATGAAACTGTAGACCAATTGTAAACTAGTTGAAAAGGCATCTATGGAACCGAACTGTACCCATTGATTTGAAAGTTATTTTGATTTACTATCAGGCATAAATGGTATTGACCTAAATCAACCAAATTTGTTAGGGAAGGTCGGTGTGAACTTTGGGGTCGAAATGTGTGAAAAGTCATATTTTTGGCCATTATGGCTGTGAACATGATAACTCACCCCACTTGAATGGATGAACTCTTACTTGGTATGTGTGTTCCCGATAATGATTTCAGACTCTATTGTTTTGAGTCACCAGAGGTCGAATTCTAATCCATGAAGTAGTGTTGTACGCTATCTTATCAGAGCAAGGAAACCTATTGTGGTTTTGTTTTGGAAACAATGGAAATTTGTCAGACGTTTATGAACCCACAATGAGCTGGTACAATCTCCATCTCCCATTTGTCATTGAGTCTGGCGATAGGGTTTTCAGAAAGAGTCAAGGCAATCATCTAACCTTTTGCTTTCTGTTTTTGATTCCTTGACAAAGTCAGAGGAATCCATGCATTCATGACAGTGTGTGTGTGTGTATGTATGTATGTAATGTCTGTTGTGGTATGTTTGTATTTTTATGTATGTATGTATGTATGTATGTTGATGTATTCGTATGCTGGTTGTGAACACGATACTCGACCCCGCCTGGATGGATGAAGCTCATCTTGGTATGTGTGTTTCCCCTGATGAGTACATGAACCCTATTGTTTGTGGGGTCAGGTCAAGTCTCTGAAGGTTCACCAGAGGTCAAATCGAAATCTTGTGAACACGATAAGTCCAGAATGGTTGGTCTGATCGGGTTCAATTTTGGTGTGTAGCTTTGTTATGGGAAAGTACAGGAATCCTATTGTTTTGGTATAGGTCGGGGGTGAATTTGGTTTGAAATAGAAAATTTTGTGAAAAGTCAATAATTTGCCATTTTGGTTGTTGAAGCCGATAACTCGACCCAAATATAGGATTGAAGTTCATTACCTAGTATGTGTGTTCCCCATGATGAGTACATAACCCTATTGTTTTGGGGTCCGGTAGAGGGTCATCTGAGGTCACCAGAGGGTCAAGTCTTTGAAAAAAAAAACATTTTGTGAACACGATAAGTCCAGAATATTTGGCTTGACGGGGTTAAAATTGGTGTTTAGCTTCTTATGGGGAGTACAAGCACCTTATTGGTTTGGGTACGGGTCAGTGATTTTGGTTAACAAATTGAAAATTTGTGGAAAGTCAATAATTGGCCAATTTGGCTTGTGAAACGATAATTCGACCCACCTGGAATGGATCAAATTCTACTTGGTATGTGTGTCCCCATGAGGGGACATAAACTCTATTGTTTTGGGTCAGGTCAGAGGGATCTGAAGCACCAGAGTTTTAAAAGTCTGTGTGAAAACCTGTGAAAGTAAGTCCAGAAGGGTTGTCTGATCGGGTTGACAATTTGGGTGTAGTTGCTTATGAGAAGTACAGGACCCCTATGGTTTTGGTAATAGTCGGGGGTGAATTTTGGTGGGGAGGAAAGGCAGATTGAAAAAAGAAAACATAGTGAAAAGTCAATATTTTGCCAATTATGGCTTGTGAACATAATAACTTGACCCCACCTGAATGGATTGAAGTTCATTACTTGGTATGTGGGTTCACGATGATGAGTTAATGAACCCCATTGTTTTGAGGTCAATCGAGGTCAAAAGTCTGAAATCTTCGAAATTGATGTGTACGAGGTAGCTTTCTATCAAGAGTATAGGAACCCTATTGGTTGGTTGAAAAAAATGTAAATTTGACAGATGGTATGGTTCATTAATGAGCTGGTACAATCTCCCATTTGCAGCCGGTGTGTCATGGCTATAGGTTGTCAGAAGAGTCAAGGAATCACTAGCCTTGGGGCTTTCGGTTATTACAGTGTACTCAAAACTTGGTATCCTTGAAATGTGGTACAAACCCAAAGTTTGCATGAGGCACCCACCTCCTGTTAGTGGTACACCTAAGAAGTTATATCTTGGAAGTAATAGGGTTCCAGCATCCCAGTTTTGTCGCTGCGTTGAATTGGGTGCGTGAGTAGCAAAATTACATACGAACTGATGATTCTTACACATTTGGCCTTTCGCCTCAGACAGTTCAATTCCTTTCAAAACATTATGCTCCTTGCAAAGCCGTGATTTTGGGACATTTGTCTGTAGCACTATATCTGGAGCTATAAAAACCCTAGCGCAAACTGATGGAGCTGCTTTTTTTTTTTTTTTTTTAAGGGTGGGGGGAGTTGCATGACATGCATCAGTTGAACTGGCTATACCCTCAAACAGGGAGGTGGCCTGGTATCATGTTTATGTCATTATTAAACAAAATTGCTAAGGAAAGAAAATAAGAAGGTCTTAACATAAACACTGTTGGGTAAGAAGAATGGCCTAGGAAGTGGAGCCCTCACAGAAGAGAGGGAAAGCCACGAAGGGTTACAGAGGCGAGCAGGAAACGGGGCAAGAAACTGCCAACATTCTCAAACAGAAAAAGCCAGGACCAAGAACTGTAACATTCTCCACCAAGAAGCCAGGAGCAAGAACTGTCAACCCACCAGGAGAGCTTGGAGCAAATGAAATGCTAACATTGCTCACCAAGAGAGCACGGAGCAACAACTGCAACATTCTCCACCATGAGAGCCAGGAGTAAAAAATGCAAATTATTGACATCATAGGAGAGCCAGAAGGAAAACAAAAATGCCAACATTCTTCACTAGGAGAAGCAGGAGTAGAAACGCCAACATCTCCACCAGGAGAGCAGGAGGAAAAAAAAATGGGCCCAATGTTAGCATTCTTCACCAGGAGAGCCAGGAGGGAAAAAATGACAAAAATTCTTCACCAGGAGGAGCCAGGAGCAAGAAAGTGTTAACATTATCCCACCAGGAGAGCCAGGAGGAAAAAATGCCAACATTCTTCACTAGGAGACGCAGGAGGGAAAAATGTTCACATTTCCACCAGGAGAGCCAGGAGGGAAAAATGCAAATTCTTCACTAGGTTGAGCCAGGAGGAAAAAATGCCAAATTCTTACCTAGGAGAGCCAGGAGGCAAAAATGCCACATTCTACACAAGGAGAGCAGGAGCAAGAATGCTAACAATCTCCACAGGAGAGATATAGGAGCAAGGAAAGCCCAATATTATCCAAATCATTCTGATGCAGACAATGACAACAGTTACTGCCATTCCCTGGTTGGTCCTGTGCAGTCATGGCAGGCACTGTTAAAAAACCACTGAGGACACAGAATCATTATTATAATTGCCCTATTATACCTGAGTATTTCGAATTTTTGCAGGAATTTATTTGGGAGAAATCTATGTGCAATAGTGAAGGTGAAAACAAGACTGTACTAGATTGAAGGTAGGTATATAGGCTAATGCACTTACAAACTAGAAAAATGTTGGGTGGTAAACGCCCAGACGTATATATCCCGCCATCTCTTATTCAAGAAATTTGGTGAACATGAAACCCGACAATCTTCGTGGAAGAAAGACTTATATAGACTGTGAGCGACAACGTGTACAGTAAAATGGTCTCAAGAAGCACTTGTTAATTGTATGAGGCACCCCTACAGCCCAGGACAAGGTGCGTCCTTAGAATAACACATTATCAAGATCGACCTTCACCCACATGGGACCACCCCGACAGAGATCAATTCAGGTCAGAGGTCACACACATTGCAGGTCTAACAATCATATAGCAATGGTGAACCATCCAGCCTTCGCCAGATATTCAATTTTCCGATTATAGCAAGAAAACAGTTTTGGACCCTAAGTGACCTCGAATGACCTTCAATGATATGACAGATTTCATGGAATGGTGACTCTCATGTGTGACAGCCACTCCCAGGAGCATTTTGCATTCTGATGAACACACCAGTGATATTTGCCGCAAAAGTACGAAAATAAGTTGTTGACCCCTAAGGACCTTAATGCATGCGGTTTTATGTAAAATGTTACACTCCATGTGATGCATCCACTCTAGAAGCATATGCTCCAATGAACATGTACAATGGTATTGCGAAAAAGGTTTAAAATGAACTTTGACCCCTTGTAACTACCAAAGTAAGGTCTGATCGAGCGGGAGTTGGTTCCCTCCTAAAGCACACAAAGCTTATCACATATCCAAAAATACACCAGTTTCTATTTTTTTTGACTGTATCGCCTTAAATAAGCCACATTATTCAAGATTCACCTTTAACCACATGACCACCCGACAGAGGTCAAATTCGGTTCAGAGGTCACACCATTGCAGGTCAACGATTATATCACAGATGGTGAACAATCCAGCCTTAGCAGATATTCAATTCTAGATTATAGCAAAATACAGTTTTGACCCTAAGTGACCTCGAATGACCTTAATGATATGACGTTTTTATGAGACTGTTAATATCCATGTGTACATCCACTCCTAGGAGCATTTTCATTCTGATGAAACAGCCCCAGGCTATTGCAGAAACAAGTACTAAAATCAGTTTTTGCCCTAATTTGACCTTTAATACATTCAATACATTGCGTGGTTTATGAAATGTTACACCCATGTGAGCATCCACTCCTAGAAAGCATATAGCATTCCAATGAATATGTTCAATGTTATTGCAAAAAAAGGTATAAAATTGAACTTTGACCCCTTGTAACTATCAAAAGTAAGTGTCGATCGAAGCGGGAGTTGTTTCCCTCCATGAAGCACACAGCTCTATAACATATACAAAAATAAACAGTTTCATTTTTTGTGCCCGTCACTCTTAATAAGCAAAGTTATTGAAGATTCGACCTTTTAACCACATGACCACCAACAGAGGTCAAAGTCAGTCAGAGGTCAACCACATGCAGGTCAAACAATTATATCACATGGTGAACATCCAGCCTTCGAGATATTCAATCCCGATATAGCAAAAAACAGGTTTGACCCCTAAGTGACCCGAATGACCTTCAATGATAGGAAAGTTTTCATGAGAATTGTTACTTCCATTTGATTCAATCACTCCTAGGAGCATTTTGCATTCTGATGAAACACCACCCAGGCTATTGCGAACGATACTGAAAACAGGTTTTGACCCTAAGTGACCTTCAATGACTTCAATGACATGGCGGCTTTGTATGAAAAATGTTACACTCCAGGTGATGAACCACTCCTAGAAGCATATGGCATTCCAATGACCATGTACAATGTTATTGCCGAAAAAGGTATTGAACTCATCATTTGAATTGATCAGGACAACTAATAGCAAATTAGTCCACAAATTATCCTCAGTGATCTTGATGCTATGAATCCATTTATCAGGACTGGTAGGAGGTCCTAATCACAAAAGTTCGTCAAATCCCTAAAAAGTTGAGAAAATTTGCATTAATTATTCAATTATGTAACGAATAGGTAAATTAAGCACACATAATGACCTTCAGTGATTTCAACGCAATTGAATTAAATTTATCGGGGACTGTTAGAAGGTCCTACTCACCAAGTTTCGTTGGAATCTAGCCAAAGTTTATAAATTTTGCCTAATTGCTAATGGGCCAACTATTCTGCAAATTAGTCATGCAGATGATCCTCGGTGAACCTCAGAACAACATTAGGACAAATTCATCGGCACTGATAGTTTGCCTATTCACCAAGTTCATGAAAATCCAAATGAAGTTTGAAATATCACATACATTATGTATAATGAGGTACTGGCCAACGAAATGCAAACTTGACCTCGGAGGAACTTGGAATTGTCGCCATGTTTTTTGGCTCCAACAACTACCACAACCACCGTCGTGTAAATCGCACGAACTGGAAAAATTTTGCGAAAAACCTTGCCAAAAATAGAGGGCACCAATATCGATATAGCCATTTTCGAACTTATCCGAGATTTTACGCTAGGGACATGTGTACCAAGTTTTGGGTCAATCGGATACGTGTTAAAGAATGAGAACGCTAACGACTAAAGTTGCGGCGGCGGGGCGGCGGTGGCGGCGACGGCGACGGCGGGCACACGGTAAAAACCATAATATCCCGAACAATTCCAGTGTTGCAGGGATTAATTACACTGGGTACACTCCAGGTGTGTATACCTGTGTCATGTCATTGTTACAATACCAGGGGATCCTTCTACCCCAGGAAGGGTGTCATACCTGTGTCATGTCTATTGTTACCAATCGCAAGGGGCATCCGCCAGATTTTTCATAGAAACTATGAAGTTCTGTAGATCTCTGTAATTCACATGTTTGACAGTAGCAGTGCTTATTTATTATAAATTCTAGCAGGAAAACCTGAACTAAATAATTAGCATATGACTTCCTTCATTGGTTATCAAATACTACAATCAAATGATAACAATTGGGCCTTCCACTGAGACATCTATGGCCTTCATATTTACCTGATGTTTCATAACTCTTTGGCAGAACCAAAAAAAATCATAGACTGAAATAAACCAGACCGCCAAAAAGTCAGACTGTATTCTCCCCAGTTTGTCAATGTTGTTTTGGCCGCTCAGACAAATATGCAGAGTATCTCTCAGCAACACTGATGTTCTAAAGACACCATTCATATCATGTGGTAATATTGTGATTTGGGAACCCATGTTAACTAGTGTGTGAAAGTGTGTGTCAACGTCATAACCGTGTTTAGAAAAAACAGAGGAATCCTGGATGGTTGAGGGACCATGTAGCAATGTATAATGATCTTGGTTTGAAAACTGTCACACACACTCAATAATTGAGCATGGGATGAAGATGACTCGTGAGCAGGAAGTAACAAGAGTCCTCACTCTTCCCTATACACCGTACGTCTGTATTATATTGTCCAGATCATTCTGTCAGAAACAGGAAGAACAGCTGGCAACTCTAGTGACTCCTCGGCTCATCACTTACTGTAACTTACAAAGACGGTACCACAAATTATCACATGTGTCCATGTGTTTTTTTTCTGGGTTTCCCCCTGGTATCATGCACATGACACAGCTTTCAAAAGCTTTATCTTAGCAATCAGCTAACTCTTTGTTTCGCAATGTTCCGAAAGTTTTTGAAGAGAAGTGTGGCAGAAATATCATGTGTCTTCTAAATGTTGGTAACATGTGTATATCTTTTTTTTGCTGGGTTCCATAGCTTCAAACTCCGAGAAAATGAGAATTCCCTGTGGTCGCACATCATTACCTGTATCACCATAATGCCTAATTTTGTGTTTTTGGGTATTATGTCGTCCTATCAAACCACTCTTAAACCACGGGGACCATGGCATTTTTTCTGGCTGATTAGGATGGCACGGATTGTTTTTGAGTCCGATTCTAACCCTACAGGGAAGGTAAACACCGGGACAGTCATTCCCCAATGCTATCCTAGGGAGTGTACACAGGGGCAGTCAGCCCCATGCTACCCTATAGGAGGTAACACAGGGGCAGTCAGTACCATTGCTACCCTTTAGGAGATAACACAGGGCATCAGTCCCATGGAGCTTATAGGAGGTACACAGTGGCGTCAGTCCCATGCAATCCTACAGGAGGAACACAGTGGCAGTAAGTCCTATGCTACCCTATAGACGTTAACACAGGCACAGTCAGTCCCATGCTGACCCTATAGACGTAACAAAGGCCCAGTCAGGCCCAGGGCTACCTAGGAGTAAACACAGGGGCAGTCAGTTATTACTCCCCTACATGAGGTTGGTGACAACAGGGGGAAGTAGTTCATGCTCCCTATAGGACGGTAACAAGGGGCAGTCAGTCCATGCTATCCTGTAGGATGTAACCCAGGGGCAGTCAGTTCATGCTTATACCATATCGGATGGGAAAAAGGGGCGTCAGTTTGATGCTATTCTAAGGAGGCAACACCGGGGCAGTCAGTCCCATGCTTACCCTTTAGACGTAAACACGGGCGCAGTCAGTCCCAGTACCCTTTAGGAGGTACACAGGGGCAGTCAGTTCATCCTACCTATAAATGAGGTAACACAGGGGCAATCAGTATGCCTACCCTATAGATGTTAACACAGGCACAGTCAGTCCATGCTACCCTATAGACGTTAACACAGGCGCAGTCAGTCCATGCTACCCTTTAGAGGGTAAAAACAGGGGGCAGTCAGTTTCATAATACCATACAGAGTAACACAGGGGCAGTCAGTCATGCTACCCTATAGGAGGGAACAAAGGGGCAGTCAGTCCATGGCTACCCTATAGGAGGATAACACCAGTGGCCGTCATCTGGTGCTACCCTATAGGAGGTAAAACAGGGGCAGCAGTCCCATGCGCTTACCCTATAGGAGTAAACACGGGGCAGCAGTTCATTATACCCTACATGAGGTAAAACAGGGCAGTCCAGTTAATGCTACCCTATAAGAGGGGGTAAACACAGGGGCAGTCAGTTTCCTTTGCTAACCCTAGAGGAGGTAACACAGGGGCAGTCAATATGGTGTAACCATAGGAGGTAACCACAGTGGCAGTCAATCTGGTGCTACACTATAGGGAGGAACGCAGGGGCAGCTCAGTCATTCTACCCTACAGGATGTAACACAATGGCAGTTTCAGTCCATGTACCTCTTAGGAGGTAACACAGGGGCAGGTCAGTTCCATGCTACCCTGTATGAGGTAACACAGGGGCAGTCAGTCATGTACCCAATAGGGAACGCAGGGGCGTCAGTCCATGCTACCCTACAGGAGGTAACACAATGGCAGTCAGTCCATGCTATCCTGTAGGAGGTAACACAAGGGCAGTAGTTTTGATGCTATCTAGAGGAGGCAACACAGGGGCAAGTCAGTCCCTGCTACCTATAGGAGGTTACCCCAGTTCTTGCCCGAATGACAAGGCATTCCAGGGATGAATTGAGAGGGATGTATTTTTTGTGCTTCTATTTTTGCATTGGTCATTTTTAGTTCTTAAGAGGGAACCTTGCATGTAGTGTAACCTGAATAGTTACCATATTCACGTTTATGTGGAATCAGTGATATCAAAAGGGTATCGTTTGAGGAACTAACTAAACTATCTTCCTTAGAACAAATTATGTTTTCTACCTTTAATAATGAGTCCGATTGAGAGCCCATGCCGTCAATGAAAACTGGGATAATAAAGGGATATTTGGTATGTGTGTCCCCCATGATGACGTACATGAATCCTATTTTTTTGAGATCAGGTCTGAAGCCACCAGGCCAATGTATAAAAGAGGTGAAAGAGTGATATTTTTGGGCCAATTTCAGCATGATCATTTTTACGCCACCGTAGATGGAATGAAAGCTCCATACTTGCTATATATTGTTCCCATGATTAGTCGTGCTATTATTTTGGGGTCGTGAGTTCAAAGTTCGAAAATCCTCCTCGTGAATTTTGATAGTGAACTTTAGTGGTAGTTTTCCATTAGGAATGCATGAACCCTTGAAGATAGCAATCATTTTTTGGTGTAAAATGAAAAAAAATTCTCAGATACATCACCTGTTGCCCCTATAGCTGGTACCATTTCCCCTTTCCATTTTGTCCTTGTTGTCACAATGAGTCAAGAATCACGAAGCCTTTTGGCTTTCTGGTTTCCTCCATTGGACTCCTTAATCTGCTAATTGGCTAACCGATGCTGACCAACTACATGATCAGTCTGTAGGGCATGATTGTGGTGCATGGGCATGAATAACCGAGTGGTTTTGCACAGTTGGTAGAGCATCGGCCTCCCACCGGGGACCAGGGTTCGATTAATATCCTGGTAGGGGTCTTACCAGAGAATTTAAAAATGGTACCTGTTGCCTTCTCGCTGGACGCTCAGCACAAGGGATTGGAGCAGGGACAAACGAGGGGTAGGCAATTTGCAAAAGCTGCCGTCTGCATGGGTTAAGAACCCATAACCCCCGTGTTAAGTGTACCTGGTGAGGGATTCGCAGCTGACAATAAGTGCAGTATCCAGGTCTGCATCTTTGCTGCGGCCTTGAATGGAATGACTGTGCTCGGCAAGTGTATACCATAAAAAAAATGTGACTGTAGCTATATCAGTGTCCGTTGGTTCAGGTGAATGGCTAGGAGTGGACCCAGTGCAGGTGTAAACCTGGACACTCATTGTACTTACGTCAGCTGTGAGACTTCCCTGCAACACAAATAAGCAATGACTTCATGCTTGTAATTGCCCTGCAATGGAGCAGGTGGTTGAGTCCCTTGCATGCAAGCGACAACTTGCTAGTTGCTTGCCTCCTTAATTGAGCAATCATTGTGAATGGCTTGTGACTGACACAAACACTGGACTGAAAGCCGCACAAACCAAGGAGTTAAGCTAGAATACCCTGAACACAAGTAGTTTGTTGGGATCTTTGTGTGCTTTTGTGTATTGCCACACCTGCCCTTGACAGAGATAGATGCTATTGCATTGATGCCATAAAAGATGGATCTTATTCTTCATATCCCATGAGGGATTGGCAGGCAACATGGGATGGAGTCTACACTCCAAGTTCTTGATTATTATTGCATTTCATCCTCTGTCATATATTCCTATACTTCACTATAATTTTTCTGATTCCACCTCATGATATACCCTGAGATAATATTTGTTGTGATTTCTTGTGAATGGACTTTGTTATTCACTGAGTGTTCAAGTAAAGCACTCACTCTCCACTTGCGGCACTCTCAATTCCTATCTAGGAACATTGCGGGGTAATAGTTCTAATGGACCTGGGACCTAGGATCATCAGTCTCTCAGACCAGATTGACAGCAAAACTAATTTACCAAGTATGGTTTGTTTTCAAAATGTCCGCTAATTTCTTTTTCACTGTTTTCATCAGATTTACATTCGTCATGCTCTTCTAATAATTTGTGTTTGACACACATATCTACAGGCTTTTTTTAATCCAGTAATTGGAATTTGTATATCAAATACAGGATGCCTCCTTGTGGAAACTTATATCACTTTTGATTAATTTGGAATTCTCCTCAGTGGCTGCCTCACTCGTTGATCTCTAACTCCGCACGTTCACCCCCTCCGGGGTATGTAAGGGGGACTACTTATCCCCTTATCACAGCTCGTTACCTCCAGAACACTGCAGGGTTAACACAAATAGAGCGCCATCCCACAAAGGACCCCCCGCTACGGTTACAACAACTACAGCAGCCAATAAAACAGATGTTTGCTCTTGTTGATCACAGCACTGTTTTTGTAAGATTTATTTCAGAGGGGAGAGTTGGGTGTAGGCTCATGCATTGCCTCTGGCTGTGTGTAAACATAGTTTCATTCTGGGTGATCTAAAAGTTGCTTCAGTAGCACTCATCTGGTCTGTATCAGAATGTTAGAATAGACAGCAGCATGTGTCATGTTGCAATAATTTTGTGATAGCAAACAGACATCCTCATCCCTGTGCAATACGATATGGATTAACGCTTATACCCTTACAGTGATATGTTAATGCAAAATTAATTTCAATATACCGTTGAGACAGTTTCTCGTGTGATGTGAGTGAATGAACCATCCAATTATTTGTTGTGTTGTGTTTTTACTCATAGGAGTACATGCCTGCCAAATCTACCTGTCACTTCCATTCACCTGGCCATCTCTGGGCCTGACCCATCAACCTCCACCCCACAACCTTCCCAGAGGTAACCGCAAATCTGTGCCAACTGGGGCTGTCATGGCCAGTCAATGCATCAATAATTGTTTGAAAGGGTTGGTGACATGTTAGACATTCGCCTAACAAAGCAGAGGAAAAGCTAGCTTGCTTAGCAGATGATAGGGAGGAGCCATTCTTTAGAAAAAAATAGAGGGCGCTAGTCTTCACTAACACTCAACATATTTTTAATATGGAAAAAAATAAAATATATGCAGTCAGCAACAGGGCCCTACTTTTTTCAAGCTCTCCTACTTTTCGACCTTGCCTCCCCCTTCTACTTTCTGAAAAAACCTACTTTCTCCTACTTTTTTCTAAAGTTTGCTCGATAAAAAGAATCCTGAGTAATGTTTCATCACAAAATTCGAGCAATAAATAAACACCCAAATTGAATTCACAGAAGTAGGAGTAGTCATAGTTTCAGATGAACAACCAGGAAAGACTACAAGGGGGGGGGGCGGCTCAGCTAACGGATGGAGAGGACTCTCACGGCGCAATAAGTGACTCACAGAAAGCCATCAAAGCCCAAGGGACATGGAGAGGAAACCCACGCGTTTCAAGCTCTCCTAGATGTTGCCACACAAAAAATGGAACATGAGCCGTGAGAAGAAACGTGTCAGAAAGCGGCAAAAGGAATAGGAAAAGAAATGCAGGAAAGTCATGAACCTACCTTTCAACAGCTCTTGCTAAGTGTGCCAAGTGACCTACCTATAGAAAATCATACAAAATCACATACTGTATTGTAGCAGTGCATGTAAGTCATTCATATTGGCCCATACAATTTTGTAGAGCTAGGTGTGTACGCGTGCTGGGTCTTGGTTTTACCATCAAAATAGTTAAGAAGTGACACTGATAGTATTGAAGATAGGCCTGAGTCATCAAAGATCAGCTGCCTACTAACAAACCTTCCCTAGTTCAGTTAGCTGCGATAGATCAAGGGTACATAATGATCAATCTAGATGTTTTATATTTTCACTGTTTCGAAGGAAGCATGTGTTGACAATGTCATAACTAATGACTGATGAACAGTGTATGACATTTACTAAATGATTATCACAAGGGTTTTTCTTCCAAAAAATTGGGCAAAAAGAATTCGAAAATGTGGAACTTGATGCATAAATTTGTAGAGTAAAACCCAGAATGAGGATTTGTGGGGAAACCTCTTTTGATTAAATCTGGGCATTTTAAATAAAAGGTTATGTGGGTGGCTAAGTGAACAATATTCACACACGATTTCTTTCAAGTGCTATTAGGGCCACGGTACTCAGTTCCATTGTAAGTCTTTGTCAGTAAGTTTCAAGTCAGGCTTTGAAGTGGTATCAATGATAATGATCCTTCAGTGATTGTCCAATCTCCTTTCAAATAATTGAAGGGCGGGTAGAGGAACATCACTGGAAATATTAATGCATGTACTACAAAACTCAACCCAAGCTACGCGCAGTTACATTGTATGGTTTTCAGGTTGTCTGTCCCTCATGTGTGACGATTCACATTCTCTATGATGTGATAATAACAAGAAGAAGGGAAATTAAATGTGTGATATATTGTTTTAGCTCAATTAGCTCAAACCAGCTATGCTGGTGAGCTATTGTGTGTTATTGTCATTCTATCTATATAGCTACTCCGTCTGATGTCCTGTCTGTTGGCTGTCGTCCGGTGTCCGTCCGTCCGTCCTTCCGTCCGTACGTCCTTCCGTCGTCCATACAGGTCTATAAATTTTGTTTTGGTTTTTGATGCCACAAATGTTGTGCTTGGATGAATTTTGACCAGACTTGGTCACAATGTTTATTGACTGATGGAGTCATCATGGAGACCTGAAGGTCCAAGGTCCAAATGCCATCAAAGGGACAATATGGGCCAATAGGTGGAAAACTGAAAACCCGATACTATCCTACAAAACATTGTGGTGCGCAAGTGCTGACATCGAGCATATAGCTGGTCAACATCTGCCATTGGGTTGTTCAGGAATTTTGTCTCAGGGCCCACACCTTAATGGTACAGTATTGGAAGCCACTCTACTTCCCACAGCTTCAATTGATTTTCTTCAAAGGTTAATGTAGGTCCTTGGGTTAGAGGGCCATTGGGAGAGTTTTGGGCCTAGGGCCCACTTTGGGCTCTAGGGCCCATTATATGAAATGGTTTTGCCAAACTTTGTATCTCCAAACCACTTCTGTTGAACAGTGCTGCTGTTCGGTCATAATGCTGGCCTGATAGCCATAACTTCAGGGTTGTCAAGGGAGGTCAGGACCAACGGCCCAGTGTGGAAGAAGGGAAGTACAATTTTGTTCAAAGTAGATAATAGAAAATAATATTGGCATGTTCTAGCCCTTAAGTGTTCATGCTTTGAGGGACATTGAACAGAGTTGGACATAATATTCAGAAGGTCAAAGTTCATTGAGGGCACCTATTGGGCCATTGTGTGAAAAACTATGTATCTCCTCTCACTAATGTTGTATCTTCATGATGCTTCGCAGTGGCATCAAAGTTTGGTAACCTGGAAAATAGAGCAAACTCCAAGAACATATCCTAACCAATCTAATTGTTCAGGTTTGTGCTATGCACATCAGACAGGATGTATGTCTGGTGAGTACAAGGTACATGACACTGTTGATGAATCCTGATGGTGAGTATCGACAGAGAACTGAGAATCAATGAAGGTCCTAATTTGCTGTAATTTCGGATCAAAATTCCTACTTTCCGACCTACTTTTTCTCTCTAATTTTTTTCATGGAGCCTGGCATGCCGTATATGGTTTTCATGGAATATCAAACCCCCAAACTGGATTGAATGTTATCTGATGGATAGCACACAATTTATTGCGGGGGTTACCACAGGGTTCCATCTTGGAACTCTTCTGTTAACAATTCATATGAATGACATTGTTTCTCTTTCTAAAAGCTTCATCATTCTTTACGCTGATGATTACCAGTTTTTCTTCAGTTCAAAAAGTAAACAACAACTACAACAGAATGTATGTAATGAATTAATTTTATTCAGATTGGTTAATTTTAAATAAGCTTTTCTCGGAGTGGGATTAATAATTGGTCACCTGGAACTTACTTGGACTATTTACCAGCTCTTTTCACAAAAATACACTATGTTACGGGCTATCAAACTTTAGATACTTTCCGGACTCGAAAAATTGGGGACTAGTGCAAAGACTTTTAAGTAATAGAGAAGACAGTGGATAAATTATGTAACGCTTCCTACAGTTTCAATTGGGGCGAGTGGGGTGATGGGGGCAGGGGTTGATTACTGCTGAACATATTCTTGTTCGTCTGTGGTTTCTGTTTGTGTTGTTATTATTGCAGGGATTGTGCTCACTCGAGGGCCCTTATATGTTGCTGATTAGAGATGGAACGGAACGGAACGTACACTCTTTGTTCATTGCCGCCGAGTTTTTATTCCAAACTTGGTCGGCCTTCTATTTCACTGAAAGAGTCAAATTTTCACGATCACACATCGTAAAGCTTTCTTCAAAAGTGAAACTTACAAAAATTGTTATCGATCTAGGGTTAAAATGGAGAGGTTTCCAGACCCACTTCCCTTGCATTTGAAGCCACCGAGTATAGATATCTTTCCAAAGCAAATATCAGTAACCAATCCAGGATAGTGTCGCTGCCCTCGGGTTGATTTCGCAGACACATTATGACCCGATAACGGATTGCTCGAGACTACAATTCCCGCCCAAAATTGTTTGGAGCAAATCCTCCCGAATACCGTATTTGGAGCTGGGAGAGTTAATTCGGTGGAGGCCATGCAACTACCCCTCCCCCGTTACAATGTTGAGGAAATGTTCTTTGGATGGAATGACACTAATAACAGTCAACATTGAATCGGGGCGCGGGGCTTTTGCAGTAGGTGCCAGTTTTGTTCCAACTACTTTTGGCGGGGATTGTAGCTTGACTAAACCCTATCTCTAGAAACCAGCAGAACTTAGATGAACTGGGGAATGCAGAATTCCTGTGTGCCACTCCATCCATACTTCCTGGTGTAAGTCAACTTGTGGCTTTTGCGAAGCCTCAGCGTTGCTACCTGTCGAAAATCTCTCAACAGCTTGACTGTAAAATTGATAATAACCCGTGAAGGACCAAAAGACCTACAATCGCAATCACCCTTAAAATTAGATTAAAATTGATTGAAATTATTTGGTATAATCATCAAGACACTGCAACATGATAACACCTCTTTAACATCTTCGGGGACGTAATGATCTCTCATCCTCACATGTGAGACATCACTATTACGCGCGGAGCGCGTTATTTGTGAATTGAAGGGGCGCCCTCTTTGGACGGTTATCACTTCACACCTTCCTCGGTAATCCCCCACTCCGCGATTCTTCATCTCTGGGACAACTTAGCTTTCGGTGAGCTCACAGCGACCGACCCACACAAAGCCTCTTATGGGGACGCCATCGGCGCACGATGATGGAGGCTACACCGTGAAAGGGAGGTTATGATAACATAGCGGCCATTTGTAACACATGTTGCACTGTGGCCGCGTAATAACACATCTTTCAGCACACTATCTTTTATGCCCGTACCTGCGCGATTTTTATCTCTGTGTAGTTAAACGCATAAATGGCCGACTATTTTATTAGTCGCTTGTTAAACCATAAAATGGTATCTGTAGTAAATTTATGACCCTAACATAACATAGATGTAGGTCAAACAACACGCTCGTGATTTGGGACATTTTTTCCGATCATCCTAGCCTTCTTGCTCGACACGTCTTGGGCACAAAACATTCGACAAGATAGGATGGGGAGGAACGCTCAAGTTCATTAAAAGGCAAATAAGGAAGGACTTGTGCATTCCGACATTCTGTAGACGTTCTATGGGGTTGGACCGTTGTACCGATTAGTGAAGCATCATTTAGCTGTGAACATTGGGCGCTTTGTCAAAGTCTTCTGAAAACTAAATATTCTCAGAGTAAATTTGCAAATGGAACATGGGTCGCGGTAGGGATGTTGTGAGTCGCTAACATTGAACTATTCTGTCTGTCAGTATTATTTAGTATAATGCATCAGCCTTTACATAGAGTGTGTGTTGTATGGACACAACGAGTTACTCATTTGCGTTTGCAGAAGAAAAGTCGCAACGACGTGCCAGCGTCGTGTTCTTCAAGTAGGTCGTCAGGAGAAACTGAGAGGTGAAAGAGCAATGGTTAAGGAACATAAATATTTGTCGTCATGAAAACAGAGGGAACTCTCGAAACCGGTTCTCCCTCTAGAGACTGGGGATCAAGGATAAATATGACAGAAATGTCGAGACATCGGCGATGATAGAAGATTACTCTAAACATTTATAGAAACTTGATTGTGTAAGTAATCCCGCTTTCACGCAGATAAGTATCGGGCGCGCGGTGAAACCGTTGTGAACGACATGATGGGAATGTCGAATTTGGGTTAGGGAGGGCATTGTCCCAGAATCCCCTTGTGAAAACTTACGGGAATAATTTTCTCCGTTTGAATTTGTTGGTGTGGTTTTAAAGGAGGCGTTGTCAAAAGATGTTGAAGGAGGGCGGGGGCACCAGAGAGGGGGTGAAAACTGAAAACGGTAGATCGAGAGAGGCAGAGTGTGGTTAGGGCACGCGTACCTTACAGTACCATGACGTACATGTCTAATGCGAGTGGGGGGGGGGGGGGGAAGGGCTGGCCATTTATCCCTCCCTGCATTTTTACCCATAGTTGTCCCATGAAGTAAGGCAATCCTCATGTACAGAAGAAAAGGAGAAATAATGTTGGTTCTAATCTAGATCAGCTGGAAATTCACAAGTAGGAAACATAGCCCAGGGAGCATGTTCCAGACAAGCGAAGTGCGAGAGACGCGTGACTAAGAAGTGTTGCTAGAAGAAGGTACTGCGTAGGGGCGAGTAACTTACAATACGGCATTTTGTTGCTATGATATCTCAATGCTATAATTATGATATACTGTGCCGTAGCTGAGATTGGATTTCTTTCCTGGCTACCTGACTTCGCCACATCCTTGTTCACTGCTGGCACAACCGTGCGTCTAATAGCAGGGTTTTTCTCCCGAGGAGGCGAAGAAAAGTGCGAAATGCCGTTTCACAGTAGGCTCGCCTCTCACGGACGATCTTGCATAGTGTCCGTCGGGTCGGGATCTGGTAGGTTGGCGCCAACCGTAGGGACGCTCCTGTAGCTCATAGTTGGGACAGCTCCGCAGTTACCATCCCCCACGTAGTTGAGTACGGGAGGAAGAGGGGGGGGGGTAGGCACAAGCTTGGTCGTTCTTTCGGAGAGGCCGGGTGATCGGAAGCGGTAAGTGGATGTTGGTGCCTCCCCAGGCATGTGCCTTCTGTTTGTCTATGAGTGTGAGGCTTCATACAACGGTCCATTATTCGCCGAGGTTGCGACGCGATATTGCGTGTTCCAAAAAAAACAACGAGGTTTGAAACTCGTTTTCTCGTTGATACACGATTTTTTTTTGCTATTATGTGGATTGTTATCTTCAGGCCATATGCATACAATTATGCCATGGAGTTTGTGATCCATGCCTCAGCCTAGGGACATCAGCCCCTGCCAAGACCCAGATTTCTGGTCCGCATCCCAGCCATTAGCCTATCCGTAACGGTACCGGTACCTAATTCCCGTGGACCATCAATTTATACTACCCTTCACCCCATTAGCAGGCTCTCATCCACCCGTCCACTGGTATGGCAACATCATGAGCTATACAAGGATATGAGAGCAAGGAGAAAGCCTCGACCACTCCCACTTCCCCTGCTAATGACTAATGACTATTACCAAGAGTGGCGCCAGCGGGGGGCAGGGGAATGCCCCCTCCGCCGGGGAAGCCTGCCACCCCTCCCGTCGGGAAAGCCCGCCCATGCACCGTCGGGGCATTTTTCCCATCTCGTCGGGAGCCCGAGTGGGTACGCTCAACTTTATTGCCCCGACAGTATGAATAATTCCAACCTTCTTTTTATAGCGAAAATTCCTATATTCAAGCTAGAAAAAAATCAAATTTAAGATCCTATCTTCCTGCAGACTATACAATCGTTGCATATATATATATATATAGGATTACACAAGGGATACAACAGGAAATACCTGACCCTATTCTTACTAAAAGCGCCTGATGAGTGGGATGCCACTGAGAGTAAACAATGCTCTCCACGATGTGTATTTAATTTTTCGTTCCAATTATGTTTCTTGAGAAAAATTCATAAAATGAAAACATAAAAAATGCAGGTTTTGACCTAGGGGGAGGGTGAGGCTCGTTGGGGAACTTGGAGCCCCCGTCGTAGAACTGGACCCCCAGTTGGGGGAAATCCTCGCGCCACCACTGACTATTACTCTGGAACAGAGGGAAACAGTATGTGAATATACAGTGAGAGCTCCCCGTTCCGCAGAGAATTAAGACCAGGGCAATGACCGCTGGAGTTGAATAGTCAGGGAAGGGGAAATAAATATTTGAGGGACTATATGCAGGGGGTGGGAAAATAATATGTACAGGCACATAGGGGGGAAGTCCATATAGCACACTCCACAAACAGCATACATCGGTATAACATGCAGATGTACCTGACCATCCAACCTAGCAAGTGTACCTTCATTCCAACCGTCTATTGACTAAGATCATCGTTCAGGTAAACTTCCTAATTAACCCAAACCCATGGTCTGGTTTGAGTTTCCAAGCTACCACGTGTATATAGGAAACAGCCTTACCCCAAACAGTGACCCCACCTAGTGACCTGGACAGGTCGGTATATGCTGACCCACTCAGGTCGTATATGCTGACCCACTCGAATCGGTATATGCTGACCTACTCTTGTCGGTATACAGGTATATGCTGACCTACTCAGGTCGGTATACAGGTATATGCTGACCTACTCAGGTCGGTATACAGGTATATGCTGACCTACTCAGGTCGGTATACAGGTATATGCTGACTACTCAGTCGGTATATGCTGACCTACTCTTGTCGGTATATGCTGACCGCTCCGGTCGGCATATGCTGACCTACTCTGGTCGGTAATTGCTGACCTGCTCAGGTCGGTATATGCTGACCTACTCTGGTCGGTTTATGCTGACCTGCTCAGGTCGGTATATGCTGACCTACTCTTGTCGGTATATGCTGACCTACTCTGGTCGGTAATTGCTGACCTGCTCAGGTCGGTATATGCTGACCTACTAAGGTCGGTATATGCTGACCTACTCAGGTCGGTATATGCTGACTACATCGTCAAGAAGCCGGCTCATTCCAGGGTCTGCCCGCTAGTCCAGGGCTAACTGACTAAGGTTAATCACCCCATGGTGAGTAAACTATAAACTTAAGAGGGATCAAGAATCGAAAAACAGGGGATTGCGAGGAAACGATGCGGGAAATGGGGATTTGTTTATTTGACCACTCGTTACGGATGTCAGGTACCACTCCGCGAATCAACTATTTCCGTGTGGAGCGTAAGGGGGGCTTACAGCGGATTTCGCGGCAGATTGGTTTGCGGCAGGCGTGCATTACACCAGCTCGCTTGGCGGGGATTGTTGGTTTAAAGTACCCAAAACATTTGTGGTCGCCAACCTGGCGGTAAACCTTGTCTTCAGGTATTTTGTTCCCATGACTTATACTTGCAACATAACGTTCGTTGTGCAAAGTTGGTACAGCCTATTAAGAACAAAATCTGACGGCTAGTTTTTTCATGATGGTAGGTATCAGTACAACTAGAATTTTCGATTCATAAAATGAACGAGAAACGCTTGAGGTTTCACTGAATAGAGCATATACAGGGCATGAAATGTGAAAGAATTAGTTTATTTATGTCATTTCACTGATTGTTGAGCACTTTTGCTCGCGCGTTTCCGAGGCTCGTGTTCCAGACCATACCAGTCATCGAAGCACGTATATTTCGCTACTGTTCACATGAGGAGTTGTTGTTGTTCATAACAGATTGGTAATGTCGTCTATTACATGACGACACCACGGAAACGCCTCAGTGTAAAATAATAACAAAACAGATAGATCGTTGCTATCTTATGTCAATACAAAAGTTCTGATATACCTTGGGAAGATTTTTTTCTTGCTGTAACTTCCCACAAGCGGAACTGTTCGTTATCCGCTGTTTTGCTATACTATTGCTCGTTCAACCTGTTCAATGTAAATAATACAATGACGTGATGCGTTGGGAGTGCTACAGTTACGAAATACGCTCTCTCCACCATGTAAGTTTCAAGCAATCTGCTGCAGTTTCGATTGGTTTAAACCTCCCCAGGCAAACGGCACGTTCATTATTCGCCTGTGAGACGAATGATGCTTCTTTAATAGCATTTCGGTATAGGTATGATACAGCCCTACAGAGCAAATAGACCAGTATAAACAATCTATGCACAGTGTATAGACACTACTTTCTCCCAGCTCGTACTGTCAGCCATGGCGTAGGTGAACGGACACTTCCATTCTTGCTTTTGCGCTTTCTTGTACGCCTATCAGCTAGAGTGGCTGATGCAGTTGGTGGAGTGTCCGCCTCCTCCAGGGGACCGTGGTTCGAATACTGACCACTTCGTGCCAGAGATGGGATCTGTTGCCTTCTCGCTTGGTGCTCAGCATTGGTGAATAAAGAGCGACTGTTAATTCCATGCTGCCATCAGGAATGCTTCCCGTGTACCTAGTGATGTTCGCGGCTCGCGCGAATGCAATGTCCTGATCTGCGTCTTTACCTACACTAAAAAATGTTGTGTACAATTTACACAACACTGTTAACTAGCACACCTATCTCAGTGTTGTGCGAGAAATTGAACGACATTGTGTAAATTATTGGGCAGATTATACACAATGATCGTGTAATTTCTTACACAACATAGGGAGGGCTGGGCTGTTACACAACATTTTTGAGCATGTGAACTGCACAGGATAGACCAATGCCCCCCCCCCCTCCCACCCCTCTACTCCCTACACAAACGAAACGATTTTAGCGGTCCCATTCAGTGAAAGTAATCATTACCTTCATCGTGTGGTGCGCCACTTGAGGAATTCTCAGGTGTAGAAGATAAATAATCCCCACAACAAACCTGTCGTTGATAGAGGTTTGCTAGTTGTGTTATGTACGTAACGACTCTTCAGTTCCACAGCCCAGTCCGGTGGTCCCTTTAAGGATTCTTGGGAGTCGCTGCTAAGTCCATGATACGAAGGGCTTCGCTCGTTGATCCCAGAATTATTTCTGCTGAAATCTTAAGTGATTGCAAGTAGGCTATTTGTAATATCCGGAGTTATTTGAAGTCTGAACCTTGTTTCTAGCCTTGGAGTTGGTTGACCGATTTATTCAGGCGGTCAAACAAAGAAGATGGTAGAGATTAATTTCCCGTTGCTCGAATCATGCACAGGGCTAGGCTAGGCTACTGCGGTATTTAACTGTTCAACTCACTGACAAGACAGTCCGTGCCCCTCTCGATTCTTCGACGAGGTCGAAGTATGAAGCTCATACTTGGTATGTATGTGTGTTCCCTATGATGAATACATGATCCAACAGAGAAGAAACAGAGAAGAAACAGAGAAGAGGGTTTTCGTTGTCTGTCTGTCTTTGTGTGGTATGTCATTCAAAGTCAACACGATAATTCCACAATGCCTGTTCTAATCAAGTTGAAATGGATGCAGCTTTCTCATGAGAAGACAAGAACCCCATGGTTTCGGTGTAGACCGGGGGGGGGGGGGGAAGGGGAATAGTGAAAAATTGACATTTGGGTTAATTTTAGGTTGTGAATACGATAACTCGACCCCACCTGGGTGGAGGAAGCTCGTGCTTGGTATTTGGCTTCCCCATAGTGAGTACATGACACCGATTGTTTTGGGGTCAGATCTAAGGTCATCTGAGGTCAAAAGAGGCCAAGTCTGAAAATCTTGTCAGAATGCCTGGTCTGGTCAGGCTGAAATTTGGTATGCGACTTTCTTCTGTATTATTGTGTTCATTGTAGATCGGGGCTTGTTTGGGGGAAAATGTGGATGTTGTGAAAATTGATATTTCGGCCAACTGTATCCCCATTTCGCGGATATTATGGATTTGCCTTCAACGTAACTGACTCGTCCGCCACGGAAAATTGCTTTGTTAGCGTAATAAGTCATTAACGCTTTATCCGATTGATCTGAAACTTGGCACACATGTTCGTCCTAAGTAAATCTTGAATGGGTTCGAAATTGGGCTTTGTGCCATGACTGCTGCCCTCTGTTCTGCAGGTTTTACGCGAAAGAATGAACTTTGTCCGATTCACACGAAACTTGGTGAGTGTAGACTTTAGGTGGTTCCAGAAAACATGGCAATAATTTCAAGGTCACCGGAGGTCAAATTTGCGATATATTCACGATTGTTCTTACTTTGTTGGATTCACACAAATTGGGTGGATGTGGACTTTTTAGTTGGTCCTGAAAAACATAGAGATCATTTCAAGGTCACTAGAGGTGAATTTTGCCAAACTCTTGCTGCATTTGGTGCATTTAGGAACGTGGCAGCTTATTTGGAATAAATCTTCCCCTCATTTCAGTCATGGATGTCTTCCCAGACTGTTGGATATTATATGTATTATCCAAAAGCTTGGTTAAGTTCGGTTCACTTTCGGATTCGAAGCAACTTGGACGAAAGTTAATGATCACAGTCAATGTTGATATCCAATACCAAGCCGTATATAGAGTGGGTAGATGAGAAGTTGGGTCTAGGGGTAGCCACGCAGAGACAAACAGAGCATCCCTTCACGCTGTTGTTCGGAGATGTTTTAGTGCCGAGGAGCAATGTCTAACATGAAATTTGTCAGTGTTTCAAAGCTGTTTCAACCTTTTACAGAGGACATAACTCTGACCTTGACCTGACACCAAAAACAGTAGGGTTCATCTCACCATATGTGCAGCCCACATACCTAATATGAACTTTATAGATACTTGCCTTCATTAGATATCGTGCTGACAAGGTTTTTCTAACTTTGTTCTGTCGTGACCTTGAATGACCTTGAACTTGCACTAAAAAACAATAGGGTTCATCCTCTCCAAATGAGCAATCACGGGCCTAAAACTGAAACTTGATGCCTGTTTGCGTTAGATGACAAGATGACAAGAGGTGTCACACACACACACACACCACACACACACACACGTACAGAATACATACACACACACACACATACGTACAGACATGACGGCATAGATTCTTTTTGCCTTCGACAAGGAATAAAAAGGGACGTGGTTGTGACTGTCTGTTTTTCTGTCTGTCCGTCTGTTTATCGCATTGACTGAGCTTATAACGCGAGGAGCTTGTCGGCTCATCATATGAACTATTCCTCTTATCCTGATTACTACCTAGGTAGAATAATTCTTCTCGGGATCGAAAAGTAAAAATCTGTAGGCCAAATTTAGAATTGTGAAAACCCCTTAATAATTTTCCCCCCCCCCCTCCCCCCCCTCGCTACCTGGTCCAGCCTGATCGTGGTAACGATATTTTGCAACCTAATATCGTACCCGGTTAGTTAGTTGACTGATTTATTTACCGAGGAGTGAATGATAGTTGTTTTGCTAGGGTGAACGGAAATCTCAAGTCGTACTTTAGTTGCCTATGAAATCAATCATTCTCTATTATTCTTACGCGATCGAACTCGTCGGTACTGGTCTACTGCCGTTAAGCAGTTGTTTTGATTGACCAGAGTTGATAAGTAACATATTTCACACCCCCTGTGATTTAGCCTCTGTTCAGCGGATTGAAAGGGTCTGTAAGGTCATGCAGGGAAGAACGATATTGGAGAATAAACAATAGAATAAATATGTGGCTACCCGCGTTTGTTGTTTTGTTACGCAGAAATACTCAGAAAGGAATAATTCACCCTGTGTAGAAATAATCAAGGGAACGTAAAACTTTCAACGTTGAAATATTTCTTATCACGCGCATGGATCTCCTTCACCTATACTCGCCAATCTGCGCGAATCGTGCGGGGGTTTGTCCGTCCATTTGCTCTGTCTGTATAACTTCGACCACAATGAACTAAAATGTGGTAAACTTTCCATTAATACGGGAAAGAAGTCTCAACAGGGAACGGATATGGGGCCAATTAATCTTGGCAAAGTAAGCGTCTACCCCGTTAATTTCTAAGCAGTTGACGACGAATAGAATATGGATCCGATATTAGGCAGACCTCTTTAGCTCTAAAAATCATCATGTCAATCCGTCCGTCCGTCCGTTCGTGTTCGTCCGTTCGTCACATACGTACATGAATTCTAAACCGTACATGCTATCATGTTGAAACTTGGTCGATAGGCTTCACAGCCGACCAGGGCGGGTTGTGTTTTTGTTTACGTAGTGTGATTAATTTCAACTACATCCAATCAGTACCCCTTAGTCCTTCCCCACAGCCATTACCATTGGGCTCTCCTGTGAGGGTTTGTTCACATTACTCCCTATCTCTGTAAGCAGGCAGCAGGTATCAGGGGAATGTTTATTCTATCTGTCAGCAGGTCAAGATATAAGCTACCTACAGTGGCCTAGCATATTTTGACGTATTCTGATATAGAACTCAAACGATTTTCGGAGTCTTTCCTCATAAAGCACAAGTGTTGTACTGAATGAGCTTGAATTGCCTAAAGGTTGATATAATTCAGACTGTAGATGCTAGGAGGTTGAAAGTTGGGGTATGTAGTCGACATCTATTGGCAACATTTCCGAAAGTCATTGGGTGGTCATTCAAGGTCATTTGAGGTCAAATTGCTTAAATGTTCATATCCTCCAAACCGTGATGCCATGAGTTTGAAGCAATCACAGCTATTGGCGGAATATTTGAAGGTCATGTTGACATCATTTCTCAAACCGGGCTGGGTTTCATAGTCACTTTCATTGTAAACATAATATCTGTTCAACCCAACGACGGAGAGGGCTCATAGAGGAGTGGGGTATATGCAATTCTCAACAGCTTTGAGCAAAATGGCTTTGATTGTATATTCAATGATAATGCAAGTCGCATAAATTTCACTTGATCTGAACTTTCAACATTATGGTGTTTATTTAACGTAGTGTCATGTCATCATGGTGGCCAAGACGCTATGAATTACTTTAAGAAGGCAATGTATATCGAGGACACACAGCTATAGGTCCTCCCACACATGGCTATCTTCGTTTAACGATTAAAATCCTGTGAACATCAGAACGAAACAACCTCATACCATACATTATTCACATCAAATTACATCAATCAATAATATGAGAACTTGAAGGTTCATATACGTAGGTTAACTTTCAGATTTTCATGGTCACCAGCAGATCAACAGATGAAAACTTAAGAACCTTGTAAAACAAACACCACCCTTTACTTGACACGTAGGTTGACCATATGGAACAGATGATCCCTATAGTTTTAGTGATTCTCAAGGTCACACAAGGCCGGGTAACATAGGTGAAAGGGCCTGAAAACCTCATAATCACGACAGCTGTGCAAAGAAATGATGTAGAGAGTTAATACTTGGCATGTAGGTAGGGCCGTAGACGATTCCTTGAGGTCAACCGAGGTCAAAGTCCAGAACCAACCTACACCGCACTTTAACGAAAGACATGGAATAGGTGTCATGACCTCTGTTTGGGTCAGGTAATAAGGTTACCTATGGTCAGCAGAAAGTTTAAAAGATGATGTGAGCTCATACTTCGTATGTAGGATGATCGTATCTTATGGCTAGGTCCTATTATTTTGGGGCCCAGACCCCCTAGTCGATTGAGGCAAGGGATCCACTACTTGCGTTCTTATTTAGGTATGCAGTTGCATATATATGTTCTTTATTATGGGCTATCGTATTGATCCCATCACTGATTCCGCTACATGACACTTATATTCAAAGATGTGGCTTGGATTACTGCTAGTCACTCACAGAAGATGAATTACCATTTTCACACTGCTGTCAGTCACATCTGCTGGAAGATACTTCCCTCCCCAAGCTGGCTTTGATCACCTTCGGTAAGAGCACGGGTTCCTTGCCTTGATTTCTTGCGAGAGACTGTCTCATTATATTAGAGGAACGCAGATTTCACGATTGATTTGATGCTTGGATCTTACTGGAATTAGGATTGGTTGCTTCGATCCCGGGATGCACAAGAGCGTCCCTGTGTGTTGATGCTGCTCTAACATACTGACAGATATGCCGTGATGTAAAGCACACTGCCTTGCCATCAATAATAAACGTGTTAAGTTTACCACGCCTCATTTGTAGTTGTCCTATAAACAGACTCTGTTTGTCTTTTTACGCGCTGTCGCCTCTACCGCCTCTAATCCTCGGAGTGGCCTACATTACGGGTCCGTCACCACTACCTGACCGTGATGGTACATTTACTTGCGTATACAGAGTCCGCTAGCTATACACATTACCACAATCAAAGGCCAACCGCCTCCGCTGATACAAGGATCAACATGAATTGTCTTATACTGTGCAGATTGTGACGAATTCGGACCATTATGAGGGCAGGCGCACGCTTAACGACTTATCAAAACAAATGCCATGATCATCAAGGTGATCATGGCAGTACATTGAAAACAAAACAAAAACTAGTCAGTAACGCCACCGACTAGCAAAATCGTGATATGCTAGTCCGTGAAGCTAGTCGATTACGACTGACTAAAGAACAATTACAACTGACTAATATACGGCAACCGACTAGCACCAATTACACTGACTGACTAGCAAATTTCGACGACTATCAAAGCTAGCTGTAACTTGTGACTGACTAGTCTAACCGACTAACTGACTAGCACCATCTGGTCATTGACGAGGGAGCTAGTCAGACATGTGCATGTGGGCATATATACACGCCGGCGTCTGCATGTCGTCATGCAGGAAGGCGGGGGAGGGGCGGGGTCATGGATGGCTAGCTAGTCGTGTTTTCGTATGGCGCTGAAATTCTGACAGGCCTTGAATAGTGCCCCAAGCCCCCAAAACCATAAGGTTGTAATACGCCTTGGATGCGCAACTCTGGAGTGAATCAGGTTCGAGTACTTGGCACGCTATTGCATACAGGCATTGCATTCGACGAGAATACGGCATGTTGCCGTCGCATGCATTGTCTCTCACTCCCCTCAGGCTGAATGTAAGGTTTGTGGTGGTCATTGGTTTTTACGTCATTTAATTATTAACGGCTAAATTATAGTTACCTCATTTCCACTAGTTGTTGTTCAACGAGTAGGCTAGTCGTCAGTCTATGGGTCGCATGCAATTTGATACAATCAATGAAAGGTATATTCCAAAAACAGTTTTGGTATGAGGACACGTGCCCTTCAAACCATCTCGATGATCGGTATGAGGAAAAGTGCCCTTCAAACCATCTTCGATGATCGGTATGAGGAAACGTGCCCTTCAAACCATCTTCCCCCCCCCCCCGATGATCGTTATGAGGAAACGTGCCCTTCAAACCATCTTCGATGATCGGTAGAGGAAACGTGCCTTCAAACCATCTTCGATGATGGGTATGAGGAAACGTGCCCTTCAAACCATCTTCGATGATCGGTATGAGGAAACGTGCCATTCAAACCTCTTCGATGATCGGTATGAGGAAACGTGCCCTTCAAACCATCTTCGATGATCGGTATGAGGAAACGTGCCCTTCAAACATCTTCGATGATCGTATGAGGAAACGTGCCCTTCAAACCATCTTCGATGATCGGTATGAGGAAACGTGCCCTTCAAACCATCTTCGATGATCGGTATGAGGAAACGTGCCCTTCAAACATCTTCGATGATCGGTATGAGGACACGTGCCCTTCAAACTATTTTCGATGATCGGTATGAGGACACGTGCCCTTCAAACCATTTCGATGATCGCCTTGTACATGTCGGCTTCAACAAATTGATTCAATTCGTCACAAATGGCCCTCCCCGAGATCGGACGGATACTTCTCTATCAAATTGGAAGCTGACGATTTTGACAGTGACTGACAGAAATATCCATCCCCCACACGATTGTTAGTATATTACAACAAGAACGCAAGTATGCGTAGTGATCATTGCATTTAATTGAGAATATTCAACAAGAGGAGGACTTTCAAGATCACCTAAAATCTTAATAATCAGCAGCTACCAAGATGTTTTACGATTGCACTAATAGCATGAACCATGAATATTTCCAGCCGCCAATCATGCCCGAATTGGCCACTTTTAGTTGTTTTTTTTTTACTCTTGACAGCCTGTGTGCTCGCGGAGTATATCATGTATTATTCTCCTGGGGAGATTGTGCAAAACGAACTAAGAAACACGTTGACCCCCTTGCAACGTTGTAGTTATACTGGTGCAAACTCGTACACTGAAAGAGGCGACACATACGGAAATACGGGCTATCTGCTTGGGTTCATCATTATAGGCAGTACTAGTACTACTGGGGGGGGGGGGGGGGGGGGGGGGGGGGGGGGGAGGGGGTGATTGAGTGGTTTGAGAAACATTCCGCATACCAGCAGGTTCGTTACACATTATGATTTGGCATATGTTATGTTGTAGCCTATGTTGCATAATAAAAAAAAAAATACATAAATTGTAAATGTTGTTGCCATGGAAACCAAACAAAGCGTCTGCTTGGTGGAATCTCAGAACAACTCGACATAGCAAGGTCCTATAAAGTTGAAATGTGACGGTCATATCGTACACACAACGACGGAGCGCTTCTTCCAAACCGTTGCCATGGCAACAGATATCGTCCAGTCAGATTTCGACCTTATTTCACAAACACTAAGCTGAAATCGAAGTAAAACCGAATTCATATTCTTGAAGCCACGGTCTCCATTTTCCTGTCAAATTTGGTACCTATGCTATGTTAGTGATTGAGTTAGGTTGTTACTTCACACATTTTCCTCATGGCATGCAAGTTTCAACATGTGAAGTTGCATTTTTAAGGGGAAATGTTGCTCAGAAACTATTTGGGTCATTTAGTTCATTGATTATGTCATTATAGTTTAGTAAGGAGCAGTTAAAGGGACTGTTCAACTGTAAAAGAAGTGTTATCTGGGACAGCAAGAAGGAAAAAGAGCAATACGGTTGAATTGGTGTAGGTTCCAATTCCACGAAATTTCAGAAGGGTAATTGAATTGTTAATAGGCAACTCAATGGTGGCATTATACTCTCTTTCAGTGCAGTTTATGAAGAGATTAGACATGTACCTTACGAAGAAGTACAAATACCCAAATATGATTATTTGTTCCCGGAAAAAAATCTGAAGTCTGAACCCTTCAAGTTCCCCCTCCCCTAACTGGAACTGTGCGTTCGTAGCTCTCGCCAGCTCTTAGTAGCTAATGTACATATATACTGCGACTGCGAGAGGGGGAACTAAAACTGTGTGCTTGGACTGGCCAATCGTACCCGTGATTAGTAGCATGAAAGGATTTTTTCATAGCCCTATTGTCTGTGTGAAATGCAATGTGGACCTTCTGTGTGGTCAGTTTAATTTTTCGATATTCAATATCATAGTCGTCATTCAGCCATGTTTCATCAAGCGAGACTAAACTATTGAAGGATAGATAAACTACGCCAAAAGTATTCTCATTTTACAAATGTATTATACTTACCTGCATGTAGAGTATTCCAAGGCGAAAATCCAATTCGACGGAGTGATTTTCAAATTGTTCGGTAACACGCCACGCAACAGTGTTTACATTCAGACAAGACTGACATTCGGTATGTTGATGAAAAGTCTTGATGGATTAAATATGAACAATAGAGACGAAAGGTTTTTCTTGTAATTTCTCGCATTTTTCTCTGGAAATAATTGATTAATATTCAATGAGAATATGAATGAATAATCAGGTGTTCGTTTTCGAATCGAAACCGTTTACGTTTTATAATCGGATAATAGAGGCAAAAATCTCTCGGCAACGCCTTGGGATTTTCTAGCTTCCTATTATGACGCCATCCCGGTTTCAATTCTGCAACAGGGGCGCTCGGGAATGATGTCAAAGGTCATCAGAAGGGCATATCTTAGAAATGGCACATTTCTGCACTAACTGCGCCATCACTGCTGGGTAAATGCGAAAAATTCGATATCTATCAATTTTGGCTTGTGAGCAGGAAACCTTAACCCCACGTGGCGGAGCGAGGAAGCTCATGCTCGGTGTTGGATTATGTGGGTGCTCAATATGAGCACATGATCTCCATTGTATTGGGGGTCAGTTCAAAGGTCATCTGAAGTAACTAGATCAAAGCAGTCAAGGAATCACTATAAGCCTTTTGGCTTCCTGTAAGGTAATCTCAACCCACCAGTCTGTTTCCAAATTCGACAGTCCCGCGAAAGAGTCCAGAACCGAGTCAGTGCGTTTATTTATCTCCACATGTGAGATTTTTTCGCACCTCGCCTAAATCGACATTTCTCTTGCAAAAGAAATATTCGACACGGCCTGATGAATTTGTATACATGGGACGTACACAGCAGTAGTGCATGGGGTGAAAAAGTTGTTCTAGAAATAAACAGCCGGTCGCGAGTGTTGACAAATGGCTGGCGGTGGCGACGCCCGTCCGTCATCACGATTATGAGTGTTGAGTGGAGCAGTGTATTCTCCAGTTCTCACACCTATCGCTCCGATTGATGCTATAATGTATGGAGCGACAGGTCACTAGCTGACTGGGGAAATAGCCCCCCAATTGGGGGACCTTTTTCGAACGATAATCTTAAATGACGTTTTGGACGAACATTGTTCAATATCCTCATGTGTTTTTTTTTTTTTTTCAGCGATTTGCTTGGATTGGCGAAAACAGCAGTAGTTGGTAGATTCAATAAATTTCCAGCAGCATACTATACAAACAACACTGTTTGGATGCCGAATATTCCTCTCACTTTCCACGATTTATTCAAGCCTCAGGGGAACGGTCATAATGGGTATCATCTCCCGAAGAAGATAACATGCCCATATAGGGAGTATCGTCATGAATTTCTTCTATGTTCGAATTTGGCGACATGCCTAGATTGGCGAGAAAAGTGGCAAAAACTTTTTCTTGTGTAGACGGAGTCATCAATGGTGTCCCATTAGCTGTAGGGACCAGATAGGTTCATCACTATAATAGGTTTGAGGACGTCTCCCCGATCAATTCGTTTAATAAGCCCACGTTGTCAACGGAATAAAAAAAGACTCGGCGACATTTTGATGTGTGGGTGTGTCGTGTGTCACGCCCTGTCAGCGGATTTCCCCAAAACCGCAAGAACCGTTTGATTATATTTTGTATTGGGGTGGCTGTGAACTGATCTATCAATTTGAGCTCCTGATCACTCCGACCTCCACAATGACCCCTTTCTAGCTACGCAATACAATATTGCGTTCTTCACCATTGGGCGAACAAACTCTTTTAACTTTGACCTTGGAGACCTTCAAACAATGCCAAAACATCAGGCATCACGTATGCATCCCACCTACCAATCTGAGCTTCATAGAGGCTTGCATTTTTCATTCCTGCCGAAGGAAAAAGGGGATTCTATGCCGTCATGTCTGTGCGGTAATGTGTCAGTATGTGTGTATGTGTGTGTGACCCCCTTGTCAACACGATATCAAACGAACGCAAACAGGGTATCAAGTTCAAAGTAGGCACGTGGGTTGCTCATGTGGAGAGGATGAACCCTATTGTTTTTTAGTGCCAGTTCAAGGTCACGACAGGGCAAAGTTCAAAATCTTGCCAGCATGATACCTAATGAAGGCAAGTAGCTATAGGTTCATATTAAGTTTGTGGGTTGCACATATCGTGAGGATCGAACCCTATTGTTTTTAGTTGCAGGTCAAGGTCATCATATGGCAATCCTTCCATTTCAGAGCAATGTTGTAAGTCTTGTTCGTCTAGGTAAACTATATCTGGTGACCTTATTTGACCATATTGATCCTTTGACTCATTTGACGTCGGGTTCAAGTATCTGTGGCGACCAGACTGTATGATGCAGCAAACACTACCATTATACGCTATCTCCCGCTATGTTATCTGTAAGAGGGTATAAAAACAGCCTCTAAAACACATGATAAATTTCAAATCTTCATATATCTTCGCAACGAAAACAATTTTAGGGGGTTGGCCGGTAATTGGAGAATTTGGTTCATCCGTGGCCAAACCACATTCTGTGACCTACTTTGACTTCTTTTGTTTTAACCTAATTTTACCTAATGGAACTGGGACCTTATGGTGTCGTAACGACCAGACTCAACAAACCAATAGGTCAACTACCCTGAGGTACTAAAACACGCTATCTTCAGTTATGTCCTCTGTGAAAAGTTGAAACAGCTTTTGCAACACTGCGAAATGCCATGTTCGAACATGACCTCCTCGGCACGGAACATCTCAGAGATGGTAGGTTATAGGCAAATCCTGTAGTCTGTGTGGCTACCACCGGACCCAACTTTTCATGGACCCACTCAATATATTGACTTGGTATTGGACATTGACAATCATTAACGTTTGTCCATATTGTTTTTAATCCTGGAGGAATCAAGCTTTGAATAATACATATAACACCCCACCGTTTCAGAAAAGTAGGATTACAGGCACAAGATATTATTTGCCTGTATAGTTGATGACCAAAGGTAGAGACGTGATACTTGAAACTCAACAGCACAACCCGGACGTGTTTGTTTGTGGTAAGTAAGATGTTGGCGGTAACTGAAGAGCATAACTTTACCCCATTTAGATGGATGGAGCTCAACTTGGTATGTGGATTCCCCATAATGAGAGCATTATCCCTGTGCCAGGTCGGCGGTCGTCTGAGGTCACGAGAGGTCAGAGTCTTGTGGACACGACAAGTCCTGAATGGGATCAGTCAAGGAATCGCTAAGCCTCTTGGCTTTCGGGTTTAAGGTCGTGCCGACCCAATTCCTTCTCTAACTCGTACCTCGCCTGGCCTGGAAAGACATTCAGCTGATACCAGACCAATAGGATTCTTTCTCTATATTGAAACCCACATATGAGATGGAACTGAATAGACGTATCGCGCTGATATATTTTTCCTTTTTTGAATCTTCCACTGTTCTCTGAATGCCTTAGGTGATACCAAGATAAAAGTAGGCGTCTTCCTCATATAGGCAACCTGGAATCATTGGTCATCAACGTGCCTAACTTGCTCGACATTCAAAACAGTACCGATAAAACAGTACCGATACGGGCCTACGTGGTTTCCGATGTTTTAATTGTGGAACTACGACGTCGCTGAAATTCTTTTCCGTTTCGATCATACTGATCGACCGGTTCTGTAGGTTTTTCTCCGAGATAGGCTTAATTCCCCACCCGCGCCCTAGGCGGCAACCCCCAGCGTAAAGACACCTTTTCCAACTATTCACCTGTGAACGATTTGAGAGATATTCCATCATCAAGGATGATGCTGTGAGAGGAATGAAACAAAACACTTAACTGCTGCTCGAAAAAGCAGTGAGTAGGAGCGAGATGAAAATCATATGTAGATTCATCCTGAGAATTGTGGCATTGGGTTTCCCACCTTCTCGCCTCACCCGGGTAATTTCAATCACGGAGTGACTAAACTGCACAATCGCGACGCGTGTCCAATATCCTCTCCGTCATTAACCCCAGCATCCTAGAGAACAGTGCTTTCGAGCTTTTGTTCCCCCTAGCTTCCACTGCAGTCCTCACGACGCAAAACACTGACTACGCCGTCACTGCCCATGTTTTGTTCACACACTATTATCAATTAGTGACAATCATCACAGGTTGCCTAAATCTGATTTTGCCGAGAGTTCACTGAAATGGGAAACGCTCCTGCCTTCTCCTTCTCTCAGCGTAAAACTTTCTTAGGTTCAGATACCGGTGCAGTCAGTTACACTAGAACCCAATAGCGCTCCCCGTCATCACCCTTTATGTGATCTATCTGCCCCCTTATAGCGGCGTCGCGTTACCGACCGGTCCGTTATTATCTCCGGCATGTGAGATTTTGTCCACACTCGCTAATCGGACATTTCTCTTGCAAAAGAAATATTCGACACGGCCTGAGGATTTCTGATATACATGGGATGTACACAAGCAGTATATACAAGTGCCCGAGTGAAATTTGTTCTAGAAATAAACAGCCGGTCGTGAGCGTTGACAAATGGTTGGCGGTGCGACGCCCGATGGAGGTGAATGTGGCATTACGATTTTATGAAGATGAATCGTGGACTCCATCGCACTGTTCCGATCACGTAGCAAACCGTGACGTTTAGGAGGAACATTGTTTGTTATGCCCTCGTTTGCTTTCATTTGAGACGATTGCTTGGATTGGCGGGAAAAGAGCAAATATTTTGTTGTGGTTGACAGATTTCATTAATTTTGTTTTCTTACTCCCTGCCTGCGACTGTCGTTACGATACTAACAATCCGTGTTGAGTGGAGCCGAGTTTTCCTTCCATTCAACTTCGATTTAGCCTGTAATCAGCACAGGGGACGTCGAGTTCTCGTGAGTAAATGTTTCAGTCGGGGAGCGCCCTTCTTCGACCGATTATTCCTGTTTGGGTGCGAAAACAGCTGTGACCCGCATATTGGTTATCGTCTCTACCGGTATTAGGCCATAGGCCCAGTGAGCAAATATGGAAAATAGGTTAGTTGACAGTAGCATTTAATGATTTCATTATAATAATGATTGATGAGAGACCATCACAGTTTAAACACACGGATACGCACAAAAGGGACTGTGCTGAGTTTTTCAACAGTTTTTCAAAAGTTCTGCAACAGAAATGCTTATCAAGCTGATATGAAAATTCACAAATAGTGACCCCAAAAATCTCAACAAAAACAGAAAAACACATTAGAGCTCCATTCAGCTTTTTAAATATTTGAGAAAATAAGCATCAATGGTATTGGAAAATGCTATTGCCGATTCCTCATCTATGAGGAGATTTTCAGTCCAAATTACAGAACTCAAAAATCTATCCTGGAAGAAAATTGTGACAGGCTGCGAATTTTCAAAAAAGACGGCCGGCCGAACAAAGTCTATGTTTCGCCACAGGGACCTATTACACGAATTCCAGAACTTACGAATTTCTGAACTAATATATCATTTCACAGGTTTTTCAGTTATAGTTTCTGTCTACTTGACTTCCGTCAGGGAATCTAGCCAGTTTGACGGTATGTGTGTGCGCGCGGTGTGTGTGGGTGTGACGCCGAATTGGAAGAGCATAACCGACCCCACCTGGATGGATGAAGTACCCAATCCCTATTGTTTTGGGGTCAGGTCAAAGGTCATCTGAGGTCATTAGAGGTCGAAGTCTGAAAATTCTTGTGAAGAGGATAAGTCCAGAACGCCTGGTACCTATCAAGTTTGAATTGGGTGTGTAGCTTTCTTATGGAGAGTACAAAGCACCCTATTGCTTTTGATGTAAGATCGGGGGTCATTTTGGGGGGGAAATGGAAAATTGTGGAAAAAATTATATTTTGGGCAATTTCAGCTTGTGAAGAGCATAACTCGACCCCACCTGGATGATGAAAGCTCATACTTGGTATGGGGTTTCTCATAATGAGTACACAATCCCTATTGTTTTGGGGTCAGGTCAAAGGTCATCTGAGGTCATTAGAAGTCAGTCTAAAAATCTTTTGAACACGGTAAGTCCTGAATGACTGGTCTGATCAGGTTAAAATTGGTATGCAGCTTCTCATGAGAAGTAACAATAACCCCATTAATGTTGGTTTGGACTGGGAAGTCATTTTTCGGGGAGAGATGAGGAAATTGTGACTTTTGATTTTTTCATACAATGTACTAATTTCGGCTTGGTAACGCAATAACTCATGCTTCGTATGTGGTTCAACTAAAGAGTACATGTCCCTATTGTTTTGGGGTCAGGTCAGCAGCCATCTGGCCTCAGGAGAGGGCAAAGTCTGATACTATGATCTGCAAGTAATGCCACAGATAGATCAGTCTGAAATCCACAATTTTCCTTGGGCAGGTCAGAGGTAATTTGAGGTTAACAAAATTTTTAGTGAAAGGTTATGAAGGCAGTCAAGGAATCACTAAGCCTTTCTGGTTATAGCAGTCATTACAGTAGGATTACTTACCATATGGTAGCTTAGTGGCAGGAAAACGGAGGGACAGAAATATTGGCTGTATGGAACTCTAAAGAATGAAACGAATTCTATGTTATTTGTACTCTGGAATGCGCACTTGTAGACTGGACTGGTCTATTGCAATATGAACATCTATCTATCTATCCATCCATCATCATCATCCATTTAGTCATTATTGTTCGCTCTCGTTAGAAAGAGTACGGATGAACCGTTCGGTGCTATGAAGACTTGGTTTAGAACATAGGTGCAGGATATAAAGTAGATAAAACTGAACGTTTCACCCTAAAATATGTAATAGGGTCGTCTAAATTGCAAATTTTTGCAAAATTGCAAAAATTTTCCGGATTTTCTTGAAACCTGGTGAATATGGTTTACCTTCTGTTCCAATTTTTTCATGGATTTAGTTTATTTTGCGTGGTTTATTTGCTCTGCTTGCGTTGCCACCAACCATTTTATTTCAATTTTTAGAACAACTACACCAAGCTAGATTATAGCTAGTGTTATATAGGGGGATGAAGCTTCGATGTACATGGAACGGGACAAAGGTAGCTCAAGCACATTGGGTTTGGGGAGTCCATCTCTAATATCTAAACATTCCTAGACATTTATTGTCTGTTTATTGAAACAGACAACAAAAACTTGGAATGGAAAATAGACACTCATGGCAATGGCATCTGCTCCCAGTCCACGCAGTCTTCATGTTAGGCCTGCATTAAAAAAACAGAAAAAAAAAACATGAAATACCTTACGGGTGCACCTCAACAGTATGCGGGTATTGTGAAATCATGAAAATTAGGTTATTATAGTTGTAAAGAAGACTAGACCATAATGCCATGTATACTCGTGCTATGAAAGTGCAAGCTGCCTCAGGATGACAGCACAAACGATATCCATAGTCATTGACGAGCTGTAATCTTTTGTTGAGACGTTATATCCTGAACGCGATGTTTCATACACAAAACCTAATAGTGGACCCTCTCGTTACTTATATATCAGTGGTGAACTACTCAATAATAGTTCTTTCACTTTGTTAGTCCGCCACTACCATGAAAACGCCAATCACCTAATGTGTTTAGATGTTTCTATGAATATTCAGCATTGTAACTGAAAGCGGTTACAACACCCCTGGACGTGTGCGGGTTTCGGATTTAGGGACTTGCCTTTCGTCCTGTTACTTTAGTGTGTAACGTCTGAGAATTATGATAACAGTTGAGACTCCTGTCTGTCAGTTGTAGTGTGACTTTGTGTCATTTCCTCAACTGTACTGTAGTGCCATCGCCATATCGCCCCTAGCTGCTCGGAGTATTCAGAGAGTGGTTCTCGATCTGATCGAGGTAGGTTGAGTTATGACGCAATCACTCCACAACAGTGAACCTGAAGGGCCCACGCAGTTTACGTTTATTTGTCCTGAGCCTCGATATATCAGCGGCGCGAAAGTGCTGACGACAAATTAGGATTTTCACTTAAGACCTCAAACAGACATTCTTGGATGACAACTGTAGCTATTAAGGGCTCGTTTGTTTACATGTATCGCCATAATTGGTAGCCTAGTGAAGACCCATGTATGTTCAGGCAGGGAATACAAGCCCAATTAACCATTACTTGTAATTTATGCTTGGATATGCCCTTACATTAATGAAAACGTCTCCTTTGCGCCGGGCCCGAAAGCATCAACCGTGGCATTGCCATCACGGATCAGTCACGTCAACGCGAGGGGCTCAATCCGGGGCACTCACGAAACCGCGTCCTATGCGTGTACAACCACTCGCATGCTGACTGAGGGACGGTGGGGTCCAGTGGTTAAGTAATGTTTTTCTATGAATCCATGCCGTGTATGTATGTATGTATGTATGTATGATGTATGTATGTATGTAGTATGTATGTAGTATGTATGTATGTATGTATGATGTATGTATGTATGTATGTATGTATGTATGTATGTATGTTTTTCCATGAATCCATGCATATGTATGTATGTATGTATGTATGTGGGTTGTGTGGTATGAGGGGTGGGTGGGTGGGTGGGTGGGTGTGGGGGGTGCGTGCGTGCGTGCGTGCGTGCGTGCCTTCCCGCGTGCGTGCGTGCGATTTACTGTCAGACTCAGTCGAAAACTTGAAACCGTTCACGGGTGCACTCTATGCTGATCAATATTGGTATTGGGCATAGACTACCAGACAACAAAAATGGACAAAGCCTCCTTCGTCCTGTGAAACACGAGGATATCCTAAAAATATACCAGAGGCGCAATTGTCAACAGATGACCCTATATGCTACAAGAAAACGCTCTCCGAGATGTGCAAATAACACTGCATTGCTTTACAATACCGTGGATTTCTGCGGAATTGGTGACAAAAATGCAAAGGCGTCGAGCTCGTTCATAAATTGACAACCCCTGTCAACATTGTAGTTTTTTTTAGCCATCGGACTGCTTTCCCGCGTCTATTGCTTGCGGAGGGTACCACGCAAAACGGCCAAGTAGGTTCCCATTTGTGAGGGTCGTCGTATCTGCTGCGACTCGACAAGGGTTGACTTTGAATTCACTTTCTTACTGAGGATTGGACCCAAGCCTCCCGGCGGAAGGGCGCGGATGTTTGATCCCAACACGACCACCGGAATATGTTGAAAATGGTTACCGCTCTGCGGTAGTAGGCTATAGTACCAACGGAATGTGAAGATGTGGTGTCATTGCGCCACAATTATCTGAACCCTGCTCGTGTTTGTTCGTCGCGCGGATTTGGGTCAGTGGACGATCTTTTTCCACTCCTGTAACTGTATATCATGCAGCCAGGGGTATTAATCGTATTTCTAGGTGTGCGTCCAGTCTCCCCTTGGGGCTAAATAATTTTTAAACATGCGGAAAAAAAGCAATAAAAATAGGCATAACAAACTTGTATCTGCTACATCCCCATCTCTATATAAAAGCAAGGCCGGGGTGTTGCTCGTAATTCACGGCCGCTTCCCAGGGGTGGAGAAAGGAGACAGGCCATCGTCGTAATTCTGATTTACGCCCGGCTATTTCCGCGAATGGTCATAGTGTCAATAACATATTAGTCATTGTAGAATCCATTTCTCCAATCTCACCAGAGGGAATTGGCGGCGGCGCCGCAAAAGTCGTTCTTTATATCCGATAAGTTGTATTTTAGTAATAAAACATCGTTCACATTCGTTCGCAGGTATATAGGTGGGGGAAAGGTGGCGCGTTGTCACTCTCTGGGGTACGGTTGAAAGAGATGTCAAGGTTTGAAGCAATACAATATCATTTAAGATCAGCTTACGATGTCATCGTGTTCAATGGGTAGGGGATGTTACTGCTACAAGATAGGTATTTTCCAGTCAGCATTTTGGTAAGCTCGTACCGGTAACGTGCAGCATCCCCACTGGTACCTTGGTACGCCAGTAACATGAGTTGTAGTGTGCCAGGGGTGGAAATTATGTACCATCGCCCGATTTTCACCGGTTTGTGACTTTGGTAACCACGGAAAGGGAATAATCTCGTGAGTGACCACGTAAACGTTGTTTGGTGCGTTGTCACGAACCCGCAGTAATTTTCTGAAAATGAATACACAAGAACCCTTGCTGGCCTTACTCGGTTGGCTTGTTGCCAATATGAGAGATGTGTTCAAAAGCATGGATACGCAACCTATGTTGACTTTGGGTTCACCTCGTCTGGGGTCATTGTTCCCCCTCTTCCCCGTGGCCTAACTGTGACTTTCAGTTAGTTCCCTGCAAATGTGAGTTTACCACATTTTCCGGGAGCTGATTCCATGTTTTCCATACACGCTTGAAAAACGTATACTTCCTCGCATCCAGTCTTACTGATGATGCCCTGATTTTCTTGCTGTGCCTCTTGTAGTAGTGTCCATAACGAATTCAACACTATTTGTAACATTCACATTTATCCTGCCATTTATTAATGTTGTACAATGTTATCAGGTCCTGCCGTAGATGCCTCTTTTCTATGGTTGTAAAATCCAATTCCTTAAGGATCTTCATAATTCTCATTTCTGAGTCCCGGTACTAACTTCGATGCCCAGACTCCCTTTGCTACAACAACCAATGAGTCAATGCACACTGATACTAAGACCACTTTTGTTACAAGCTATTCCAGGCTAATGTCCTCCATAAACAGATAAAAGGTGAAACAGCCTCTGAAACATGATGACTTTCAAGTTTTCATTCATCTTCGCAACGAAAACATTTTAGACTTTTAGAGGGTTGACATACTGGAAAATGTTTGTTCGTCTGTGCAAACTACATATAATGACCTTCTGTGACCTCCTTCGACCATTTGACCTGGGGGGGGGGGAGGTCAATTCTTCGTGACGACCAGACTAAGTCAATTGCACTGATACTGCTGTCTCGTACTCTAAACATTCATCACTCGCTATCTCCAGTTGTGTCCTCTGTAAAAGGTTGAAACAGCTTTAAAACACTGGTGAATTTCATGTTCGACTTCTCGGCACTGAAACATCTAGAGGATGGTGTGAAGGGAAGTTCGTTCGTCTGTGTAAACTACATCTAGTGACGTACTTCACATGACTTGACTTCATTTGACCTATTCACATCAGTCGACCGGATGAACTTGTGACCTTCAGGGTCGATGTTACTGACGTATTACGGCAATCCTACCCCAATCCAATCATCTCCCTATTGAAAGGGTGAGAAACGGAACAGCCCGTCGCCAACACAATCCAGACATTTCCCTACAAAATGTGCTATAACCCAAAATAACATGGCAAAAAAACTGTTGATGTAAGCATGCATTATATTTCGAGAATAAAAAATAATTAGGATGTGCAAGGAATCACAACAAAGAGTGCGTTCTGGAGATTACTGTCTGTTTGTTTTGAAGGGGAGCACCGGTATTGTTGGCATGACAGATGCCTAAAACCGATTCATAAATGCCCGCGCACTATGGAGACAGCTACATGACCACCTGATTTGTGTGATTTTTCCATAAAAGTTTGCTCATTTCCAATAAGGTTTCATAGTTATTGAGAGTCTGTTTTTTTTTTTTTACCCCCAAGGATCTGCCGTGCATACGTTCCCGTCCGCATACTGTAGCTCTTGTACTGAAGAAAATGGTTGGCAAGTTTCCAGCTGCCTCATTGTCATATTGTACCCATTTGGCTGTTGATCTCAGGGCCTGTGGTGTTCAAGGGTCGTGCATCCGAGAGCGTACCATTTTACGAGTCCACGCCACCATGTCCTATTTTTACGCTCAGTTCGAACTTCAAAACCACACCAAAAAAAAAAAAAAATCTAGCCAGGGGCGTATAGAGGACTGCTTGTCAGAGCGGGGCCCCCCGGGGCTCGTGATTCAGTCTTCATTACCAGATTTGAGGCCGTAATTCGGACAAGATGGCCATCCACCGGGAGTGACTTCCGGGGGATAGATGATTACTTGAATGGGGGAAGATTAATTGTTAAATGAGACAGTCGATTCTCAGGAGGGTATCTGAGGCTTTACGTAACCCATGTTGGGATCAAGTCATCAATTGATCAGATGAGCTATGACATGTCTGACTCTGGCCGACCTCTGCCTTGCTAGTAATGGATATCAAATGTAACCAGGATGGTGAGATTTCTCTATGAACGTTTGGGTCTGTTGGTGAACTAACTAGTGGTCGTTAAACTAAACATGTCGAAAATTGAGGAAATACGACCGGCCTGGTTTTCGGAATCATTATACGATGTCAAAATGAGTATTACGATCAGGGGACTGCTCGAGGAAATTATTAAAAAAAAAAAAAAAAAAAACTCGTCTTCTCCAAAGTCGAAACTGGCATTGTTTTAATTGTCCTCATTGTTAGCGGTCGGCAGTGGCATTGAGCAGTACATTTTCTTGTGTTATTCCCATGTGGTACATGAATTTCAAATGAACCTAGCGAGGGCGATTTGTTGTAGTCATTAATGTTCTGTAATTTCCTGGTCTTTTGAGGCCAGGATGGAGATTAAGTCACTCAGTTGGAAATGGAGTGGTGTCATGAGCTTTTTGTCTCGACTGAATGAAATTCAGGAAGAGACTTAGTGGTCACTTTGGCGTGTGTGTGTGTATGTGTGTGTGTATGTGTGTGTATGTCACACTTTCTTGTTAGCAGGATTGCTCACAAACCGTGAGGCCGATTGGGACGAAATTTTGTGTGTATCACCGGGGTTGGGTGTAAACGATCATGAGAGTTTTGGGCAGCAAAGATCCATGAAATCAGTGGGGGTAATTGTTATTTTATGTCATGATTGTTTAGCTCGTAGCAAGTTTACGCAAGAACCGTATGTGCTCAGGTGATGTAGTTTGGCATGTAGGACCTGGATGACAGGTAGATGAACAGATTAGATTTTCAGCCTGAAATATGCTAATTAAGTCGTCTAATTTGCATAATTTATGCGAATATGTCAAGTTGTCGGATTTTCACGAAACTTGGGGATGTGGTCTACCATTGTCCCCGAGAAATTTAAAAAGTGAAGTCGGGGTCACTGGAGGTCATTAAATGTGTCTAATTTGCATAATTTATGCAATTTTTGAAAGTTGGTTCCACAAAACTTGGCAGATGTGATCCACCTTTGATCCTGATCATTTTAAAGGTACAGCTGGGGTCATAGAAGGTCATTGCATGTGCCTAATGGCATAATTATTTTTCAATTCTCCAACTTGGAAAGATTTGCCAAACTCATCGGTATGGTCGTAACATTTTCTGGATCTGAGTGGTATGTTCATGATTTGATTGAATTACAATTGTTCATATAATAGCTCATGTTAGAATAAAGCACTGAGGAACAAGCTCCTGTGACCATTTTACTGCTGTTATAAACGTGCCCACAAGCAAACCTTTCTTACCCAACCAATTGATTAGGTTGATTAGACCTACAGAAAATACTGTAACATTTTCTTTCCTCTCTTATTACCTGGGGACGTGTGGAGAGAAGAGTGGGGTGGGGCATAAGAAGAAAAAAGAAGAAGTGACTTTTGTATTAAGAGTGAAGCTTATTGGTCAGTTATTTTGAGAATTGTTATGTGTTATATGTGAAAATACGTGCTGTTCGTTTGACATGACGATGGTCTGCATGAACTAGTTGGTTGTTTGTGTAGTGAATAATGCAAACCACCGATCGCGCAAACAGGCGAGACCCTTTTTGGCGATCGCCTTGTATTTATTTCTGGTGCCAGTACAGGCCGTACTCTACCATTGACACCGATTAACTTGAATCAATCATAAATACATCATAGGGCGGCAAGGACTACCACTTTACAAATCTCCGTTGTTGAATCAGATTGGTAGACAAACCACATCAATAAATCTCCTCCTAGTCGTGGTATTCCAGATTTAGTATATGCAATTACGTGATACGACCCGGTTCCTGACGTCGTGGCTGAGGCTCGATTCGGCCGACACGCTATTCCTCTTCAACACTCCATGACATTTTCTCACATTTAAGATCAACGGCCGCATGTTGTTACAAAAAACCCTGTTTTACCCGGGGGTTAGAAAAACTTTAGTGCCGTTGGATTTGTCTCTTCCGGGTTTTGCCCTCCGACCCCCCGGTCATAAAATTCGGCGACCGCATACACAACTAAAATTCCTTCTGTCAGTCAGTTAGTTACACGAACATTTTCGCAGGACCATAACCGGACAGGTCGTAGGCTTATAGTATGATCGTTGAATGCCACCCAATGCTTGGCGATGTAGCCATACCGTGCTGACGTGTGTCCATTTCCCTGGGTGTCGCAGCTTCGTGTCGGTTTTGATAACGCAACTTCCATTGATGTTGAACCCACCCCTATACTCCGGCAAATGGGTCATTGTGAAAGTGGGTCCTACATTCCATTACATAGACGCACACCTTGGATGACCTTCCGGTACAAACTCCCCGGAATACGCACATTTTAAACAACATTAATAGGATAAATGTCAATTGGTTTGCTCACAATCAAGAGGAAAACGACGCACCCAAAGTCAGTTTTGGTGCGTTGACAATTCGGAGAATTGCTCACATATATCACTTCATATTAACGACATTTCTGACTAACCATTAACAGTGTATAGTAGTGACCGAACTATAGATGGGGTGTTGTAATGTTCGATGTATCGCGCCCGCCGCGTCACTTAATCTACTAACTGAACTAAACCTCTCAGTACTACAATTATGTCGTTTTTCCCACCCATTCTTCACCGTCCATTGGGATGTGAAATAGATTTAATATTTTCACCCGATGACCTACCGACAACACCTGCGATTCCTGACTTCCTACCACATTATTTCGAGAGGCAGGCCCAGGCTCGGTTCATTGTCTCTTCTCCTCCCCTCCCCACCACATTCCCCCAATCTTCTCCAGGATCTTATCAAAGGCTTAAGCGATCACTTCGCCCGGTCGTCTATTGGATCCCGATCACAACGCGATAACAATACCATACGGTTTCAAACAAAGCATTCCCACCAAGATGCCTGTCACGTCCCAGTTGATCTCTGCGCCGATGAGTATCCAACCTCGCGCAATGATGAATCCAGGGGAATTTACGTATCAAATCACCTCGAAGAAAAAAAAAAGGGCGAGGTCACAGTCGTTTGTTTTTTAATCCCGCGAATTAAATTCAGAAAAGAGCTATTACGTGTGGTATGCGTGTGTCACACTTTCCCGCTCAGCATGATTTCTTTCTCCAAAACGCGTAAGAACGCTTTTGATGAATTTTCGGGAAACTGTGAGAGTTATCTGGTTATGGTGATGTGGTTTGGCACATATTGTACAGATATAGATAGATGAATTTATTGGATTTTCAAGCGTAGAATATAGTAGTTAAGTAGTCAAATTTGCATAATTTATGCAAAAATTCAAGTTTGTCAGACTTTCATGGAACTTGTTGAGTATGGTCTACCTTTAGTCCTGTGAACTTTTAACATGAATCCATGGTCACTCGAGGTCATTCAGTGTGGTGTAATTTCGCATATTCTATGCATAGTTTGGAAATTTGTCGGATTTCCAACGAGACCAGGTGTTTGGTCTTAGGTATTTAAATGAGGTTGTCTTCCAGGTCATTAAATGTTCAATTTGCATAATTCATGCCCAAATTCGTGAATCTGTATGTAGATATGGCCCTTTGATTTTAAAGAGGCGAAGCGTCCACAATAATGTATTCCTGCAAGATTGGGAAGAACAGTACTTTGGTTTTCATGTGTGTTATGGATAGCATAACTATTTTCTCAACCTATGGTTACACAATCAATTTGTTCATTTTAGAGATTACCTTCCACTTTAAAGTTCAAGGAGGGGTCACTGAAGGTCAATTTGTCTAATTCGTATAATCTATCTGTCTATGCAAATTTGTCATCAGTCACATTCTCACCCACATCTCAACATTCCGTCTGATTGAATGTGAAGGTAAGACTCGCCACTGGTTAGTGGTGTATTTATAAACACTAAGGGAGGGGGGTGGGGGGACTGACATTATATATAGCAACCTCAATGGAGCTTCTCTGCTACCTCGCAATATCGCGGTTCTTCACTGCAATCAGGATGGTTGAAACCAACGTTACCTTAACAGAAACGATCGCTGAACAGCTTACTAGCTGTTCGGAACACTTGTCCTGACTTTAATAACGTGTATGGTTACATCTGCCTGCAAACCGGCAAACGGACCAGAGCGGCAGGAGCTATTTCGTGATATATGTTTCTATACTGCTATATGTTTGTCGATTTTTTTCACGGGACTTGTTGGATATGGTCTAACTCTCCATCAATTTAAACATAGGTTCGGGGTTCCTAGAGGTCATTCAATGTGTCTAACTCGCTTTATTTATGCATTTTTTGTTTCAATGAAATTTTGTGAATGTGACCCACCTTTGGTTTTGGAATTTTACAATAGAGATAAGGTAGTGGAGGTGCAAGAACGTGGTAAAATGCATAATCATTCAGACTTGACATTTAGTAAGATTTTCAGAACACTCGGTCAGCATTCAGTCCTATAATGGATTCGAGGGGGGGGGGGGGGGTATACTGGTGGTTAATGTCGTTTGATTGTAATAAAAAAAATAAACTAGTAAGTCGATCTAGTCCAACCTCTGATATCAGAGTGGCTAAAACAAACTAAACACCTTAACAATCGCGAAACAGGCCAGGCTAGCGTTTCGAGAACCCTCTTCCCTGCTCTTGTTTAATTCTTTCGTCACTATACTAACTATTCCTGCCCCTGCAACACAGCGCCTGGGCAGACATCACGTTATTATTTTCTTCATTATGATCCCTCGTAATTATTAAGGCCAGTGCACTCATCTACCACACGAGCATGAATGGATTAACCACGCAGGCGCTCTAAATAGTAGGCCAGATACGAGCAAATAAAACTCGTAAAAATATGATCCCCGAGAAGAGTGGAGATCGTCGACAGCCCAACAAATAGGCCAAGTTTTGATTCGCTGAAATATTGATGGTTTTAATAAGAGGCGCGCAAAAACTGGGTAAACCGGTCAATAGGCAGCTACCGTGCGAGTTGAGGTGTGACTCTTTCGGGAACTGGACAAACTTGCTGGTTTAATGGGAATAACAATGGTAGCCCGACTAACGTGGTCCTGAGAAAAGCTCACAGACCGGGACGGTGCTATACTTCCTGCTAACTTCATAAAGTCGATATCTCACGTCTGCCTGAGAGCTTCATGCCACCGTTAATCGATGATGGAAAAGTGCGGCCTAGCTCAGGCTCGGATATGAAATCTCAGCTTGGTGCGATCCATAACTCCAGTTACGCCGGTATGCTGTCCTGCGATCAATATACCCACCTACCTGGTTGCAGAGGAATTCCCCAAATGCCTAGGTATCTCTTTGCGAAGATGAATAGATCGCTTACCAATGGGACGTATTACAGCAAACATGGGAGAGGGGGCCTCAGGTGTCTCTCAATAAGACCCCGGGTCCGCTTGATTCAGACGACATTCTCATGACAATGGTGGAACTTGGTGTGCCCCAACACAGAATGAACAGTATGATCAAAATCGATGACCAAGGTTCAGTTGTCATCCAGGGCTTGGGTAGCTGTATCCAGCATAACCTACTTGTCAAATGTGAAAAAAGTCTTCAGCTGCCTCATCTAGTATCTATTATATGGGCCGTCCGTTCAGTATGTGTGATCATCTTACCAGCATACTGTTTTGATGTCTTGCAGTTCGTCAACAAATAATACGCGTTTGTAAACGTATGTTTTTCACTCAGTTCATGAGGATAAACTGTCGTGATTTTGATGGAATTTCGTTCACTGTATCGGGGATGGGAAACTCATTCTGATTGTACTCGGGCTCCGAAAAGTAGTTTGATCCTGATTTTGAGAAACTAGGTGGATATGGTTCATTTTCACTCAGTCCAGACTAATTCAAAACATTGAATGCGGGTCATGATCATGTTTCTGATTTGCATAAGTAGCACAATCCTAAGTTTGAGTCTCATGGTGTACGTTGTTCGATGTGATTTTGCATTCACTGTCCGTACAGAAGGACCATACTATGTGCATAAAATTTGCATTTTCAATGAAAGTTCGCCAAAAGCTTGTGTACAAGACTCTCTTAAGCGGTAAGGGCATTTGGTGACGCAGTTCTCGTTTATAACAACTAGACGTGTACACGAACTAATAAGATTCTAGCAGGATATATTGATTGCTTTAATGGAGTAGTCAATTTGCATATTTTATGCGGATTTTAATTAGTTGTTCTTGGATTCACGACAAACTTGGTGGAGATGGTCTATCTATAGTCCCGATAAATTTCCAAGTGGGTCGAGGTCAAACCAATGCGTCATTTAAAGCGACTAATTGCATACCATTTAAGTAGTCTAATTTGCATGATTTATGCGATTCAAACGTTTGTGAACTTGATGGGGATGGTATTCACCTTCAATCCTGGTAATTATTAATAACAGCAGTGTCAAGTCACTGAAGGTTCATTAATGGGGCTATTTTGCTAAATTATGCCAATTTTGTAAGGGTTCCTGTATTTTTTATAAAAAAGGCAATAACGTCGAAATGAGGGCAGTTCGAGTTGTTCGTCGAGCTAGTCATGTTTTTCTTTTTGATTCCTTGACGGAGTCAGAGGAATCTATGCAGTCACGTCGTGGTTGTGTGTGTGTATGGTGTCGTTGTAAACACGATAACTTGATCAGGTTCAGAGTAGGTCAGGATCATACTTAGTATGTGTGTTCCCCATGGTGAGTACATGGACCCGATTGTTTTTGGGTCAGGTCAGAGGCATTGAGGTCACAGAGGTCAAAGTCTGAGAACCTTGTAAACAACGATAAGTCCAGATGGTTGGTCGATAATGTGAAATTTCGGGTGTAAGCTTTCTTATGGGGAGTACAGGAACCTATGTTTTGGTAGGTAGGGAGGAATTTTGCGTCGAAAAAGAAAATTGGTGAAAATTCAATATTTTGGCCAATTTGGCTGGTAACACCCCCCCCCCCCCGATAACTCGACCCACCGGATGGATGAAGCTAATACTTGGTATGTGTGGTCCCATTATGAGTTCATGAACCCTATGTCTGGGGTAGGTCAGAGGTCATTGAGAGTCACAGAGGTCAAAGTCTGAAAAACCTTGGAAAAACGATAAGTCCAGAATTGTTGGTTTTGATCCAAGTTGAAATTAGGGATAGCTTTCTTATGGGGAGGACAGGACCTATTGTTTTTGGTCCAGGTCGGGGGTGAAGTTTGGTCGAAAATAGAAAAATTTGTCAAATTCGATATTGGCCAATTTGGCTGTAAACACGATAAACTCGGACCACTGGATGGATGAAGCTCATACTTGGTATGTGTGTTCCCCATGATGAGTACATGACCATTTTTGAGGATAGGGTCAGAGGTCATTGAGGTCCCCAGAGGTCAAAGTCTGAAAACTTGTGACACGATAAGTCCAGAATGGTTGGTTTGATCAAGGTTGAACTTAGGGGATCGCTTCTCATGGGGAGTACAGGAACCCTATTTGTTTTGGTCCAGGTCGGGGTGAATTTTGGTCGAAAATAGAAAATTTGTGAAAATTCGAAAATTTTCGAATTTTGGCTTGTAAAACGATAACTCGACCCCACATGGATGGATGAAGCTCAGACTTGGTAGTGTGTTCCCCATGATGAGTACATGAACCCCATTTTTTAGGGTCGGGGCAGAGGCATCTGAGGTCACCAGACGGTCCACCGTCTGAAAAACCTTGTAAACATGATAAGTCCAGAAGGTTGGTATGATCAAGTTGAAATTAGGGTTGATAGCATTCTTGGGGCGAGTACAGGAACCCTTGGTTTTGGTCCCGGTCGGGGTGCATTTTGGTTCAAAATAGAGAATTTGTGAAAATTCGATATTTGGCCAATTTTGGCTTGTAAACACGATAACTCGACCCCACATGGAGGATGAAGCTCATACTTGGTGTGTGTGTTCCATGATGAGTACATGCACCCTATTGTTTTAGGGTCGGTTCAAAGTCTGAAAACCTGTAAACACGATAAGTCCAGAATGGGGGTCTGATCAATGTTGAAAATCAGGTATAGCTTTCTTATCGGGGAGTACAGGAAACCTATTGGTTTTGGTTCAGGGTCGGGAGTGAATTTTGGTCGAAAATATAGAGAATTTGTGAAAATTCGAAATTTTGGTCAATTTTGGCTTGTAAACACGATAACTCGACCCCCCCTGGAGATAACGCGCCTATACTGATTGACGCTGCTATGAGGAATACGGAGATACAGGGCGGCGTCTGTGTTGAATATTGGGGGGGGGGGGGGGGGGGGGGACATATGGGGCTAGCACCATCTAAGCGGAGCGCCACCATGGTTGGCGGGTAGCCAGTACAAGGAAATTTTAGCTTCACAGACCCCCAGATTGCAGGAAACGGCACTTCTGGGGTCTTATGGCAGTTAAAGCAAAACGCCCTTAATAATCGTCGAGTAAATTCCCGATTTTTAGTTTTAGAAACATTCTTGAAGGAACTGATCGAGGTGTATTCACTTTACAATTAGGGCAGCCGCCACCCAATAAGGGGACGCTTAGGGTACAAGGAAATTTTAGGTTTTACAGACCCCGCAGATTGCAGGAACGGCAAAGTCTGAGCGTATGGCAATGAGGCAACGTCTCTAAAGTGTAATAAATTTTAAAAATTGGTATTTCAAGAAACGTTCGTGAAAGAAATAAGAAATAATTGGTTTATTCCTCACAATTGGCCAGCAATCAGTGGTCTCGTATAGATACAAGGAAATTTGAGCCTTACGAATCACCCAGATTGCCGGACTGAACGGTACTTCCCACATGTCTATGCAGTAAGCAACATCCCCAAAATGACAATAAATTTCTTGAAATGAATCTCAAGGAAACACTCTGGAAGGATATAACTGATCTACGTTTCTTCATACACTTCGAGCCACCTCAGTGACGCGTACCGTACAAGAAAATAGTCTTACAGACCCCCCCCCCCCCCAGATTGAAAGGAGCGGCACTTCCCGCGATCGTATGGCAGTATGGAATCACTGAAATTGACAGTAGTAATTTCAGGGGACTGATCGCTTGCAGTACATTCTTCATCACCGTGGTCCCCATTCCTACCATTAGCTGTCTTTAGAGATTTTCATTGAGGCCCTTCCAATTGGGTTGGAGGCTGCCGGCAGTTGAAAAATTTGCTGAAATCATGTCATGGAAAATGGGTGCATATTTCGGGCGTTTGGTTTTAAAGATGGATTGTCGCACTTGAAAGGAATGCTTGTAAACAATACACTGCCCCCAGCAATTAATTAAATGAAACCAAATGGTAGATTTCACACATTTTTCTCGACCAAAGGAAGAAATTGATTATAACAAATTGAACGTATATGATTCCGATATACCGAGTTGTGCTTGCACATTACGATATTTTCTCGGACGTCATGCAAAATTCGCCGTCGCTTGTTCGCTGGACGCTAGCAGACGAACAATCCATCTTTAAAGGAATTGAGCAGTCAGCAGACAAGTTGGTCAATTTTCAGATTAGTTTCCGCTCAATGTTTTCGTCCAAATTTCTATGTCTCAGACCTTGGTTCGCTCCGCCCGCGCCTGTATAGTCCATACGTCAATCACGTAAACCTCCATACTAATGTGCACGATCCCCTGCCTGTTGTTTGTCGTTCATATAGCTTTCACCGCTATTAAAACAGCCGTCATGCAAAGCCAATCTGAACATAAGGATCAGAAGTAGACTAAACTGATGTTGTGGCAGTGGGATTCCGGCATTGTTGTAGTGGGGAGGGGGGGGGGGGGGGACAACATGAATCAAATCCTAAACCGAATTCTCCTTGTAGCCTACTTATATGTTCACCACCTTGAAGATGACACGTTATGGACAAAAATCCTATTTGCCAGAATCTGACAAAGTATGTACCGTGGGCCCACTGTATTATACAGTGTATAAGGTGTGTTTGTTTTTTTTGCATTTCGGCCTTCAAAAAAAAATTTAAACATTTTTGTTTTGGCCGTTGGGCCATATGATTATAGGATTTTTTTTTTCGCCAGTCCGCAAAATGTTGGGGGGAGGATATTTGAGATATGTAATATTTGAGGGGAAATTCCCCCATCCCCCCGTTGATCGCCCGTCCCATGCGGAGGATAAACTAAACGTCATGTTTCTGTAACTTTTGCTATAACACGTGCGAAGCAGTTCAACCGACTCTGTCACACACGCTCTACGTATAGCCTAGACGAGGAATGACCCCGTCACCTGTGCTGGGAGCGATTGCACTCTTGTGTTACATGCACACATACTGGTTACTTTTGACATCATGTTGCTCTACTGGAGTTCCCTGCCATTTGAAGTTAGAGTACAGAAATTGGGTGTGTTGATACAATGTTACACATACAAATTCAAAAGGTCCTTCAGTGGAGCTCAACACGGGGATATTGTTCCTACAAATAGTTATATGGATTGGAATGAGTGAAATGCGAAAATTGCCCCCGATTGTGTTTTCCCTACTGAATTTCACAATTTCGAGAATTTCGAGAAATGCCTGTTTTGGTAATATCTGTCTGTGTAAGTTTTAGGAGGAGATATCTGCGGAAAATATCTGATGGACACGCAAAAAAGCACACATATTGTTTAAAACAAAACACAAAACACACACAACACCACACACACGCAGAACACACTAAAAGACAATTTTGAGTGACATCATTGCAGTCCACTTAACATACCCCACCCCATCAGTCCGAAGCCACCACAATGTTACCATAACAACATTGACATGGCTACTAACAACAGTTAGAGGGAAATGACAAATTAATCCGGTGCACTCATCATATCATCTCATCTCATCTGGGCTCTTCGGGACTGGAAAGATAAAAAAAATAACATTGATCGAACCATTCTGAGTTCAGGCAAGAATCCACAAAGCCGCGGCTTTCTGTTGTGGTGAAACATAATGTATTATGGTGTTGCATCCCCGCCTAAATAATGAAAAATATCTGATATGTTGTCACGGGTACCTGATACGATTATAGGCTGCCATTTACTTCACTTGCCGAGCATAGGATCGAATCTAGTCGATTCCCGGCGACGGTGGGCGCGGACCTTCTCGTCGGCTGCGAATCCCTCACTAGGTAAACGGAATAAGGGGATCCTCGGCCAAGAATAAGAAAAATGGGTAATGGAAAGGATGTTGCCCTTCAGCACTCCCTGAGATCCTATAAAGGGTGGTTAACACAGAAAACTGTTTCTTGCCCCTCACTGGTCCTTGGTGTATACAGTAACCCTAACGACTCATGCTGGAGATTCAGAGTAAACTCTTTCACACAAGAAAACGCATAGGTATGCGTACTTAATGTGGGTGTGGGGGATAACACACGCAGATGGCAATTTGTCAACCCCTCGCATGTAACTGTTCCAACCCCTTGTGATGCTTTAAGTAGTGGTTATGACTCGAATGGGATTCGAATCCCGTAGCCCGGGTGGACGGCCGACGTCTTGCCAACCGTGCAAACCACTCGGTTGGATCATAGGTGACGGAAGCAATAACAGAACTTAATTAGATGGGCCCATTTCTGCACTGAATAATCAATTGAATAGTTAACGACTATTTTGCTTTGAAGTCACTCCTGACGGTTATGAAATATTCCAAGTGTTTTCCCCGACATAAAGATTTGTAGTGGCCTTTTGACTAGTCATTGTGATTGATATTGCAATGTGTTGTCATTTGAATCGGCTGATTAACAATGGCGATTATGAATAAATTGCCCTAGCACTTTTGGTACGTGATGATATTGTTGGATATAATATGTTACACAGTGTTTGTATGACCCTGAGTGCAACTGTTACCATATTGCCAACCAAACGGCCCATACACGAAAAACGGTCGTGGTACCGATAAGCACGTTTCATATGGTGCACCGTACTAGAATCTCACTTCATAATTCCCAGTTTTGTAATTATGCATTCCACATGTCAACGTTATAACGACCACCTATAGCCAACCCCTCGTCATCTGCCTATGATCCCACGCCAGTACATATTTATTTAGCTTGTAAGTAATAACCTTTCTACTTTAGCATGCTATATCTGTACACAAAGGACAGTCTGGTACAGCTCTTGCCGTGGCGTCCCGACTGCTAATCCCGTCATGACACTATTACGTGAAACTTAAAGTCTAATTCTCTAGTAGGCACTCGAGATGTTTGCTGGGGGGACGTCGTGACAATAGTACAATCTGCTGCTACTTGAGCCGTTACTGGTAAAATAATGTGAGAAACTGATATCCGATACCGTGTGTAGCGCAGACCGTTAGGTTTGTATTACCTGCGGATACCTCTGCCTTTCTTCTTGGGATCAGCGTGGAACCTCCATGCCTGAGCGGGGAGTAAGGTACCCTATTCAAGTCGCCCCCCATACACATGTTAACCCACTATACGCATCCCTCACTTCGCAGATGTTTCGTTGAATTTCTTAAGATCCCGAAATGTTAGCAACTACATGGTTTGTGTATAAAGGACAACTGCAGATGGAATATAAATTGGGCTAATATTTAGCCAGAGGCCTCTCTGGCGTTGGGTACCTTAAATGTGGGGTGGGGGTAATCACACGCAGACGGCCAACGGGACTACCCCTCGTTGTCCCTGTAGACTATTCGTTTACTACATGCACTATCAACTACGGAATATTCGGGTGAGTTGGCAGATATCCTGGCTCCTAGATGGATGGAATCGGAACATCGATCGGTCAAAAACTACACACATGTGCAGAGGAATTAGATGATATCTCAGAAGATGAGGAAGCAGTCCTAATTCACCTGATGTGGTTTCGCTGTTCACTTGTACCCCGATCGATAGTGTTGTGAAACGAGACTTGACAAGGGTAATTAGATTAAGGAAACCAATAAGCAATGAGACTAGAATATGTGCACGAAACATAGTGGAATAGGAATTATTGGACTTCTCCTGTCAACCACATATTTCACCTTACAGCAGATTTACAGGCAACGTTATGGAGCCGTCGTGGTGATGAGAAACTCATTATCACCCCTGCCATCTTTTCAGAAATACTGAGAGAAACGTCGAGGCTGCAGCGCTTTGGGATACAAGCCCAAGCTATGGAATGCTATGTCGATGACAGCTTGATAGCCGTTTGTGAAAGCCTTAAACGCTCCCATGATCATCTCAACCAAGCTGATGAAACCAACTCCATGAAGTTTACCTTTGAGGAGGTAGTGGATGGAAAGACACCTTTCTTGACCGCCCTCATCGTTCGGCGGGAAGATGGGACAGTGAAGTTCATGTTCTACGGATATGGAAAGCCCTGCTGCACAGAAATACTAATATTTAATGCTACCATATATTCGAATATATGCTACCATATATTCCATTTTATGGTAGCATATATTCACAGCCAATGGGAAGGCAGGAATATATGGTAGCATTAAATCGAATTTATGGTAGCATTAAATCGAAATATGCTACCATATATTCGAATATATGCTACCATATATTCGAATATATGCTACCATATATTCGAATATATGCTACCATATATTCGAATATATGCTACCATATATTCGAATTTATGGTAGCATTAAATCGAAATATGCTACCATATATTCCTGCCTTCCTATTGGCTGTGAATATATGCTACCATAAAAATCGAATTTATGGTAGCATTAAATCGAATATATGCTACCATAAAAATCGAATTTATGGTAGCATTAAATCGAATATATGCTACCATATATTCGATTTAATGCTACCATATATTCGATTTAATGCTACCATATATTCGGCCAATCAACTACCTGGAAAATATTAACCAATCACTATTGTCATTTGCTTACCGCCAACGTAGACATAATTTTTTTCCGCACAAGTTGCCATTTGCTCTCTGCCTCTCGCTATATAGCTAGTGACGAAGCTCGGCGCCGCGCCCGTGTGCATTGTCAAAATGCGGACGTCCAACAGATAATGAGGAATTTCTTAATCATTTTCGTCGTGAAATGAATGACTGCTGTCGGGTTTTCACAACTTATAACCAGATGGAATACGGCAGAACGTGTCAATTCAGCGGAAGGCTCCTCCGACGCGTAAACATCACAGCATCGATCCTATTGAAGATTCTAAAGATGAATTGCCCTCAATGGTGGACCGTATTAATAACAACACCAATCCTGAAGGTCACAGATGAAATCTCCGCTCTGAAGTCACGTATCTCGATCTAACAATATTAGAAGGGGACAACTTCCGTCAAAGCGGCCTACTAGACACCAAAGTATATACCAAGCCCCGGCAAACCCTTCCAATATTTTGGATCGACTCTGCCACATCCCCTAGCCCACGTTCAAGGGCTCATAAAAGGGGAGATCTTGACGATACGCACGCCTCTGAAGCAATGAGGCGAACTTCATCGAGAAGAGGAATTCCTTCATGGAAAAGTTCCTACTACGGAACTACATCAGAGAGGAGATAAACACTGCCCAAGGGCGGGCGAGTTTGGGCAACCAGCCCCGACGCCAGGGACCATCCACCCGAAACACAAGTCGGACCTCCATTGGTGTTCAAGAAACATATACACCCACCCAAAACAAAGGACCTTAACAAGGCCTTAAACAGACACTGGCACCTAACAGCGGAACCCAGACTTATCACTATATTCCCTAAACGCCCCATAATCGCTTACAACAGAGCAGAAAATCTCAGAGATTTACTAGTTAAATACAGATTCCCGCGAGCGTAACTATGGCAACCACGGGGAGACAGATATGTAATTTGACGAGGACACTCATAGACGAGCTAATCGCCGCAATGTTAGATGACCCCCAGCGGCATTCCCAACTGTGAACGACACGCTTACGTAAGGCGTACCACTCAGGCTGATGAAGCTCCAAAATACTACAGAGAGCAGAAACTATATTCTGGATTTAGTCTCAGACCTTTCAAACAAAGGCTCTAACAGTAACAATAACACGAATCATTGGCCTCATGGGCCAACTCCATACCACAACTTTTGAGCACAGATCCGGGCGCAAAAAGATCGATTATTCGGCCCCCACATTCCAGGATGCCCCTGCACAATAAAAACCTGTCCCAGCTTCCCTACGATCCGCGACACAAGATGGTGCACCGGTGACCCCCCCCCCCCCCTTTTTTCATCTTTTCATTTCATTTTCGGACTCAGCGGGCCTACATGGGCGGGAGAATAGTAGAGCGTATCAGTGGTCGCTTTGCATGCAAAAACTGTGTTCCGGGTTCGAATTCCAGCGATCAGCACCGGGGACTTTTTTCCAGAAGTCGGCTGTATTTGCAGTTCGACTGGCGGGTTCCTGGTCTTAGGGTCGATCGGTCCTGTGTGAGCGTGGGCTTGGTTAATTCGGGGGGTTGTTTCGGGGCACTTGCAATGGTCTCGTCGGTCGGTGGAGCAGTCGCGTAGAACATCTTCCGCTCCTCCAGTGTCTGAGAAAGTGGTCGGTCCTGAGATTACTGATCGTCAGTCGGAGGGGACGTAAATTGCGGTCCCGGAGCAGGGATTGGGGTCACTCTGCTCGATATAATTGAGCACTAGTCGCGAAGAGAAGGCGAGTTGTCGCCGCTGCTCATCCACGAGCAAAAAATTCGGTTAGGGTTCCACGATGTGTCAAATTGGCTCCTGAACCCGTAGGCAACAAATCAAATCAAATACCTACGAAGCGTACGTACTACAGTGCATATACGGGAACAGCATGCATTAACAATGTCATATGCGCGCGCAAACCTCGTTAGCATATTATTTTTACGCAGGAATAATTGTATTCATACAAGCCAATGGTAAGGCAGGAATATATGGTAGCATTAAATCGAATATGCGTACATTAATTCGAATATATGGTAGATATATTCGATAATGCTACCATAAATCGAATATATGTAGCATAATGCGATTAATGCTAATAAATTCGAATATATGGTAGCATATATTCGAATATATGGGTAGCCTAATTCGATTAATGCTACCATACTTCGGAATATTGTAGCATAATCGATTAATGCGACATAATTCGAATATATGTAGGGCATATATTCGAATATAGGGTAGCATATATGATTTAATGCTACCATTAAATTTGATTTAATGATACCATATATTAATTGCTTTCCTTGTCTGTGAATATATGCTACCATAAAATGGAATATATGCTACCATAAATGGACTATTGTAGCATTAATCTGGATTCTGGTCCAGAGGCTTCCTATAAGGAAGAAGATACAACACTGACCAATCCTGAATCAAAAGATTGGGGTAATTCGCACATTGCTGGACAGGAAGGACAAGATCGTCAAAAAGAACCCAATGACAACAGGATCAAGAAACGAAACATAACAAGTCAAGTCGGAAGTCTTTGATAGCTGGCGGACGGCAAAATTCCTGTGGCGAATAACACTGCATATTTTCTTCACCAATCCACATGTATTAATTTATTTCACTTTATTGACCCTTTTACTGACATCTGTCATACTTGAATGGCTTTGAACATGTCTACTACATTAGCCTAATAATTGCTATCAGTGCCCAGCACAAAGTCCCAACCAACTCATCTAGGACTGTATTTAGCTAAGTGTGTAACCCAGCACAACCCTAGGCCTGTTGCATTGACCAGTGGGAAATCCCCCTGTATTCCGCAAACCTCAGTGCTGACAGACAAAATTAAACAGTCCCCCAATTCCAGCAGTCATGTCCTGCAGCTCGAGGGAAATACTGTAAACAAACCACTCTCACAGAGAAGTTCAAATGGAAAGGGCGTGGGTAGACAAATTGGGGTTATTAATTGGAATTAATTGTGAATCTAATGCGTACTCATTGTGAAAAAAAGTACTCAGCCTAGCCAGTGCATCTTCCATCGTTTCAGAATACGAAATGACGTTACCAAAAGACTGGACGAATAACGAAATGAGCTGACGAACGAACGAACCGGACGGACGGATAAGACATGATGAACTTGAAGAGCTTCTTACCCGCAGCAAATGCGCTGCTTCAATATGGTATCGTGGAGTCAGTGAAACCATCAAATGAGCCACCCAAAACAGAGAGGGTCCAACTGAATATTCACAATTTTAGTAATTGTTACTGTCTCATCGAGTGGTCATTTGAGGTGGATTTTTCTATTGCACTCAACTGACGGAATCATTTTTTCAACATTCCACTTGAAGCTCACACTGCAAGACCCTTCTGATGCGACACATATTTCACTGAGATTAACGTGTTATTATACAAATCCAGTCACGATGTTATTCTGAATTCATTTTATTCTCATTTGCGCGAAATAGCCAATACATTTCTATTTGAAAAAAAAAAAAACTCCCTGGAGAAGTGGAACGTCAAAGGGCATACCGATACTGGGTTCAACTCGGCTAAGTGTAGGTATTTAGGATACCTCGGGTGATTTTCTCCGGCAGGCAACATGAGCCCCACGATCTAACACGTACCTCGTCCTCAAGGCTGACGGGCAGTAACTGCCGTATAGTTGTCAATCCTGCGTAATCGGAATCGGTTGTGACCAGATATGGGTTTGTTAGACGATGGCGAACCGAATATATCCTTGCAGTGAATAGCGGAATTGGAAAAGAGGGAAAACAGGGGGAGACGACGGATGAAGCGGCTCAGCTCAGTGACATAGTGTTATCGCGATGTACAAGGGGTGATTTTTCCCCAATCTCATGCTTTAGTTCTTTCATCTAATCAGCATTGCTCAAGTTCATGTGGATTAAACTGATTACAAATGGAACACAAAGCAAGAATCAATTGAAGCATTTTGTGGAGTGTGAAAATCGACGCTCGTGTTTCACCTGAAGAAGAAATATTCCTCTCTTGCAAAATATGATAAAATTCATTAAAACGCCAAAGCTCCGGCAACTCGCCGCATAACTGCATTGAAACATGAATTTAAGCCTGGTACAAAAAAGTTAACCGGAGGCCGTGCGTCATCTATGAAACCAATGGATAGTCTCTGCAGTCACTTGACGAGGGGCGGTCTGAGCATACATTGGGAAGAGGGGGGCACAAGCAGAAGAGAGGCACAAATGGTGTCATGTTTCGCATGTCCCAAAAGGAACACCGAGAAAATTTCGTTCCCTACTGTCACAGAAGGTGGGTTCGGCCTATACTATGAAAGAGGAACAAATTATGAAATATTGATTTTGCATCTCTCACAGCTACGCGAGGAATGCTAAAAAAAGTATGTCCAAATTGGTACTCATGCTGATCGGGACTTTGTCATTTGAAAATTGACCTTGGCTGTGAGGCCTTTCTGATGATAAATTATGGATAGGTCATATTCTACCTAATTCCTCTGGATAATGTGGTCCCATCTCTCTGTTACAGTTGTTTTCTCTCCTATGTCGCAGGGAGACGACAAGAGGGAAGGATTATGGCGAATTTGTTGGCGTCCCACCAATTTATTCCGACCGAATCGCCTCCTGTGATTCGATTCACAAGGCGAGCAATAGCGTAACCCGAAGCCTCGGTGCCCATGCCTCCCATTTCTACCCCCTGATATCCCGCCATGCAGAACGTAAGCATCGCATCTCGTCTCATCAGCGAAATAATGTCAATGTTTGCGCGAGGCAATTGTTACGATGTAGATGTTGCCCATAACACAACCTGCAACCCGATTTCACTCAGTTACACATGATCCTTGTATCGTGTTAATTCCTGTTCCGCTGTTTGAGAATTTCAAAACGCATTTTCGCCAGGTGTCCCAGCCGTCCGTCAAGTATAACCCACACTCCAAACAGTCGCATGGAAACGGGGTGCAGGGGAAAGTGTGACAGCGATCGGCACAGATGCTCGAATTCCCCAGAACCTTGTCCATTAAACAACTTCCTACCCAGGGGAAGGGGCAATGTCATTTCCCCTCACAATTTCGAACTCATCGTCACCGTTTGTGCCAAATGCCAGCTGAATATATTTTTTTAATATTATCATGGTATTCACTCGCCATTGCATAGTTCTGCAACACATACGCTCAATGTTGATAATCCCCCCTGAATACTCACAGAAAAAATCATTACCCATCGTGGACCCGCCCCTCCTCGACTGGAATTTTCAACGCCTACCTACTTCCCTGGGCTCTCTGTCGGACTGTACAAATCCGGAGAAGTACAAGGTTCATCCCAGAGGGTTTGGTTTTGATCACGATTGTACTGCAATTACTAATAATGAATGGATGATCAAGCCTCATGAACCCAGTTTATTCACTCACGCTGGAGCATTATAGCTGCATACACCAGCCGCTTCCAATCACCCGGCCTCTCGCGGCAGCGCCTAGTCTGGTCTGCAATTTTCCTCACTCCATGAGGTACCCCGCGAAGCTGCGCCAATGCATGAGCACATAACCAGGCGGATTACGGCGGCGACCCCAACCCACCGTACATACCAACAGAACACGATGAAGCATGATGACCGCCGTAGGAGCTCCGGAATGTCCAAAGAAACCCAGTTGACCATCGCGAATCGGCAACTAACCACACCATCCCCGCCTTTTCGAGAACCCATACTCAAGCATTTATTCATCGTCGTGTCCGTCCCATGTGAAGGTTGATCACGCCACTCTACATGCTCTAGGGCCTCATGTCGCCTCCACTCTCGAACTGAACAGGTCTTGCAAACCGATTAATACGCGTTCGAAGGGATATTAGTCTGCTAAACTCAGTGATGCTCCCTTCACGGATTTTTTACTAGCTCATTCTTTTTCCCGTGCTAACTTTTGTACGTTTTACTTCCCCCTGCTGATCTTCTTCGACATTTTCGATACTGGCTGACTGTATGTTGACTTATGAGGTTATAATTCCGAAGGCGGTTGGGACATTAATCGCTTTGGGATAGTAGATCTGACCATTCTGACTGGAAGTGTAAATCAAGATATAGGAAAATTAATTATGAAGGAATTATATCATTCTCACCATCTTCAGTATACTCTCTTTCGTGAGTGTATTTAGAGAGGATTATCGTCTGTTTCAAACGATAGGACGGCGACTTTCGAATGACGTCACGTCTCAATGCAATTACTCAATTCCTCAATGCAGATTACGGTATATTATTACTATGATAATTCAAATATAAACAATAAGTTCGATTACCGGGGAACGGTTTTCTGTCGTAAAGTCGAGCAAAAAAACACCATAGATATGCTATCCATTTCCGCGGGTGTTGCCTCTCCAAGATTCTGACAGTTCCCTTTACCACCTTCAAAATACAACGATTGCTACAACAGCCCTATGACAAAGTGAGGTGCTTGTGAAGACATCGTAGAGAGGCCAACAGCATCATACTATATTGTTATATAGGCTACAGCTAGACGATTTGTGTCGTGAAATCCTGAAACGGGCTCGTGTATATTATCCGACAAACGTTGCCAAGACGACAACGCCTCTTCGAACAACATTCAGGAAACGGAGAAAATGAAGTTGTACTTCATAATGTCTCAGTGCGAATCTAAAACAAGGGGATATGGTCTGGATAGTGGACACTGCGGCGAATACGTATAGCAGCTTGTTCTGGCTATCTTCGAAATCATTCTATCTTTTTGAACGATCAGAAGAAGTATGGGTTCGAGGCTGCAGAGCCTCTGACCGGTTTATATTTTAGTCAGCTTATGTCATGAAACTATCGTTATCTAAAAACCTCCCCATCAGCAAAATAACAGCTTCGTCATGCCGGACCTCCATCGGTCTCTAAATGACCATCAAAAATTTTAATAATACCAAGGAAAAATCCAACGAGGTCGTTAAAACTATTATTATCGGCAGTGTTTGTTTTACGGGGGCGGAATAGGATGACGTTTTGATAACTGGGCTCGCTCAGTGGCGGTGGGTGGGGGAGCGTGCATCATCGACGCAAACCGCCCCAAAATTGCCCCTCTTCATTCTTTTTGGTAGTAGCCCGCGGGACGTCATTTTTACGGGCGATATGTCAAGCAATATTGAAATGAAAGCAGTGTTACAGCAAAATCGGTTGAGTACTATACAAGAAACAACAATTATGCTCTGCTGTGGATTTAGGCTTTGTTCATGCCAACCCCTTCCCCATTGGGCTGTAGTACCTGTATGACCCAAGATACGGGGCCTGAGGCCTGTGTGTAAGGCGAATGAAGGAAAGCATTTTGACTTGAAATCTATAAAACAGTAGTAAACACGCACAGGTTGATTGGCTCGATAAGTCGGCCAGTATCGTTGAGGAGTTGACAATTCGTTTTGTCTCGCCTGAATGGATGCAGAAAAGAACTAGCGATCACGTTGGCCGTTGGTGTGTATATGTCGGTGGGTTTCATGCTTTCTTGTTAAGCAGCGATTCCTTCCAACCATTACGACGGATTGCGACGAAATGTTGGATGTGGCACCGGAGTGGGGTGTAGATGATCGAGTAGATATTAGTCACCCAGGCGCTTATATGCCAGTATGATGATGTGGATTGGTATATAGAAGCAGTGCCAACCTCAGAATAAAATATGCTGATTAGTGTCACTTTGCATAATTAAGGAGACTTTTCATTCGTCCGTTCTCTTGCGATACTTGGTGGAAATGTTCTGCTTTTAGTGCCGAGACAATTAGAGGTAGAGTGAAAGGTCAATGGGGGGCATTGGGCGATTTTCACGAAATTTGGGGTATGTCCTCTTTAGTCCAGAAAAACCTTTAAGAGTGGACCTGAGGTCACCGGAGTTCATGTGGTGTATCTAATTCGCATAATTTATGCTGAAAAATTTTCAAGTTTTGTCAGATTGTATGAAAGTATGTACCTACCCTCGTCTGGAGGGACTTTCAACTATACAGCCGGGGTCACTGGCGGTCATTTAATTGAGTCCAATTTGCATAATTTCTGCAAATTTCCAAACTTGGTCGATGTTGCAACAAATCCAGACTTGGTTAAAATGTCTCTTTTGGGTTTGGTCATTATTTTATTGTCCAGGGGTTAGAATTTTTTTACCTCCGCAGAGTTTGAATGGCCCTCCCAGCTTTAGTCTTAAATGCTGGCAACCAGAACAGCAGTTCATCCTAGATACTGAGTATTAGCTGAACAACAACAGAATCTGAGCCCAACCCATCAGATCGAGTGATCCAAACTCAGTGCATACTGTAACAGAATGAAAACTCGATGCGGGAATAGGCGCAGACTAGCAGAGTCGAGAACTACTTGTATGTAGTCCCCACTCAAAATAGTTCCGTAATAGGACAGGAAGTTACGCCCCAAACTCAGGCGTTACGCCCAGCTCAAGCGCGAGTCTGAGAAGAGACCTACAATCTTGGACAAAACTGTTGGGACACCCAACCGACCCTTCCACTGGCGTTGCGGTCGTGGCTTGCGGGGACTAAGCAGTGATGTGAAAATTAAACACCCCTCCGCCCCCGCCCCAAAAACATGTTGTTTGCCTGTGCGATTTTTCCGGTCAGAATCCCGAAACTGAGCGGGGGTGTCCCAAACAGTTTCGTCCAAGATTGCAGTGTCGAAGAGCGAAACTGGGGGAGATAAATTTGTAAGTAGAAAAGCGCCATGGATTTGGAAAGTGGTGTGAACTGAGACAGCAATGCGACTTTCAATTAAGGGCATAAGATTTTGGGTTTGTTGTCATCAATCCATAGGGCATATAGACAAGATTCCTTTGGTCTGGTCTGAACAAGGTAATGAAGAGACTAGCGTACTTCGTGTGGGTGGTGTGTTGTGTGTTGGTGTGTGTGTGTGTTGTGTATTGTGTGGGTGTGTCTGTGTGTGTATGTGTGTCCAATTTCAAATTAGCAGGATTCTCTGAAACGGTTACACCGATTCGATGAATTCTGTATGTGTATTATCGGGGCTGGTTGAACACGATCTGAATGATAATGTGTTGGGCGCAGAAGTAAATAATCAAGTAGGGTAATTAACCTATATTCTATGTAATTTATTTGTTTTAGGCTAGTTAGCGAGATTACCGGTTAACCGTAGGGGTTATAGTTGGACCTGGTTTGGCACGTAGGTGCAGAACATAAGGTAAATGAACTGGTTTAGATCGCAGCGTGAAACATTTGATAATTGAGTCGTCTGATTTGCATCATTTATGAGAAAATTTCAAATTTGTCGGAGTTCTCCGAATCTTGGTGAACGTGGTCCACCTTCTAACCTCCCAAAACTTTTTAACAAGATTCGGGGTACGTGTCTAATTTGGCATATTTTAGCGAATCTTAAGTAGGTTGGATTTTCATTGAAAACCTGTGGGTTATGTTTAGGGTCTCCTGGAGGTCGTTCAACGGTGTCTAATTTGCATAGTTGTTATGCGTTAGTTTCAGAGTTTGCCGCGATTTTTATGAAACTTTGTAGTTATGGCTTACCTTCACTTTCCAACATTCCTAACTAGACCGGAGGTCATTTAGTGCGTCTTTTTTTGCATATTTTTCAAAATTTGTTTGATTTTTATGAAGCTTGAGGGTATGGTCTACCGTTAACCCCCCCCCCCCACATTTTAACATTGAACCGAGTCACTGGGCTTTTCAGTGTGTATACTCTGCTTCATTCATTCGAATGTTCGCATTTGTTGGGTCCATGAATGTAATAATCGTGGTCCACCCTTGTTTCTGAGATATTTGAAAGGAGAAAATGGATCAATGGAAGTGAATATTTTTGTCTACATTTGCCATATTTAGGCAATGCGAGTCATATTTTCCACATAACGTATACTCCTTTGGTAGACATGTGTCAATGATCTGTCCTTATGCATTGCAATTGGTCTCTGATTGTAGCTGTTTCAGTTGAACTCGATACAAAACTCTGAACGCAACACATGGAATCCTTTACTGTTTGCATGTGACTGAATAGAAGAAACCACTGATCGCGCAACCAGGCGAGACACGGGGGAATATCGCCTTGTTTGATTCCTTGCCCGAAAAGCAAAATGACTTTATGCAGTCCCGATGTCCGTGCTTAGTGTGTGTTTGACACCCCTTGTCATCACGATATCAAGCGAACGCCAAGTTCAATTATGCACTTTGGTTGCTCATGTGCAGAGGGGGAACCCTATTGTTTTAGTGCCAGGTCAAAGGTCTTCAAGACAGACGACGGCAAGTTCCAAACGTTGTCAGCACGGATAATCTAATGAAGGCAAATATCTATTAAGTTCATATTAGATATGTGGTTGCACATCAGTGAAGATGAACCCTAATGTTATTTATGTCAGGTCAATGCTATTGAAGGTCACCATAGACAATCGTTCTATAATATTTATAGTGCCTTACAGGTGGGAACCCCTGCTCATTGGTAACTTTTCACACCCACACTATATAGTGCACATCCCCTTGCTGTTTCGCCACTGCACCTGAAAAGTGAGGCCACATAATCGTGTACCCCTGGGGGACTTCCCATAGGTGCAGCCACATACAGCGCAAGTTACCCAACAGGGTACCATTACACCTGGGTAGAGTGAAGCAATCGAGATAAAGAACCTTGTCAAGGCACAACGCGGACTCGAACCCACAACCACTGGGTTACGAGCTCGACGCCTAAAAAAAAAACCAATAGGTCACCACGCTTCCTCTATCTTGGGCGTCTGTGTAATCTACATCTGGTGACCTACTTTGACTCATTTGAACCTTTGACATTTGCAATGATGACCAGGTGAACTTTAGGGTTGCCCAAAGTTGTTTTTGCCAACAAGGTAATTATTATGCCCAACTTGCCGGGATTAGAATAAAGATTCAGATTTTAGGTGATCTTGAAAGAAAGTCACCTTTTTGTTACAGAGGTTTGAATATAGCAAGGAGTCACTATGCATGTTGCGTTAATGTGTACTGGGGTAGGTCTGTATTACGGAATTGAATTGATAGTTGCAAACCGGACATAGCCTGTATGAAGTACATAGTGTGAGAATAACAAAATGGTCCTTAAACTATCTTGAAACGGTCTCTGGTGAGAGAGAAAATATTGGTAAAAAATGATTGACTGTAGCTGGTCACGGGATAGTCATCTTGACCATATTTCTAAAATGGTACCAGGCAGACCGCCCCTCCTCAGACTATAAGACCTTACCTTGATTTTAACATGCACAATCTTTATCATAAATGGGTACATTCCTCCAACTATAAATTGATGCAGTATCATTGGGAGTGTGGTAAAGGTATCGGTTTAAACGCCTTTCAAACCTGTCTCGAAATAATGAAAGTATGAACCTGAGACTATTTCGCCTACAAAAACAGCAGCAGTATTAATAACCGGCACTCAGTGCTCTAAAACCAGAAGAAACCCCAACCGATTCTATTTCGAAAGCTGAGTAGAGACCGATTCTTGCGCTGTTACGAAATAAACGATAAAGGCATTAAAGGAAAATTCTGCCCAAATTAATACTCTTCCTGGTGGTATATGTTAAGCAACATAATAATTATTCAAATATCACTTTGCCCCGTTTTATACATCATGGTTCGGTTGGGAGATATGGACCTCCTCAATTTCATATAATTTGCTGATTTTTGGGCAACTTGCAACTTCTTTGATGTCATATTATCCCTTTGGATAGGGAATGAACATATTTCCAAACATTTTCTTCGAAATTGGTGGATATGACGTCATCGAATGTTGCAATTTGCCAAAAATTGCCCACTAAGCAGTGTAACTTAATTAATCTTCAACAATTCCTAACTTTATAACTGAACATGCCTTATGGTAGACAGGAAACAAAGTTGATTGGCCATGATTTTCATTGCACAATCATATGACAAATATTTTTGACCGGACTTGTCCTCTAAACAGCCGGACGTGTAATAGCTACAGTTCATGTACCACTGCTGAAATAAAACAATCCACTCCCTCAGTTGAACCTCCACTAGCCAATATATATGTAACTGGTGGGGGTGGGGGGAACAAACTACAAGAAAGGAGAGTTGCCGGATATCTGCTGCCCCCCCCCCCTTTCATCCACCTGTTGACGCCTGTGGGTGTGATATAATACACAGAGATTACCATACTCCATGTCTGTCGCAAGAGGCTAATAATAGGAATGACTTCGTACAGATGGAATTGACACTAAGTTAGGCGTGTTTCGTTCCATTGTTATCATCGCTTTCAGTAACCGAAGTAACAACCAAAACCACTAATTGAAGATAAAGGTGCAGCTCATGTTTGAACGTTTGGGAAATGAACATTTTGACTGCGGATTTTTTTCAGTTATGTTGAAAAGTTAATGAGGAAAAACATGTTTCCAATATAGTGTTAACTTATTGAACGTAGTAAGTCAAATTAGGATTCAGCAAGCAAATGTTGCTATATGATGACTATTACTCGACGCCTCCCCTGTTAGGTCAGGCTGGGAATACTGTTACCATATTTCACAACCCTCACCGCTATATCCATTGGTGATGCTCAGGGCCGTACTCAATACCCGTTTTGCTGGGGCGGGCGTGTGGAGTAATTTAAACGGGTGGGCTTAGGCTTATATCCAGAAACTGTGTTCCACGACCCCACATCTATTACGCCGATGACAGCATCCCAATTTCGGCCAATTGCTCGAGTCCAGTCCGACCCTCCGACAAACTTCGACACACGACTATCTCTCGTCCGATTTTGTATTTACGGCTCGTAAATCGGTTTTTTTTTCCGATGACCTGGTGACCCGTGCGGTTGCGATTGATCCCACCTTGATTTTATTTTTATTCCTCGCTGTGTCCGTTCGTTTCCAAAGATTTGCTCTGGAGAAATAATTTTTATCCTCCCCGTGGGTTTGTGTTTTATCGTTCAGGTTGCGCCATTAAACAGGCAAGGGTTTGTGGATATATACTGGCTGAAAGAACAACAAACTGCCACAGTTATCGGTTTAACTGTTTCTGCTCGGCTTCATCTCCCCCTCCTGGCAGCATGGAATGGAAGGAACCGACCTAGAAATAACGGCTGTGGTTTACCGGTGTGTGGGCTGGTGGCTATAAGATATGCCCATGCATTCCCCGGCTACAATAGGCAAGCGACCCATGAGGCGCCACAGACATAGGTTTTTCCATTGTTGTGTAACGCCACAGTACTGACTAGTGAAGTGCTGTTAATACTTGATGATTCCAGAACAACCGTCATGATTAGCTGATGGTATTGTATGAGAAGAGTTTCAGTTATGAACAGTGTAACCTGTCTACAAATATGGCTTCCTGTGAGAGACAATCCAGTAGAGGACGGGGTCTTCTGATTGTCTAATGGCTATTAATGCTTTACGTTTTTTTTTCTTTCAACTCCGCATACTGCCATAGCTGTATAAGCAGATAAGCAATACCCCTCCCGCAATAGGTGTGTTTTCTTTCTTTTCTCTTTGTTTTTGGACATTTAACATTACTGGCACAGTACGTGTGGGGTTGGGCGGAAGAGGCGCAGACCCTTATCTAACAGGTGTACTGCTTCAGCGATTCGCTCTACCATGTTCACTACACTCGAACATCTGATTTCTACAAATAATGTTATCTAGAAACCGATCTGATTGGCGAACTCCAGTATGTCTCTCTCATGAAAAATAGGCATTTATTCAGTTTGGACGTGTTCTCCACCTGAATTGAGAATTATAATACGAGGCGGTTCCCATTGGCAAGATGGTGTGAGCATACATAGACACTTTTGTCGGCAATTGCCTGCTAAATCACTAAGTTAGGTGATGGCATCGGTTAGAAAATCGCGTTTAACTTAATAAGTAAACACATAACAGTGTGTTTTTGAGAACCTCTGTGTCGATTATACTAATCCCATACAAGCAATGTCACGATAGGTCATAAAGTTCAATTGAGTCGGCTCCTGGAAATCGTCCACCGGAGCCATGTTTTATTATAATACTCTTCTTGCTTATCTTTCGTGGATGGTGCCACCGTCGTTACCATCAGAAAAATGGCTGTAATTGGGGGCGCCGAAATCTAGCCAAGAGCACGTTCAGAGTCGATTCTTCTTGGTATAATTTTGATATCTTGGATGGATTACGAGCAATGAATCATTTGCTTGTTTATTGACAGGGGGAGATCTTCTGTGGCCGGAGAGACACGTCGGGTGATCGTACAGGCCGTCAATGAGCTGTATGACAGCGAGGTCACCACCTGTGGGAGGATTCATATGGCCAGAGCCTGCTCCATGGTATTCATAGGTAAGAACGAATACACTCCTGGGGAAGGGGGCGGGGGAGGATGGAAGGGGTTTCAAGACGGGGGTAACATCTTGGCCCCCCTCTACCAGGTTGTGAATGACATGAACGCGAGGTACGAGAGGACGAGATACCTTGAATCATGTCCCATGGTGTTCATGGGTAAGGATGAACAATCTTCTCGCGTCGGGAGGGGTTGGGAGGTGTTAAGAGGGGGATTGATATCCTAGATATCCCTAAGGCCTCTATCAGGTACTGTCATAAATGCCGTACTGAGAACTAGATACCGAGACAAATTGCGCATGTCCACATGGTATTCGTGAGGTACGAACGAACTTGCATGGTGTCCGGTGTCCGAAGACGACAGTCCATGGGCTGGGAGAACGATTCACGTCTTAAGGGCCTTTTAGCTGTGAATAAGCTATATGGTCAGTCGGCCGCCTAGGGAGGCTCAGACAACGAGAACATGCTTTATGGTAATTACAGGTGAGTGCTCCGGGGGGTTCGGGAGGAAGCAAAACTGCCTACAAAATCTTCGGCCCCTCCAGGCAGGTGTAGGCGTTGTATGACTGTGGGGAGACCAAGACAGTGTGAACATGAATAGTGTACCATGATATTGTGAATTAGGTAGAAACGGAGTCAAAGAAGTTTATTCTATGCCACCGGCTGTGAGGAGGTGTATAACCGCTAAGTCTACCTTCTGGCAGACCAGAGAAAACGAGCACATGTTTTCATGATATCCATGATCAAGCACTACTAAAGGAGTTTGAAGAGAACGGAACACTTTGTGTGACCCGGGAATGGGTTGCATCTTTTGAGCGTGCCAGATCGTGGAACGTGGCGGGTGGTTCCGGCGGGGTAGAATGAACATCCCGAGGAGGGAACAATATGGATAACGGGTTACAAATCTCAGTGACCCCACACAGCATGAACAGACTGTAAAAGATCTCGAGAATAACCACCTACTCTGACTTGTCGAGGATATCAGACAACCTGACCATGCCTCCGTCAGGGGAACGTGGGGAGGGGTACAGATTAGGCTGGGATTCCATAGGTTCGTATGCGTGTCCGGGCTTAATGTGAAAATCACATAATTTACTCAAAAAACCTTTTTGTTTCAGAAGAGAAAACACTATAAGTCTATTCGAAAACCACCATAAAAAGGCAGCAGCCCATGCATATTGTCGTTGCATGATATTCCATAGAATTCATTCGCGGTGATCCGCATACGCTTGGTTCATGTTCCTATTTTCGCCTATCAGCGTTGGCTTGCCCTCATTGTGAAGTTTTTAGTCCCAAACCACTATGCGTTTCAGCTATTGTGATGCCCATGTCATTCTATCTAAATATCTAGCTATCTCTCTATCTATCTATCTATTCTACTATCTATCTATCTATCTATTGTCTGTCTGTCTTCTGTCCTGTCTGTCTGTCTGTCTGTCTGTCTGTCTTCTATCTATCTAATCTATCTATCTTATCTTCTAGCTATCTCTCTATCTTCTGCTGTCCTGTCTGTCTGTCGTCTGTCCTGTCCTGTCTGTCTGTCTGGTCTGTCTATCTATCTATCTATCTATCTTATCTATCTATCTATTATCTATCTATCATCTACTATCTAATCTATCTATCTATCTTCTATCTATCTATCTATCTATTATCTGTCTGTCTGTCTGTCTGTCCTGTCTGTCTTGTCTGTCTGTCTGTCTGTCTTCTGTCTGTCGTCTGCCTGTCCTGTCTGTCTGTCTGTTCTGTTCTTCTTTCTGTCTGTCTGTCTGTCTGTTGCTTTTTGGCCACAAAATGTTTGGTTGCTTTAATGACCGACCTCGACCACTTGGTCACAAAGTTGATTGACTAATAGGTCCATTATGGACTACCTGAATGTCAAGGTCAATTGGCATTAAAGGGGCACAATGGGCCAAAAGTGGAAAATGCAAAACGCTACTTCTACAAATTTTAGTGCACGATGGCGGATGTCTGATCATAATGATGGTACTTCAGCGTCCCTTCGGTTTTTTGCTCAGGAATTTTTGATCCAAGGTCCATCGGCCCGAGGGAGATTTATTGATTTTCACACAATGGTACTGAAAATGCATCTCCTCCACAAGCTTCAATTAGTATTCTTCAAAGTTACATGTAATGTTTCCTGGGTAGAGGGCCATTGGGGGTGGCAGGGCCCAGTTTGGGCCAAAGGGCCATTATGTGAAATCTGCAAAAATGTTCCCTCACAAATGCACAGTGCTGATGTTCGGTCATAATGATGGTTAATAGACTTACCGTTGGGGTGTTCAGGTTTTTTGTTCAAAATTCTGACTTAATGATATTTCACACAATGGTGCTTGAAATATCTCCTCCCCACACTTAAATGATTTTCTTCAAGGTTAAATGTAATGGTCCTTGGGTGATGGGCGCATTAGGGGTGCTTCAAGAATTTTGCTGGCCCAGGTTCCCTAGTTTGGGACCTAGGGCCAATTATTATGAAATACTGTTAAATCTTATATCTCTACAAAATTAGTGGCCACCATGCTGATGTTGGCCAAAGGTAGGTCTAATAGCGTACCTCAGGGTGCCAGGATTTGGGACTCAAGGCCCTAGTGTGGCCGAGGCCACTAGTGGAATTATACAAATTGCTGCTCTCTTACAAGTTTTTGGTGTTGTTACATACTTGACATTCGGTCAAAATGAGGTCTAAACAGTCGTAACTTCGGGTGTTCAGGATTTCGACCAAAGTTCCACTTGGGCCAGAGGGTCTTCTATGAAATTTCAAACAACGGTTACTTGAAATGCAATTCTCCTCCCACAGAGTACCAATTGATTTTCTCAAAAGTTACATGTAATGCTTCTCAGTTAGATGGTCCGTCAGGGGTGTTTGTGACTTATGGTGAAGGCCCCCCCCCCCCCCCCCCCCCCCCCCCCTCCCCACCCCCCCCCCCCCCCCCCCCCACCCAAGTGGGCCCTAGGATTGCAGCTTTAAATGCAACATTCATATGTGTGTTAAAATTAAAAAAATAAACACCTGATTGAAAAAGAAGCAAAACAATATTTTTGATGGATGTTTGACCAAACTTGGACCCAATTTCATCGACTTTTGGTGACTTGTCAAGGTCAGGGGTAGAGGTAAAAGGAACGGCCACTAGGCCATTGTAGGAAATGGCCTTTCTCAACTTGGCATCTTCGAATGGCATGTTGACTGAAGTGAGTAACAATGGTCTTTGACTGCTAAGACATTTTGGCATTGTCAAAGGGTGTTACAGGGGCACAATAGGCCAGTGCTTGAATTGCCACTTGGGCCTAATGATCTTGAACATTTAACACATTATTGTAAACATTCGTCTGGTACATTTGTGCGGTTGGACTACAGCACCATTGGTGCTCTTGTTGGATTCTTGGAAAAATATCTCTATCTTTGCATACTAAAAAGAACATATTTCCAAAACACTGGTCCCTGCTCAGTTCACGTGAATTGGCAAATTTTCACATATGCATACGAAATCTATGGAATCCTAGCCTAAACATCCTTGTGTCTTTGCATGCTTTGAATAAGTATGTGTTGGAAAGATCTCATGACACTATAGACTTCCACCGCCGAGGGGGGGGGGGGGGGGGGGAAAGTAGGTCGAAACTGCCCGAACCGGCCTTGGCTTCCCGCGTCATGAAAAGGGTAAATTCCAGGGCGTAGCGGAGGTTAGAATCATGGGGGAATGTTAGGCGTGGACGTTGCTGCTAGATATCCTCTGCGAGATCAACACACCTGTTAGAGCCCAGTAAACGAGAACATGTTAGGTATAATCATCCACTGTCGCTTGTTAAAAGTGGATCACTCAAAGTGGTACGTATACTTGGTATACTAAGATTATTATTGATGAATTTGGCCTTGTCCGACAGGGTTTCTGCATTCTGCACAATTGTTAGATTCAGTATTATAAATGTCTATAGTGGATGACTCTGCCTATAAAGAGAGGAATCAAGTAAAAAATCGAATGTTCGTTTGCTGGGGGTTTGGCATCAGACTTTTGTGCATAAATCTGATCAATAGCTGCCGGTACGTCGTATGTGTACGGCCAAGGGCAACTTCGCCCAACTGAACAATGAAAACCGAACTTGACACTGCAACCAGGTATATCACAACCATCCCACCCCACCCTACTGTTTACGTCATATTCGTGAAGCACATAGGTTATTGCTTTATCTCGCTGTTGGCATTCAGCGTAGCTGCCGCGATAAATGTTCTGCAGTCTCTCGGGTGTCAGAGGCTTTTACTGCTCGTTTGTTAGTAGACTTCCCCTCTACGAAAACAGAGGTGTTCCATTGATCGTTCTATCGATCTGCGCGCGAGTTCTCGTTACTAAGACAGGCCAGATCCGAAATGTTCCCGGCCTTGGCTCGCATGAATAATCCTCTTCTCAATACAAAAAACATGGGTGGCGAGACACATACAGGATTTCTTTTGGGGGGGGGAAAACTCAGTGTGGCTTCTATCCACTTCAAGTGTTGGGGATGTGATGACATCAATCGATTTTCCTTACTCTCATTTTACTGAAAATGTAGCACTATGATTGAAGTATAATAGCCGTCCAAACCAGGCGAAAAAGTGGATCTAGCTGGCACATGGCTCGTACAATAGTTATTTTTGTTGAAGTCTGAATATTTGATAGGTTTCCCGATTCTGAGTTGGATATCACATAAAAAGCATATGTGTGTTCTATTCTCGATGCAACACAGTAGTTCGGAGATATGAGGACTGTGGACGAGGGACCTTGGAACGCATGAATGTGCATGTTATAGGTTCATCACGAGGTGTAGACCAGAGAGCGGTTGCGTTGTTAACGCCAGGAAAAGGTCTGATTCCTGAGAGGAACGGCGTCCCAGCTTCTTGGTAACTGGGGGCTAACGGCTGTTATATGGGGTTCCCGGGAAACTGTGTGCAGAACCAAACGGGAATAAGGGCGCAAAGAAAATGATGTAAAATGGATGTGGGGATTTGCTCTCACCTCATCAGTTATTTGTATGTTCTTATTTATTTCTTAATTGCGTAATATTTGTTTTGTGGACGTCTCATAGGGCATTAGTAGGGATCAATTGGGATGGTTTACTGTATGTAGGCATTTACGCTCACCACGTTTGCGGCACCGCGGGCGAAAAGGACGATACCCCCGACCGAGTACTGTATCGCAATCTAGTGTCTTGTAAATTCGTTGCACGCTCAGCATTTATGGACCCTCACATGTGTCTTGTTAGTTTTGCTTCGATTGATTGATTGATCAATGGTTGTGTGATACAGTAAGATTAGAGAGTGTTTTAACGACCACATCAATATTCGTACATAGTCTCGGCCAACGAGTCGTTTGTGAGAAACAGTAGTCTAGTAGGTGTTACGGTAGCCTGACCTCCCTAGCATACAGCCCCAAACAAAAATTACCAGTTAATGTAACCCTTGTCGGTACGGCCGTGGCTTGGTGCTATGTTGAGCATTCCGGAATTCCTTTGAAAGAACTATTTCGGTATTGGCGGATACACACAGTCTTTCAGTTGTGAAGCACTGTTTTTTTCTTGCACAAGGAAAACGAAGTCGAAGGGGTTGCGTTACGCTTCCCGCGCCTCACGAAATGTGACTCTGACAGGGCGAAAATGCATATTTCGAAGATCAAGAATAAATTCACTCCTCCCCCCCCCCCCCCCTCCCCTGCCCCTGACCCCTTCCCACATTACGTTATGCCCCGCACGCACGCTGCTACCGGATGCGTCAAGTACTGAACGCGTAGTAAAAGTGCCATCACCGGAGGTTTTGGTATGAGATCTAATAATAATTGAATCGAGAAACGATTGATGTGATTATTAGTATTTTATTTTTCATTAGAAGTAACGGGCCGACAATATTTCGTATACACTTATTATTACCGTCCTATACCTCTGCCCATCGATGCTAAAATCAGTGAAGGAAACATCATCACAAAACCAATAATGTTCTTGCGTGGTCCTGCTCCCGATTTTCTCGGTCCAGGGACCTCGACTATCCCTGTTCAATTCCCATAAGTCTATCAATCAGGGACGTCTGAGGTATGTTTGACGCATGTCACTAGGCCTGTCGGGTGTGTTTTGTTAGAAACCACGTGGATGATTGCTAAAACCATATCTGCACTATCGATAAACTTCAAAGGTCAGTCGGCCCGGGCCGTGGGGGTGGTGATGAGAGTAAACGAGACAGGGTGTCCCGTACTCAGTAATATATATCGGTGCGCTCCGACGGTTGGGCTTTGGAATAGCTAGACGTGTGAATACTGAGTTCAGTGCATGAAGAGCTCCCCATGAATGCATTGTGCGCTATTTGCGTGTTGAAGTGGGTCCACGAAAGCAGTGACGTAGGGGGTGTCAAGCGCTTAGAGTAACCCAGTGAAACCATTGATTTAAGATGACCACAATATGGGAACCAAAAGCTATGCTCATATTTTTAATCCCATAAATCCAGTAGTAGTAAGTAGAAGCAGGGGAACACAACAATATAATATAATAATAATAACTAATAATAATAATAAGTAATCAGAATATAAATCTGACCATTTTTAGCGAGCGCTTTCCACACAATGCCAGTCTCAGAGCGGCTTTACAGATCTTACAGTGAATCAACTGGAGAAAGCGAGTGTGGCGCCTCCAGTTGAAATATAGAAGTCGAAGGTAAAAACTAGGTAGTAAGTGAGACATATTGTGTCCTCAGGATTAAACGAATTACGAATCCGCTATGTTGGTTCTTCTGTTGTGACAGGCGGATGCAGTTGCTTTGGGTGGTAGAATATGCTCGCAGCAGGACCGACTGCATGGGAGGCTGTGGCCAATTGGGGTGAAGCATTGACTGCCCAGCCGTGGGTTAAGTGATCGGTATACACAAAAAAACGCACAAAAAAGGAAAAAAAACAGTCCAATTTCGCAAACTAGAAAATAAGGATCGATTCTTGGATTTACGACCAGATGGGGGTTTGGAAGGTAGAAAACCCGCAACGTGGTTGCTGGAGAAATGAAAATAAAAAAACCGTAGACAGCTTCTTGTACGAGTTGATCCAGTTGGCCCAATGCCAGATATATCTTATTATACACCCTCGGTTACCTAAAATAATAGGTAGGGACATCTTGCCCGTTATGCACCACTCTCGCAAAATGACTGTTGAAGCCGCCACTGCACTGACACTGATAATAACGAATTAATTGCACCCATTAGACCCCAGGGAAGATTAATCTGTGAATCACCGTATACCTCCGTATACACGTCACCGGATCTCGTGTTTTTTCCTTCTTTTTATTATATTCAGCAACGTGTGTTTTTGTCGTTGAATGTTGTAAATTTCATATCCCTGACGACCATGACTTTCTTATTAGAGGGGCCGTAGCAATGATTTCGTCTAGAAAATTCTGCATAATCATTCTCTGCTAACATTGATCGTCATCAGTGATAGGCCGACAGTGGCCTGCCGGTGTCGTCACCTAACATATATCTCAGGCTAGCCAGCTAGCGGAGGCTGCTCTCACTCGCCTTCACAGAATCCCCATCCCTCTTAATCGGTCCCCATTAATGATAAATGACCCATCAACTTGTTTGATACCACTATTTCAATTAGGCCCGTCTGTCCTCTGCTTTTGACATGGGTCATCGCGGGTTGTATACAGAACACCCTGTCTGGTCCGTTCTAAACACCGCCTATCGTATTTCAAGGTTTATTGCCCTATCAGCGTTCAGTGGAGGATAACATTGGTGTCTTCCAGACTATCCGCTATGAACGTGAAGTCACCCCTGACCACCACTTTTTTCACCTTGTCTTACCAGTGGCCCCATGAGGTTGATACAGCCCATCTCATTCTTACCTGCGGCTAAACTTCTCGAACAGATAACATGGGCAATCTGCGACGTTATTACTTACCGACTCAAATGGTGCGTAATTACTATCTAGTCCTAGTATTTTCTTGCTGGGTTTTTTGCTGATCATGCTGTTAACGGAAATAGGGGGTAAGTGACTTAATAACAAGGGTCTCAACGATCTGCTTTAAAATATTAAGCTGATAATCATAATAGTTAGACTTTTGGGTTGTAATCTTAATGGGCACAAGTTTAGTAACACTGTAGTTATAATACTACAATAGGTCTGTTTTTTAAGCACGAACCAGCAAGCTGGTTTGGCTATTGTAATGGTACGGTGGCGATCTATCTATCTATCTATCTATCTAGCTATCTATCTATCTATCTATCTATCTATCTATCTATCTATCTATCTGTCGTCTGTCTGTCAACAATTGTTTTGTGCCCCCCCCCCCCAACTTGTCAATCTTCGATGGGTCTTAACCAAACTTTGACAAAATGTTCTTGGACGATGGGACATGTTTGACTTTGAAGGGGCAGTATAGGCAATATGCTGTTGAATTTCAAATTGTATCTCTCCTGCAATTTTGCTGCACAATGCTGATGTTGATGGTCAAACAGCCGTACCTTTGGGGTGTTCAGGATTTTCAGTCAAAAGTCCCACTAGGGTTCGAGGGCCCATTTGGAAATTCACACAATGCTACTTCAAATGCATCCCCTCCCACAAGCTTCAATTGATTTTCTTCAAAGTTACAAGTAATGGTCCTTGGGTAAATCCATTCAGGGGTTCCGGAACTTGGGGCGAGCGCCCAGATTGGGCCCTACGGCCCATTATATGAAATACCGCAAATCGTGTATATCCGTCACATTTTGTTGCACAATGCTGATGTTCGGTCATAATGGTGGTCTAATCGCCGTACCTTCAGGGTGCCCAGGGATTTGGGACCCAAGGCCCAGTGTGGGCCCTATGGCCCATCATGTGGAATTACCAAAAATGGTTCTCCTCCAAGAATTTTGCTACATTCGGTCATAATGATGAACTAACAGCCGTACCTTTAGGGTTCAAAAATTTTGGTCAAAAGTCCCACTTGGGCCCGAGGCCCATTTTATGGAATTTGGAATTGAACAATGGCGTACTTGAAATGCATCTTCTTCCACAACTTCAGTTGATTCCCCTCAAAGTTACATGTAATGGCCTTTGAGTAGAGTGCAAGCCGTTGGTGGTGGACGGGAATTTAGGGCCCAGTTGGGCTCCAGGAATAATAATTATGGTCAAATAGCCGTACCTCCAGGTTGCCCAGGAATTTAGGGCACAAGGCCCAGTGTGGTGCCCTTTGGTGGCTTGGGCCCATCATGTGGAGTGTATGTTGACTGCTAAGGCATCTTTGGCCATATGAAGATCATGGTCAAGAGTCGTTACAGGCCCAAATAGGCCATTGTTCAAAAAACTGCCTTCTTGGCCTCATGATCTGAACATTTATCAACATAAAGGTACATTCGTCTTGGTACATTTGTGCGTTTGAGCTGCAGCACCATTGGTGCTCTAGTTTCATAGTAGACCAAATAATATGGTCACCCGAAGAGAACACATACACGTACGGGTATGCGAATATTCTAATTATTTTCAGTGTACCCATCAAGTACCGATATATCTGCCAATGTGCAAGTGGTCCTGCATAGGAAAAGGGGGGGGGAGGGGGGGGGGGCGTCCCAACATCGTGAGGACGCTCCCAATGACGGCTAACGAACAGTAGAGTCTTTGGCATTTACCCTCATTGAAACTAGGAAACGTTTTTCCTGTTTCTTTAAATTAACTGTTATTTTGTCCGGCTTACAGAATATGCCCCGCTCCTCTGACAATGGTACGGTAACTAGAGAGATCGATTTGACACGTAGCCTATTTAAACTGGACATACACCATGGCAAGTGTCGGTGTGTTAGTAAAAATCACCAACCTGCCCTGAGTTAATCCGGATTGGCGCCTAGGGCAACATGTGACTTGCCGATGTTCGAGACCCTACCAAAACCTGAGCGATTTAAATGATAATTGGATAGTTAAGCGACTCAGTCATGGTAGGAAATAAGGGAAGGTACCTTGCCGTGATCGCACGGGCTCTTCCAAGTAAGTGTCACGGATGGGTTGCATCATCGGTTCCCTGACACTTGACCCACCAGACCCAAACCCCAGGTGAATCTTGAGTACCAAGCCGCTGCGTAGAACCAGGAGATACAGGCTGCCATTTCACTTCAACCGACTGAGCCCCTTGACGACTGCGGAAAGAAGACAGTGAACGAAATTTGAAATATATATAGCGTAACGGCCAGTCATTCTTGCTGGCTTCATTCCACCAAAACTAATCGGTCATTACGTACTTCTTCACTTTTCAATTGATCATTATATGCACCGAAATGATAGTAGCTGGAATAAGTGCGGTCGATGACCTCGTCGGGATATAGGCGTCATCAAACTAATATTAGCCTACCGGCATGAAAACTGACACAACAGGGCTCTAGACCACGAGGGCCCAGCAGTATAGACTAGTCCACTGATCCTCATCAGGCTCAACTTTCATCGATGGTGAGAGCCTTACCAAGCATTTACTAAGTTACATCTAATCTTTGGCAGTGTAGGTCGAATACTACCTAGATGAGTTCTGCAACAGGAGCGCCCACTGCGCAGCCACACAAGACGAGCGGGTGCGACAAGGGTAGTCGTCACCTGCACACCGGTCGTCATTGTGCCCATTAAACGGTCGGTAGAACCGTCCCATTATTGACATACAGTCGGGCTTTCAAGTCGCCGCCACCGGGCTCACAGATCTGATTGAATAGGTAGAGGAATAAGTGCAGGGAGAAGCAGTGAAGAAGAATCATCGAACACGGAGGGGAGTTTGCCTTTCTTTTAACCCTTTCAATTAATTAACAAGTGCAAGTCGGAACGTCTTGGTAGCTGCGGACAGCAAACTCTCGTGGCAAATACACTGCCTTTTTTCGCCATTTCACATTTATTGTTTGTTCACATTCAACCTCTACTGACATCTGTCATTAACCATGGAATGACTTGGAACAGTTCTACCACATTAGCCTATATTTCCTATCAGTGCCCATTCCTAAGCCTGTGGCAGTGAACAGTGAAAGCACACTTCCCAAGAATGAATATCTAACATTGTTGACACTCATAGTTATAGTTGAACCACTCCACAAGTTACCATCAAACAGCATTTAGGTGGGGGGGGGGGGGGGGGGGAGGGCGCAAGCCCCCATTTCTAGGTCACCACTCAGGAATTGGACCGAGATGTAAACAAATCCTGTGGAGGCAGGATCTAATGTAAACTAGTGCGAGATGCGATGAAAGACAAATTCCAAACACCCCCGGGACAATAGGTTTTATTGTCAACTATTCTGCAGAACTGGACCTTATGATAGATAAGGTAAACACTGCTCAGCAGAGGATGGAGTAATGTAAACAAACTTGTCTGGCAGCGGAGAGCTCAAATAAAGTTGGAAATTGGGAAATTAAGTGGTTTAGTTAAAATCTAATAACACTCTGTGAACATAAATGTAGCTAAGGCTAGCCAGTAGCAAGCTTCATCCACCACCAAGTTTCAACCTGATCGCATGTATGGTTAGAAGTTATGAATTGAACGTGACGAACAGAAGGGAGGGACGAACGAACGAACGAACGAACGAACGAACGAACGAACGAACGAACGAAACGGGATAGGAGACATGATGATTGTTAGAGCTGCTCTCCCGCGGAAAGGAAGAGTGGGGATGGCAGTCGAGGGACAATGAAAAAAAATGGCTAAAGAATATCGAAAACGGGAACATCATCAGAAAACCCCACGGCAGGTCAACACAAGTTCCCGGGTTCTGAGAGGGTCCATAGCCGTCTTTTAAAACACTAACACATAACTACACCGAAAAAAGTTGTCATTCTGATATTTCTCGCAATTTAGAGTTATGCACCAAACCCAAGTGTGAATGAAGAAGAGCGGAGACCGCCGAACCCTGTTCCAGAAGCAACTACCACGCGCACTTATCCAGTTGCTATGCGGTGGAAAACCTGGATAGTTAAAACCAGTAGCCAGTTACGAGTGCGCATGCCCAGAGTGCTGACAAACCTGAAATGGGACTGGAGTATAAACAGGCTGATCGCTCATAGCAGTACTGTTGTATTTCTAGTGTCAGCAATCTTGAGAAAAGGGTGCAATTCTTTACCAGGAATCGTCACACAATGTCTTCAATTGGCCGTGAAAGCTCATTTTATTTGAAAAAAGGCCCCCATCAATCCCATCAATCCTCTTCTCCACATCCCGTAGGTACGCAGTACGCCCCTGTACTGGAGACAGTTTGAGTCAACTCATAGCAGTATGAGCGATCGGCCTCTGAACAATTCATTTTCACTCTATGCATACGCACCCGCTACAAATAAATTTATATCCGCTGCCGGAACATCAATCTCGTTTAGATGCTGAATAAAATTTGACGAGTATCTTCATGTGAAGTAGAAGTATGCAAACGTTTCATTAGAGTTATGTCATTTCAGGAATATTTTTGTTTTCTTATATTTCCAGGTCGGAATTTGAAGGAGAGCGTCTGAAAGAGAAGTTTACCAAATTGACGTCAGTAGACTGATGCACCAGACCGCTCACTGGTAGTATTTGGCGGAAAGAAGATATCTGCAGCGCCACCATAGCACTAAACAGTGATACGTCCCGGTGAACCTAGGGCACCGATCTGCCCTCAAGTGTTACTGACAGACTGAGAGGCGAAAAAAAAACTATCCCATACTTCCATTCTCCTGTTATGGTACCTAATCATCAGAAATGCGTTCTCTCTAACAGCAAAATAGGCAGATAAGCCAAGTCGAAGACCAGAAGACGTACATTCGGTATGCTCCTGTCAGCCTGTAAGATATTAATTGCATGGCCGCAGTAGAACGCCACTACCTGGTTACAACTTTGGGGAAAAAAAAAAAAAAACAGCGAATATCAAAAAATAACTAGACATCGGGTTGGCGGGTGAACCTCCAACACTCGTTTTATCCCTCATGCGCAACGATGCTTTTTTTGAAATGCTCAAATTTGCGATGAAATCAGTTATCCAAAAAATTTCAAAATGGGGTTCCCAAGGGGTGAAAACGAAAAGTTGATCCCAGAACGATCGTCATGCTTGGGGATTTAAAAAAAGAGAGTTTTTGCCAAGGAATTCCAATAGCCGCCAGGTGGGGGTCTCATGCCGCGAAATTGAAAGTTGGTTTCAAAATGAAACGCCCATATTTGCAGAAACTTAGTTCTGCGTAAAAATGGAAATGGCCGCTGGGAGGAAGGGGGTAAGATGTAAAATGAAAGCTTGCTAAAAACGATCGCCATGCCTCGAAATGGGAAAATTTGCACAAAAGCATAATAAATAAAAATTGCACGAGATGAGGGGGGGGGGTCCATTGGGCGAAAACAAAAGTTAGTCTCAACACGATAGCCATGTTCCGAACTTGCAAAACTGCGAAGAAGTCAGATCGTGGAGTAAAAAAATCAAATAGCTGCCCACTTTCCCACAGTTCCGAGATCATTTTCCGACGTATCATGAGTGCAAGTTTCAAGTCACTCCGACAATGGGTTGAAGAGTTAGAGTGCCGTGACAATTAAATAAGTATCGCCGAGAATCCAAGATGGCTACTACCAGAACAGTGTAGCAACGCCCATGCACGTCCGTACTTGTTCGAGATTCTTCATGACTGCATGACGAAACTGGGTGCCGAGCTCCAAGCAAATCTGACAATGCGTTATAGAGCTAAATGTTCCTGACGGCGGAGACGGAGACGACGCAGCCAAAAACCATAGTACCCTTAACCACAGTGTATCGGGATATAACTAGAAATGTGTAGGCGGGTAAAACGCCCATGTGTATATCCCCGCTTTTGAGCAATCATTGGGAAGTATCTAATACCCCATAGAGACCTCCATTGTGGTCAGAAACAAAGGCAGCCTTCATTCACCAAGTTTTCTTGTAATATATGGAAGTTAGTTTTGTAATCTATAAAAGTCATATAAATTATGCAAATTTGACCCACGATGACCTTGAAGAAATGAACTTCAACTTTGTCAGGAACAAAGTGTAGCCCCCCATTCACAAGTTTCGTTCAAAAACTGACAAAGTTCGGAAAATCGCCAAAATATATGCAATGTGACATCCGATGACCTTGAAATGACCTCCGCATTTTCCAGGATCAACTATAGTCCCTACCACCAAGTTTCGTTCAAATCCGACTAACTTGAATTTTTTGCGCAATTTTGCAAATCAGCGGCCCAGCGTGCAGTAAGCCACTTTCCAAAGCATCCGAGATGTCCACTAGGGCGGACAAGTGCTCCAAGTTTCAGATCACTCGGATTAAAGCGTAAAGAGTTAGGTATTGCGCTAACGCGGCGGAGCCTGGGACGGCGGCATAATTTCCCCGGACACTTACAGTGTCGCGCGGATATTATGGTGCTTAGTAGTAAGGAGTGTCGGTATGTTGCATAGGAAGTAACTGTTAGAAGTGTTGTACTACGGTAGGTATACAGCTTGACAATTGACAAGCCACCTATGCATGAGCAGGGTAATATATTCAGTTAATTCAGGAAAGCAGAGGCCTATTATTGTAAACAATCCGATGCCATTTTGAAGGACAACTGCAGGATTATGTATAGGGGCTATTGTACTAGCGGAGAAAAAACTGGATGCGTCAGTTCAAACGACTTTCCGTTACAGGAGTTATGTCCTTTGAAGTTTGTGATTGTGCGGCATATGTATGAGCAGATCGAAAGCATCCCATCATGACAATAAGAGGATGTTTCATTCTTGCACAACCCTGCAAACAGTTTATTTGTTTTCTATTGAAATTCAAACATTAATTTCACTTTGAAAAGCATTGTCTATGGGAGGAATTGCTGTGGGTTGGTGGGTTGGTAGTGTTGATGGTACTTTGCATGATGAGAGAAAGACAACAGAACTCTGCTAAATGTTGACTTATTCAACAAAATGAAACAATGAATACATAGCATAATATCCCGTGTTGCCCATGTTGTGACGTCATGCGGTATTGCGCAATTGGGATTCTCCCCATTTCCCTGCTTAAGGCCCAACTGTGGAAGGCTAATAATCCCAAATTATGAACTCGTATTGAAATGGGGTTGACCCATAGATACAGTTTTCCATTCTCCACGATAAACCTCATGTTGTATACGAGCCTGCGTTGTCTAAGACCTAAAGACGGGTCCCTACGTTTTTATTAGTGGAATGTCGGTTGCCTAATAATGTTGGTAAGCAGTGACCTAACATGGAAAAGGTTCAATAACCAGGTTCCATTGCGGTCTCGACTTGAACAATTCTCCATGGTGGCTTTTCATCTGGAAGCACCACTCCTTTTAATCTGCTAATCTAGGCACATTACGCGAATGCACACGCATCTAGCCTCAACGTCGAATGAGCATGCACAGAAATAACCGGACATATAAAAAAGACAAGCCTATGCTAAAGTGCGTGTGCACCCGCAAAATAAATCCGTAAGACTACTCTACGCAATCATATGAAAGAACACTACTGTGCTTATTATTTTGAGACTTGACGATCAAAACAAAAATGAAGAAAGCCCTATACGGCTTGGAGCTCGATTAAATACATGCGTCTGTCATTGGTCTCAGTAGCAGGATTAATTTTACATCGACGCATCATTTGACGATAAACCGGATATATCCAATTGCACTCAGACAACTCTTCATTGTGACGCAATGCAAACTTCATCGTCGTTCTTCGCTAGTTACTAACAGATAACAACTACTCTGTGATTTCCCTTTCGTTGGCATCACCGTGTGATGTTAATATTGAACTTGACTTAGTAAGTGCTAACGTCCCATTGTTCATAGTAAACTATAGTTAACACCATGTTTTACTTTTTGAAAAATGTTGACATTGCTCTAACAAACGAACAACAAACAAACAGGCAGACGAGAGCGCGATCAAACCGATGACTGCACACAACGTCTATCTAACTACTACCTTTTTTTTTGAAGTGTAAGTACTAGACAAGACCTCACTCGGCCGTATATCTATCCTATTCGCAATTTCAGAATACATGTGTTGTAGACTGTTGTAAACGAATTGAAGCTTTATTTCTATCCGAATTGTAAAAGAAAAAAAAATAGGCCAGACCTCATTTTTTAGGACTTTTTTGGAGGAATCTTGTGGGTCACGCAGACACAGAGTGTTTCTTTATGATACTGTATTGCCTAGATGGTCGGGCGTCGGCTGCCTTGTACGCTGATGGAAGTTATTAATTTACCTGCACTCTTCCCGTGTAAACTGACCCCAATTTGTCAATAATGTTGGTGAGACACTGATCAGGTTTTGATGATAGCACCACTATATGAATATTCAATATCAATAACACAGATTGGCCAATGGGCTAATATTATTCTGCTCCGAACGCCAAAGCTTTTTGCTTTGTAATTATTATTGCTCCCTTGCTCTCGGATGTACTTTCCAATTGTTCATTTCCCGAGGGAAAGTGACCGAGTTTCGTCAATAATCGAGTTCACGGACGGTGCAACTGCCTCGCCTCGAAAGGGGAAGAAATTATCCCCATCGAAGACAGATGTTGTAATGCGCAACTCGGAGGGCGGGGACGGGGCGGATTCCTGCTGAGCGAGCGCGTCATCCCCCGAGGCATCGGCGGCCAGAACAACACCACTCCCTCTCCCCGCCCCCACCTCGGAGGCTTTGAGTAAAAAAACAAATATTAGCGATCGCTTCGACAATTTTACTTTCGACATAGCGGTTGCGTGTTATGGCTCGGAGGCATTGTGTAGCTATTGAGCGGGTAGGTTGACGCACAGCGACGACCAGCACTCACCGCCCTATACCCGGGAACTTAATCCGGCAAAGCGGGACGAAGCCCTTCGGCTGGACTGTATAATGGTGGGCGGGCAGTAGATAAAAAAGAACTTGTTCGACCCAAATAATTGGTATGACAATAATGTATATGTAGGCTAATTAAAGAGCCTGGGCAGCTACCCACTTGAAAGCTAATCGTATTGCAGGGATAGTTGGGAGCCAAAAAACGGATGGTTTATTTCTATAAACCAGTATTTTCAGCGGTGGTTTTCATTCATTTCGTCGATATTCAAGTGCATAGCTACCGATATTATTACAACGCAAAAGTACAAATACCCGCCGCGCACTGGCATGACATATTCACTCGACATAGTTGCCCGGAAAAAAAACATAAATTTCAAAGATAACCATGCCGGCGCGAAAAAAATGTATAGATAACGGTTAGGATTTTGGCATACTTCGTTATTCATTCATGTTATAGTATGAGGTTTCATAAACAATGGATGCACAGTTACAAAATATCGAAATATACTAGAAAACTTAAGATTTTGACTTCTTTCCTGCATTTCGCACTTTTTGGGCATACGTCAGCGAAAGAAACACTGCGCGCTATTGAGTGGTATGCTAAACAGGCAAATCTGTTGAGCTGGTGAGAGCTCTCCAAATTCTGAACTTTGCTGTGCCTGTACCGATTGAATTCAGTGTATCATAAACAACTGTCTTGGCAAAATAGAACTCAATATTTCATATGCTGGCGTTAAACCCACTAGAATACCAAATTTGCAGCATTCATTTCGTTTGTATGAGGCCTCGTTTGCATTCATGTCGTTAGCATTCATCTCGTTTGCATTCTGATATAGTTTCTCCAGGTCACCGTATTTCTCTCCAAACACAATGCTTGAACTAAAACCTTGTATACACGATTAGCTCGACTGGCTGACTGGGGATATGTGATTCTGTTTCTGGTTAAGTAGTAGCCGGGTCCACTGCCCTTTCCCAGTTGTTGGACACTGGTTTCATTTTTGGTGCCACTTACATTGAGACGTCATTGTCCTCGCGATACGTCATACAGAGAATCTAACATTGGATCCTCTCGTTCACTTCCGTCTGTCCGTATACATCATGTAGTGAATTGCTCAGCAATACGTCTCTCCACGTATATTGGTACTCCGTGGCGTACCCACGAGAGGGGGGGGGGGGGGGGGGGGGGGTCAGAACCCCCAAATGACCAAGTGATCGATAATTTTTTAACACAAAAACTCTTTTTTTGCAGTTCAGTAGAGGTTTTGCTGCTGTTATTTATCAAATATTGCAGCAGCATGCGAATAGGGGCCCATAAATCGTACCTTATTGCAATAGGGATCTTCTGCCGGTCCTGGGACTATCGCGGCTCTCGAATCCCAACTCATACCAAGTCATGGCTACTAAAAAATACTGCCACCAGTTCTCATTCTGACAAAGGACAATTGTAGATTGCACAAGCTACCTCACCACATGACTGCTGTATCCGTATAGCAGCTACAAAACCCAGTCCCCGAATTACTGAAGAATTATGTCTGATGTCCATGCCTGCTGTCTTCCCTGCGACGTTCGGCTCCACTTAATGTTGGGCAGTATACTTTATCAGAAACAGAATCTGACAACTGCAGCCAATTCGACCATGTGGGTTCAAGCTCAGTAACGAGTAAACTAAACCAATCATTTCTATAGCTTTTAAGGGACCGAGGATACATTTTCTGTAATTAACATATACCTAGAGATGCACTTCTCTTCGCTTATACCTCACCCTAACTACAACCCCAAACGGACGCATCAGGTGCTCGTATACGTGCAGAATTTGCAATTTCATACCTGATCATTCAGAAGAATTCTAAAAGACGTTTTGATTGGCACATGCTGGACACTGGATCACTCTGTGTGTAGCGCAGGCCGCATCAGGGGAATGTGAGCCTGTGAGCTGAATAAAGGGGTATGGAGAAACAACAATCAGAGCGTCTTGGACAAGACTGCGCCCACTGCTGCAACTGGTCCTATTAATAAACTCCTTTGCAGGAAGGACCTGGAAGGCAATTTAACTGCAGGTGAACAGACCTCGTCTTACTGCAAGTGCAATAATATTGCCCATTATGTAGGTGAGGTGGGTGTATGTAATCCCGTCCTGGAACCCTCGAGTGAAGTCGAAAATGATAAATATTGTACCGTCATACGTTTATCTCGACTGCAGTTCAGAAAGAGACTAAGCGGTCACTCTCGCGTGTGTTTGTGTGTGTGTGCGTGCGGGTGGGTTGTGTTTATGTCACACTTTCTCAGATTGCACCCGAACGATAAAACCGATATTTATGAAATTTTTGTATGTAGTATCGTGGTTGGGTGAACGCAATTTGCTTAGATTTTGGGCACGAAAGTCACTAGTTAATAGCGTAATAAGCAGCACTGTAGCGAGTCCACTTTAAAACCTACGCATTGGTATAACTCGAAACATCTGAGGTAACATGCTGCCTGAACACTTTCAAGTTCACCCAACCCAACCCGATTTTCTTTGATATAGAACATAGATCATGTTTGTATTCATGAGGGATTTTGCATTGTGGTGTCTATATGCGATATTTTTTATGTTATACTTGCCGAGCAGAGGATCGAACCCATTCAAGCCAGCAAGAATGCACACCTGGATACTGTACCTATTGATAGCTGCGAATCCCTCACTACTAGGTACGCGGAATAAGGCAATGCCTCTCTGGCGGTACCTTGCAAATTGCCTACCCCTCGTCGTACCTGTTCCAATCCCTCGTGCTGAGCGTCCAGCGAGAAGGCAACAGGTACAAGTCTGGTATGACCGACCGGGAATGGAATCCCGGTCTATACCGGGAGGCCGACGCTCTACCAACGTGGCCAACCACTACGGTAAATATACCGGTACCAGCCGGGGTCGGTTTCAATACGGATGACGCAGCTCTTTGGTATATAACAGAGATATCCGAATAAACGGCAATTGGGAGAAAACGTGTGCGCCGTATAGGTTAACATGTAGCGCTCTATCATACCGATGACGTGCCCAGATCTTAACATCCCTGATCCGTCCTCGACAATCCCGGAGACTACCGGTATATGGCAGCAGCCTCAGCGCCGGTTGTACTTGACGATAGCTTTAAACTCCTTTCTCCCACTCTCAAATCTTCAGTAGACTGGCGGGAGAGCCCGCAGTTGGCCTGGCAGGCAAGTCATGGATGTTGAACCAGGATGAAAGGTGGTCCATCCGAATGGCTTTTCAATTTCCTCGCAGTGAAGTGTAGATTGGACAGTGATATCAGACTAACCGCATGGTTGATCCAAGCAGCTGGCCCGCGCCCGCGTAGGCCCTATACTACTGCTAAGTCGTTATAAATACGTCACAAATATCTTTTCAATATACAATTAGTGTTCTGATTTACCGAAACGATTTTTGTCCACCTTTCGTTATTATTTCTTCTAACCGTGGATGCATCGCCAAATATTTCTCACCAAAGAATTCCTTAAAAATTGCTTCAACTTCATCATACCCTTTCGGTCAAAGACTATCAAATAAAGATGTAAGGAAGGGTTTCGCGACATTGTCATTGTGTCGGTGAGAGCCCTTATCCCGCCTCTCTTTATCCCCTCCCTCGGGTGGTATCATGCCGTCGCATATATCGGAACACGCTAACGCAGTCGCGTCGATAAGGAGTGCCCCGAGGCCCTGCGGTATTATGGGTTTCTCGATCCTATTAACTGGGCTTGTATTCTAAAGAGAAATAACAATTAGTACTATTTGTAGGATCGAATTCTGGGCCAATCCGTGCCTATCGTAACAAGGGTTTACAGGTCCGCACTTTTGCTCGGTCGATTAAAAGCAACGAACCCGACATAACGAGCGGCTAGGAAAAAATGTTACAACAAAATTGTAACACTTGTGGTTTGCCGACTTATTGGAGTAGGCCCTTAATATGGAAGCTGCTCTATGTGTAGGATAATATCCAACCCACCTGTCGAAAGAAAATACCATGTGAAAAAGTTGAAGAAGCATTATCGCCTCACAACACCAGGCGAATATTAGACAGTGCTGTTGGCCTGTGGAGGTTTGAACTCACTCGAGACTACAGCAAGATTTATTCGAAACTACATATTAAAAGGACGTATATCATGATCATATCCGTCCCCAAAATGTTTCTTTGTGAGTCTGTGTGCTGACACAGTTTGGATTGTGGTGCCCTGTTGACTTCACCATTTTCACACATGATAGTTTTTCTCTGTGCACCAATAACCCTCGCCCTCTCGCTGTTTTATACACAATTTTTCCGCCGCATGTATGAGTTTTTGTACCGATAGAAAATTGCAGTTGGTAACCCCGTTTTGGCGCTAATGTCAACAGATAGGAATCTCGGTTGGTGCAGACGACGCTGAGGGGATAAACTGATTGGTCGGTGAAGAGATGGAACCAAAACAGCCGAGCACTTGATACTATCAAGAACGGTTGGGATTTGGTGCCAGATGAGAGAGACCTGCTCAACGTGTTTTGGTTAACTTTTGACGGTATCCTTAGATAGTGTCCGCGATGACTTGAATCTCTATAACCCGGCCTTAGCAAATTTCTGTTGATTTTATTTAGTGAATCAGTGATTCGCTGGTAGAATTATCCGTAAATCCTGTCGCTGATGCTGCTCTCCCGAAACGGTAACAGACGAGAGGTCGTGAACCTGATATCGCTAGGATAATGATAGAGAATGCCCTACCTCTGTTTTTGACCACCATAGACCATCATCTTGCTCATACTGAAATAGAGCTGACCCTGGGCAGATGCACTATCGCCTTGTTACACTTGGCGACAAAAAGTCCGGTGTTCACGATACCACAGCGAATGCCGCCCACGGTATATAGAAGCTATTCTTGTATTGACGTCAATGTGGACAATATACGTTATTGCATTAAAACAAGTCGGAACGTCTTAGTAGCTGCGGACAGCAAAACTCTCGTGGCAAATACACTGCATTTTTTTCCGCCATCTCACATTTATTGTTTGTTCACATTCAACTGACCTCTACTGACATCTGTCATAACCATGGAATGACTTGGAACATGTCTACCACATTAGCCTAATCATTTGCTATCAGTGCCCATTCCTAAGCCTGTGGCAGTGAACAGTGGAAACACACTTCCCACAGAAATGAATATCTAACATTGTTTGACACTCATAGTTATAGGTTAACCACTCCACAAGTTACCATCAAACAGCATTTAGGTGTGGGGGGGGGGAGGGCGCAAGCCCCCATTTCTAGGTCACCACTGAGGAATTGACCGAGATGTAATGAAAACGAATCCTGTGGAGGCAGGGTCTAATGTAAACTAGGGCGAGATGCGATGAAAGCAAATCACAACCGCCCCCTGGACATAGTTTTTTTGTCAACTATTCTGCAGAACTGGACCTTCTGATAGATAAGGTAAACACTGCTCAGCAGAGGATGGAGTAATGTAAACAAACTTGTCTGGCAGCAGGAGAGCTCAAAATAAAGTTAGAAATTGGGTAATTAATTGGATTTAAATAAAATCTAATAACACTATGCGAACATAAATGTCGCTAAGGCTAGCCAGTAGCAAGCTTCATCCACCCACCAAGTTTCAACCTGATCGCATGTATGGTTTAGTTTAGAAGTTATGAATGAACGTGACGAACAGAAGGAACGAACGAACGAACGGACGGACGGACGGAGAGACATGATGAATTGTAGAGCTGCTCTCCCGCAGCTAAAAATGTATCGTCCTGTCATCTTGCAAGCGTCGCTCTTCGCTAGTTGGTCTCTTGATTACACACAACGAAATGGTTTCACAGTGTATCGGAACTAATTATACATATCAATGTGACGATAAATCGCACGATGACTCCTCTCCAAAAAGAGTAGCATAGTAGAACAATACCCGTAGGAATGGACGGGGGAAAGATTGGTTGTTATAAATTGGACAGCAGGTGTGTGCAACTCCTTTTTCAGTCTTGGCTGATCAGATTGGCATGATTGGCGGGCGATGAAGTTGATTAATTAGCACGACTAAGCTCGTCAAGCCTCCTTGGACGTGCAAGCCTTTTCAGGTTATGGCTGGCTTAATGAAAACTCTTCCATCATGGAAAAACGATGTGAGTCCCCCTCCTCCATATTGACCAGGTGGTTCTAAGTATACCTTATATAACCCATCCAGTTCACTTCCTTATTAGTATCTGATAATGTTTGTAAACCTGATTTATAGTAACAAATAGTTTTTTTCAGTGGATACCATAGCATATCGTGTTCGGGTGAATACCCTGTATGACCTTTGCCACCCAATCAATGTAATGTCCTTACCTCTATGACCGTTTTAACCGGTAACCGTCTTATTGGTAATAATACACCGTGATGACAGGTATGGGGTGGAATGGCTTAGCGCCCTTCAGTCTCATACCTGGTGTCGGTTTCAAGGTATTACGGTCGTAAAACTTCCCAGCCAATCAATAGACACCTTTCAGTCCTTTTAAGAGCCTGAACGCTGATTTTATTTCCGTCACACACTGGTTTATTTAATCGTAGGGTTTTCGGTCACTCAGTCATCCTGACCATTGGATCTTTTTTAAGCTCCGTGTATCAGCCGAGGTCCTACTGGCGAGGCTGTGGAATGTAGGGTAAGATAACATCTTCTCTGCAACCTTGGAGCGAGAACTGTACAATGATATCCTCAGTCATTATTGTATTAACATTGAATGAACACATTGGATGAGTAGTTTGTCTTGGTGGTTTCTCGCGTCACCGTACGTAGGTAATACCGGATCAAGCCAGCGGCAGTATAGGAGGAGGCTTTAGGTAGGTCGTTGAAGGTTTGGGCATTTTTCCGCAGTGCTGTCAACAGAGCGTCCCCCACCACCACCCCATTGTCTCAAATCACCCTAGGGGGGACCTTGTGAAGTGTTTTGTAGAAAGCAGTGAGCGCCGTATGTAGCAAACCCATTTGGAAAATTCCCGGGACATGAGGAAGTGGAACCCTGGTATGCGACGAGAGTAATAAAAATATACCGTAGAGTATATGTATACTAGGCCTATGTATCAGGGTTCAACGGCGTTCAGGTTTACTATGAAGCGTCATAAATGACGGTGGCGAAAAGCTCTTCAGCTCGGATACTATACGGTAAACATCGCCAAGGCTGTTCTTGAATTCATCACAACATTTTCACAGAACAACATCTCCAGGACGGTTATCCCACTCATTAATAACTCTCTGCGAGAAGAAATATTTACAAATGTCCAATCTACAGCGATTGCCACGAAGCTCGAGGCAAAGACCCATATTTGTGGTTACTTTGGAAAACTTAAAGGACTCTGAAAGGGGAGACTCTCTAATCCGGAAACATGGTTTTCAATTCTGAAAACCTGAATCAAATCACCTCGAATTCGTCTCAGCTCCATCGAAGTTAGACCGGACGCCTCAATCTTCTTCGTAAAGACAGTGAATTAATCCTAGATCCCCCCCCCCCTCCCCCGCTGAACGTTTTCACATTACCTGCCTTATCTTTCGAGAAGTAAGGATTCCAGAATACTCCAGTTGAGGTCTCACCAGATGCTTAAACAGCCTGAAAACAATATATTTATCAAAAAATTGAAATCGAGTGACGTTTAATCATGCCGGGGATCCGATTACCTTTCCTCGCAGTTACATCACACTGCTTAGGGGGTTTCAAAGAAGATTAAAAATGATCTCCGAGATCCCTTTTTCTGAATTCATCTGATGAATATTTTGCTCATTTAATTGGAAGGAAGCCTTGCGGCTTGTGAAAACAATCATGCATAACTTTGCACTTATCGTCATTGAAAAACATATTTGCCAATCGGAAGACAATTTGGAGAATATATCAAGATCCCTTTAAACAATTCCAACATCTTCGTTCGAAGCAACCTCCCGATACAACTTGGTATTGTCCTCAAACTTTTCAACTCTGGAATGGACCGAATCTTCAAGAGCGTCACTATACGCCAGAAAAAGTATTGGCACAAGAAAACCGATCCTTGAGCAACACCAACAGTGACCGTTTGTCAAGGAGACGAACTCCCATTGGTGACAACTCGTTGTTCCCTATTAAGGAGCCACTAATGAATCCACCTAAGGACATTCCCCTTAATGCCAAAACTTTTCCATTTAAGCAGAGACGCTCATGGGGAAACCTTGTCAAAAGCTTTTGGAAGTCTAGGAAATTATATCAACAGTACTGCCGTTGTACTGCACTGGTATCATCTTCCATAAATTCTAGAAGATTAGTCAAACACTAACGATTTTTCCTAAACCATGCTGAGAACCCCCAATTAGACTATACCCATTGGAAAAAAATATCGACAATACGATCCCGAATAATGGATTCCACCAGTGCACCTTGCAGATAACACTACTGAGACTCTCACATGGCCTGTAATAACACGGGAGGGACCGGTGTCTTTCTTGAAGATAGGAGAAACATTTGCTCTCCTCCAATCATCCGGAACAACACCTTGCAATGGTTTATTGAAAATAAGCTGGGCGGGGGGGGGGTGGGGCAAAGATTTCAATAAGAAGGGTTAAACTCCGTCCAGCGGATCAGAGGCTTTACCACTTTTGAGTTACTGCAGTTTCTCCTTGATCGCATCGGGCGAACATGCTATATTACCAATACTGTTTGAGGCACACCATCCACGAGGTCGCTGAAATTATAAGAACGCTAGCCATCTCTTGACTACCACTGGTTTTATTACCTGAATCGGACACTAGCAATTGACCAATGCTGTCCTTGGATTTCTGCTTTACCCTAACAGAAGAGAAAAAATGCACGAGATTATCCTTTATATTTTAGAGGCGATCTGTCTCTCGAAATCGAGCTTAGCACCAGAAAACTAAGCGTTTAACTAGCTGTTGCTGAACTTTGAACCGATCTTTTGTTCTTAGTACGACGCTTTTTCCAAAGAACTTAAACTTTCATTATCTCGTTAACTTTTTGACTGGACCCTCACACTCCCATGAGTCACAACACTCAAACTTTCTAACAATTTAGGCCAATTCACATTACTCAGAAACCCAGAATGCCCCTCGAGAAACAAGAAACGAGCTAAGCGCTCTGTGGAATATTGACAGAACAAGACACATTCCTGATTATGTTTTACCTGACCTTTAACATAGATTGGCTGTTAGTCGGGGGTCGGAACATGCTTTGTTAATGTTAAGTACCGTATAAATGAGTGGCACTTGCAAGATGGGGTGGGGTCAAAGGGAAAGAGGTTACCTGCAATGCATGGGCTGTAGACGTGGTGCATTGTGTGTGATAAGCTTCAGTCAAGGTTAACTTATCAATTCCCAAACATTCGTTGTTGTTCTGTATATTTCTTGTAACTTCAGTCACGCGGTTAAATCCCCGACGTGAACGTCCGCAGAACGGGAGGGCCAAATCAATGGAACAACTTCCCTTTTTCCCCTCAGACTATAACTATAGTACCCTTCTTACAACATAACCAGGGAAATGCTACTCTAATATATAGAATAACCAGGATAACATTTCCCTGACATAACTGTGTCATTACTGTACTACTTCCCAATAGAGCCATAACTTCCCAGTGTATCTCCTGAACCCGCTGAGCCCCAGTGTCAATGTTTACATTTCGGAGGGAAAACTGTCCAAGGGCCCACGTTTCTGACAACCTTCCCAGTTCTGCCAGTTCTGAGATCTATTTTTCGTTATCGTAAGTGCCAGTAGCACAGGTCAATGGAGTGTATGTCAAATTATTGTGCAGGGCAATACTGTTATGCCATACTGTTTTTAGGCAGCAACTTATAGAAGTACCGTAATTGACTGGCGAATCCAGTCATCTCAAACGACCCAAAGGTCAAATGAGGTCAAAGTAGGTCAGCAATGTTATTCACCTAGACGAACAAAACTTTCCATTGCGCCATCCCTTCTAAAAATGTATCGTTGAAAGTTTGTTGTTCGATGAAAGAAGATTGCCTGAGCTTTTTTACCCTATCGACCTTTTCCGATTGATTCAGTTCATGCCACAATATTTCAATCACCTACCAAACTATAATCCTAAAATTATGTCACACTCTGAGCAACGGACACTGAGGGACGAAGAAATCTTCTTCTTTTTAAATCTGTGCTGACCTCAAATGACCCCCAACTGACTCCAAAAACATACTCGCAATATACCCCATACCTGCAACCTACATGTCCAATTTTAATTTCAGTGCTACTTGCGTTCTTATAGATTTCCTCTGCACAAAGCTCCACGGATCTGCACACACATACACACACGCACACGCCCACACTACAATGCATGATCCCATAGATTCCTTTTGCCTTCGGCAAGGAATCAAAAAGCATTCGTCGGCAAATTTCGAACTGTTGTACATAAAAAACGATCCATCCATCATGTTTATTGATTGTCATATATATCCACGATTATAGGTGAATGTTAGTTACTGCAAATATCGTCAGGATGGGCGTGTCCTTTTAACCATACACGAATGTATTACTTGCATAGCGTTCATAAGTGTTATTTCTCAGTATATGTAAGATATAGACCTCGGTCGAAATGACCTTCATGTCATGCGAAGGCTTTTCTTTCTATCCTGTGTATTAGGGGTTAAAGCAAGAGTAACATCAATGAACAATCGATATGATTCTGTGATCCGATAAACAAACATTCTAGCTGGTGATTAAAAGTAAGTAGATTGTCGATTATCTGATTATTGATTGATATAATAGCCACAGGCCGCCAAGTCTTACTGTCTTAGGCTTTACCAATTATTATTGTGCCTCACCATGTTCACGATCTCACAACGTGTTTCAAGTACATGTCCAATGGGTTGTAGCCTTAAATCGGTACCCGCACATCTCCGACACTTGAAATCTACGAGGACCATACACAATACACAGCAGGCACTCAAATGATTCGACAAATCACCTGACTTGTCGATCGGACGTTTTAAACCTTCTACTTAGGACGAATTTGCTTGTGATTGTTGGCCATTACACCTGAGAATCGTCACGTGGCACCCTCGGCCTGCATGTGCTGTCCGGTATTTACCTTCGCCACTCAATGTGTCCTGTTAGACAGGTAAAATCGTTACATTTGTGTGACTGAGCAATATCTTCGAGCTAACCATGGGTGGGGATTAGCCGAATAACGGAGCTTACATATAAGACCTGCATACCCTGAAATCGATGTGCAGTTTTGTTGTTACATACAGTGTGTTTATTGAGAACTTGGTATACCCTGGAGTGCATTAGTCTTAATCGAAATGTGGTGTACCTATACATTGCTATAACCATCAGAAGGTCAAATCATTGATCGCTATATAAACGTGTATAACGTCTTCTCAATTAACGCCAACGTTGACGAATTTACACTATTATTAGGTGTCATCGGTATGGTTTATGCATGATTTACGTAGAATTCCCAACTCTGGCACCACCTGCACTATAGAAACATTTTTGGGCGAAATAGGTTGAATTCATGCCGAGTATCAGTGGTAATGTGAAGGTCCGTACAATGATTAGTATAATGAACAGCATATAAACAGATTTGCCTATTCATCCCTGTATTCGCCTGCCAGCCATTACCAATACGTTTAATTTTACAAAAGGCAAATTAACTATTCAATATATTGTTCACTGCGTTATTAATAACACAATTGTTTGTTTTTGATTGAAAATCTTTGAAACCTGACTAGCACGACGGAGGGGGGGGGGGGGGGGGGCGATTTTTGTTTTTCTCGGGTCAACTTTGTGTTTTTTTTTTTTCTAAGAAACAAAGTTTATCCGATTCACACGAACTTGGTGGCTGGGGACAAGTTGTCCTCGGAAACATGACGTAATTTCAAGTCACTCATATACTTGCGACCCCCCCACTCCCTAAGTTTCTGTTCCTGAGAGCAGTGTATACCACTGTTGATAACTACAATGTGCGGGGCGGGAGAACGGCGCCGACGTGTTTATCCCCGCTGAAATCACCATGTCAATTTTGACCTCCGGTGACTTTGAAATGACCTATCTGTTGTTTAGGACCCCTGTATCCACATCCCCCGAGTTTCGTTTCAATCCGAAGTTAGAAAAAACACGAGAAACACCAGTTAGACTTCTGGTGACCTTTGCATTCCCCTTCCTGTTTTTCCCGAACCACCTTTCTTTCTGTCCCCGTGCATGTGAATCATGTAAATGGGGGCAGCAGACATCATTAATGCACATTTTGAGAATTACACTCGGCGAACCTGTGTACTAAGTTTTTCGCCCTTAATCGACAAGCGTTTCAAGAGTTATTTCTACGCTCAGCCAACGCCTAAGTTACCTTCCCTGCGGCGGCGACACCCCAAAACCTACATTAATCTCCCGAACACTCCGGATGGATTTAACTGTTTATGTCTATTGCAACGAGCGCCTCACCACCCTCTCAAAAGATGGGAGGGGGGGGGGGGGATACGGCGACATTTTCGAAATTTTACTGTGTGAAAATGTCCCCCCCCCCCCCTCCCCCTGCCCCCCCCTCACCTTTGACGCCCGCCCATGTCGATGGGAGGCTGGAAACACATACTATTCTTCTAACGCACTGTCTTTTGCGAATCAATTTTCTTCGTTCTCCGTACTTACAAACCGTGGGCTCCGTCGGTAGTTTGTTAAGGGCTATCGATTGCTCCTTAACATGCTTAATAAGGTACCGTTGTCCCCTACTTGCCTTGGTTAAACCCATCTACCTGTTACCATAGACCTTGACTGGGAGTCGTTCTAAGGTATAGCTTTGGCCGCCTCATATCGCCAATCTAGTGTCGTGTAATGACCTAGTGTCCTACGTGTGAACCATAGGTAAACACTCCAATTAATGCTAATTTATTGTCACACTGACTTTCGACATGGATTACCCATGAAATCACCTCTGTCGATATACTTGTTTAGCCAGGTGTTGTATTTGAGTGTATTGGTAATCGCGTTCTTCGAATCCAGCGGTAAATCATTACTTTCGTATTTTCTTTGTATCCGTCGTATTATGCCCGGTATATTTTTCGACGCTCGTATTGTAATTAAGCCAACACCAGAATCAAGATATACTTTTCTATTCTCTGATTTCTATTTCCATTCCACTGAGACAAGAACTAGTCAAAGGCGTCACTGAAGCGTTGATGCTAGTTGGTGAACTAGTCGGTCATTACAAACTAGCCAAGGCTCATCAAATTGGTCGGTGATATTAGCCCGTCTGGAACGACTGACGAATTAATTTTTTCACTGATCCAGTTCATCAGCAGTGTCATCTCTGCCCATAACGTCGACGGACGAGCGTGTTTAGACGACAATGCTGAACTGGACTACGTTTCGACCGACTAATATACCGAACCGCCCAACGCTCGATCAATCGCCTCCTCAATTAAGTAACTTCCCTCGCGTGATGGCGTTTACGCATGCATGATGACAGCGGTTCAAACTTCAAGTTATTGGATTAGAAGATGAAACTGGTGTTATGATATTTTTCGATATTTAACTCAACCTTGCCCTCCCAAAAGGTTACTGTCTTGAATTGCAGTAGGTTTTTTTAGAACGTTTCCAACAATAACTCCGTAATATCAGTGCGCCGCGCATGCCCTTACTCATAATATTCGAAATTAATTCCATTCATCTGTACATCCGTAATAATGCCGAACGCATACCTGGGGGTCGAACTAATGTTCAAATATAAAACGTAGAACCATATTACAAAACCCGGGCAATCAATCAATTTCACAAATTCGCTGATAAAGAACAAATTTTTCAGAGCCTTTCATTTTCACATACCAACTGACAACCACTATACTACCCCTGTGACATCTAGCCAGACCATAGAGGTGGCGATCGCATTTGCTGCTGAATTTAGCAATGATTCTAGAAGTTCACCTGAAAATCTTTCCTCGAAACTCGAGTCTGACTCAAAGGCCCGAAAATAAAAACAATTATTTAGCCTGGAGATTGTGAAGAGAAGAGCGAATGTTTAGACCAGTTCAAATTTGATTAGTTATTGGTTCTTAACTATACAATGTAAAATAAAAGTTAATACTTAGCCGCGGGACTCTTTCCACAATTGAATTTTTCGGGACACTCGTAGGTGTTATCCCACAAGGCACATACTTCATTGAACAGGAGATGGTAAGGGCGGTAAATTCCATCTCATTCGAAGTTTCGACGTGCTTATAGTGACTGAACACGTCAAGACACGATTATGGACTGGGAAGTGGATGGATTGTTTCAGAATTTGAACAAAAACCAAATAAATCATCCTGGGGAATGAAGTGTCTATGGGCCTTCATCACATCCCTCATTTGAACATGTTTATTGGAGAAAGTTCGGTGACGTGTCTCTTTCCCCCCCCCTGGCGACTCCACTGCTCTTGGTCGCATGAACTTTCTCTATGCTAGCCTCCATGTCTGTTTGAGTCGGACAGATTGCATGTCATTCGGATATGTGCTTGTTCCTTACACTGGGTCGAGACAACCGATCCACTAAATATTTCCTAAACTACACTATTTTATTACCAACACTATTTTACAACCACTTTTTTTCACCACATGTTCAACCCTACATTGTCATTATTGAATTGCCAAAATTGTGGAGAGAAGGAACACTTTTAATGTTTTTCCGTCAAGATTCTTGCGACTGGAATGACTCCATGGTCTATAATTTACATTGTGAAAAACAAAAAGTCCAAATCACGCGTAATCAGGGGGGGGGGCTTTGGGGGCGCGCGGCCCCCCGGGTAAGAGAAGAGGGAAAAAAACAAGGTAAAAGGGGAAAAAGAAAAAGGATAGAGAGAAAGAAAATGAAGAGACAAAAAGAGGAAGGAGAAATGGAGAAGGAAAAGAAAAAGGGGAGGGGGGGGGAGAGGAATAAGAGATATGGAAGGGGTGTAACCAAATACTATAGAAACTCAAAAACTGAAAAGTGACGAAGGCTATTGTGAGTCATATACGCCGTGTCGAAGATTTCTCACAATACGCACTATCACTAAGCACGTAGCATTTGCCCCTCTCCCCGTACCCAACTACCTACCCCTCCCCCCCCCGCCCGATGAAATTTGTAATTTTCGCAAAAAAATTCTGTAGTCAGTAAAGACGACCAGTTGAATATAAGACTAACTAATTTTTATTTTTCATGACAAGGCAGTAGCCTAAATTGGTTCCAAATTTTCACTACCGGCTAATAATATAAATGTAACTAACTTTATTTCGTGGCTTTCGCGCGTGGTACGAATGGGAATTCCGTCCCGTTTGCCTCCCGTCTCCCGACATCTCTGCATCTCTATTGGGAAATTTCTTCTTCATTGAACTACTACTCGGAAGTTTCTCCAGGGAACGACTACTCGATGCCTGCTCTCTATGCATAAACGTTAATACATGATTGGGACGTAGAGCTAAAGCGCTGTTTCACACTTGGTTCGATAACATACTATACGATAAATTTAATCGGATGAGTGTTTTTCACACTTGCGCGATAAAAATGTCGTACGATAATTTTATCGACGTCTCGGCTCTTAACATAAGAAGAAAGTGATGGGATTCTTTGAGAAAGCACCGTTTCCCCTTTTTGTCGCTTCAGGCGGTGGAATAGCCTGCACGGTCGACAGAAATTTGAAGCTTGTGCTTTCTCAGTACTTGTAGGGGCTCGAAATTTGGTTTATATCCACCCCATTTGAGCAAACAACACAGTTACAATCTTTGTCTCTCTAGTTCAAGGATACATCACGTGCAAATTGCCCGGGGTCACCTGAGAACTGTTTTCTGGACCAGACTGAACTTCATTCCATACTTAAATTTCCTCACTGACGATTCATTTCTGCCCAAACACAAGCAACATGAGAGCGGGGCATGCCTGGAGGCCACTTAGCTCTGCATCCACCCGCCGCATCCATCACCCAACCTTCCCTAGCAAGTTACCAGGCTGAGCCTGTCCCTTCCCCCCTCTTCCATTGCGTCAACCATCAGCTACTTTGCCGCCCAGGCGGACACCCTGACCCGAGGGTCTCGTGAAGACAGAAACGCTGGTGGACGGATCGTCCACTGGAGGCGCGCCATAATGCCCAAGGAAGCGCAATTGGCGACCACGAATCAGACAGCTGACATCACCAACCGCGCACTACCCTTTCGTTGACATCTAGTCTTAATTAGCATTGGTATCCCAGAATATGAGATCTCTCTCTCTCTAACAGCATGTAAAAGTAATGCTAACAGCTCCACCTGTGTACACTACTATTTTCCTCACTAGACTTACAAGACGTTATTAACTTTACGTTGGATCGACTAGACCCCCCCCCACCCCCCCCCCAGCACTTTGTTTCCGTTGCCCTTCTCTTCGTTTCTTTTCCCGCCTGTGTCTTAATAAGGTTAGGATGAAGTTCCCGTCAAGACGTCAGGCTGGGGATCGAGACCCCCTGGAAAACTCCCTCCTACCCTGGCCCTCTCTCAAACCCCGCACACCCCCCCTCCCCCGGCCACTCACACAACCACACATTCCTGCCTTTTCATCTCACATGATAATTGGGGGACGCCGACGCAACACGACTCCCCCCCCCCACCATTACCACACTGGTCACGTTACTATTGTTAATGGGGAGGGCATCATGGATTCGAACTAAATCATGTTTCGTAAAAAAGTCCCATGCATGCGTCAATAGGGCCGAGAACTCTCACAGGCCTATGACTTCCCCGATCACGTCACTACCAATACATTCATCAAACCCCTGATTTTATCACTAAAACCCCTTTTCACGCCATACTCCCCCAATAGCCTTTTGGCGTTCCATACTTTTTGCAGAATTGCGCAGTTTAATCACTGGGCTGCGCAATTGGTTCGCACCGATAATTTATCCTACGATAAAGGAAATATTTTCAACTTGACGTCGATAAATTTATCGTAGTCGTATCGCACAGTGTGAAACCCTCCGATTAAAATAACATTTTTTTAACTCGACGTCCCATAAATTGATCGTATCGTATCGTATGCGCAGAAGTGTGAACACCCCTTAAGTTTTCTAAATGGCCTAAATTTCTGCTGGTATTATGATTCTCTTTCTCAGATGTGCCTGAATCTTGAAAAATTGCGCGGTTTCGCCGCACTGGTGGAGAGGTATTATGGCGCAGCAATCGTGAACCTCTGGCCAAAAGTTCATGTCGTGGCACGTAGGACCGAGGTCTGGCATAATGTCAAAATTTTCCACCGAATACAAATATGTGATCACAAAATGATCATAAACGCCCGGGAAAGGCCATTTCCGGCCATCTGGGGGCTTGCACAATCAAAAGTTTTGGTGGCGCTCCGCTCAGTAGCATTCTCGTTTCCTCTGTTACCCGCCTCCACGACGAAAAGTCCCTGGCGACGCCACTGATCTAGCTCCCCCCTTCCAGCGCCTCCCACTGAAAAAATCCTAGTGCGGCCACCGAAGTCAAGTACGGAAAGTAGGTCTACTATTTCCTGCAATCCTGCGTGATCTATTGTTCTTGAAGCTTTCTCAACTATTCGTGCCAAGTCAATGATTTGGCTCTGTTTAGATAGCCGCAAAATCCTCTCCCACATTTCAAAACGGGTGTGTATACATCAACCGGTAGTCACTATTGATCAGATATTTAAGGCTAAAATGAAGGGTTGGCTTCAATCCTAGCTCCACCTGTTTACGTAAATTGTAAATTTTGCAGTAGGTTTTGGTATTTTGTTTGAACTTACTTGCTGACATATTCTTTCATAAAACATAGAGAGGCCGTAGATGCTGTATTGCTATATTTATCTGCCTATATCCTGCAGAGTGAAAATTTCAACATTCTTTTTTGTACTGAAATTGAAACATCCGATTTTGCAATTAGGCCCGGCGAGTGCATTTCCGGCGATCTGGAGGTATAAAAAGCCCAAAATTTTCTGGGGGCGCTACGCGCCAACCAATGGTGGCGCTCCGCTCAGATATCAAATTGCAGTCCACATTGCCCACTGCAACCCCACTTTCGACACTGGCTTGACGCAGCCCTGATTTGGCCTCCAGAGACCTGTGGGAAGAAACGCAGAGAGAATGGGCTAAAAAACCACAGTATTCGAAACTTTCTGCACAAGGAACGCGACAGCAAGCTGCCAAGTATAACCCTTTGCGAAAGGTGTCACTTCTCCGGACATGTAGATCTGCTGATGTTCAGGCCAGCGATGGGTTCGTTTCAATGCATTGGTACGCATTTCCCAGCCAGCTCAGCTGCAGCCGCCAAGCCGATGCATTTGCCTCATTTATATATGGTTGAATATGGTATGTGGTGAAGGAACCCAACCCTACCTTTAAGAATCAATATATTCAGTGGCAAATCTTTTTGTTCTTCAGTGTAATTCCACGGCATCCCGGCAAGAAGGCACACTTGTTTCAACATCGAAGGTTGAGTAGTGAAACGGGTCCTCCATCTCCCCGAGGGGCATCTTCGCGATCTGGGAGGTGTTATACCCTCAACTTTTCATGTCCGCTCCACGCCAACCGAGTGCGCTCCGCTTAGATATTCACGCCGCGCCCCCCGGTGACAAAGCCTGCATACGCCCCTGCAAATGGTTCAAAAAGAGTTCCGGCAGCATTTGACGAGTAAGTACATTATTGGATCACTGCGCGGGTATATGAGATAGTTACGTACGATCACTGCGCTGGTATATGAAGGATAATTACAGTACTGATACTAGCGCTGGTATATGATTGATAAGTTACAGTACTGATCACTTCTGCGCTGGTATATATTGATATTTACAGTAACTGATCATCGCTGGTATATTGAAATTGATAAGTTACAATACTGATCACTGCGCTGGTATATGATGGATAAGGTTTACGTACTTGATCACTGCCTGGTATATGAATTGATAAGTTCAGTAGCTCAACTGCCTGTCTATGAATTATTACAGTACCGTTCTGGATCACCTGCACTGGTATATGATTGATACGTTCCGACTGAATCACTTGCGCTGGTATATGATTGATAGTTACAGTACTGTCACTGCGGTGTATCCGGCATTAGGAAGTTACAGTACTGATCACTGCGCCTGGTAGAATGAAATTGAGCAATAATCGTTGCTCCACCACCAAGCCTGGGAAATCTATTCTTCTACACAACACCAGATGAAATGGAATGTCAGCTCTGTTATCGGGTAAACCAAGGAAATTCGAATTTAATAGATTTGTTTCAAACTAATCATGCAAACAAAACTCATGAATTTCCTCAAAGGTCATTTGTTTTGTTCGATTTAATAGTTAAAACACATTACTTACTGTTGTGTTATATAGGGTCACCCTATCTGATGAGAAATGAAAATTTTGACCACCAGGATCATGGAGCTATTAATTGTGTTTCGAGGCAAATATAAACGGACTGATACTACCGAGAACGTTCAACATGAAAGAAAGAAATATTTTCGCCCCATTGTCGACTGACTCGAAAGCCACTGCACTGGAAGGTCTGAAATAGGCCATTTTGGGACCTAACTGCCCCATTTTCTGATAGAAACATCACATTTTGAGAAGGGAATTTAAACCAAACAGTGAAAATCAATCGGAATAAGATCAATCTAATGACATCAGTCAAAGTTATAATCACATGCCAACCTTGGCCACATTTCTCTTGAAATGAAAATGCTCGAAAATTCGGTCAATTCGGCAATCTTTTCATTTTTTGCCATGCATTTTGGATCTTTTGAATTTTGCCCGCGTTGATCGAGTACTTAGCTGACTCTAGGAGGTCCCTCGCCTTGAACACATATGAAAAGTCAGCAGAAATCAAAGTCTAAAATCCTTGTAAACACGTAAATTCGGTAACGCTCGGCGTGTAGCTCTCTCATAGGAAGTACAAGAATCCTATTATTCAGTTGAAATTTGGTATGTAGGTTCCTTATGGAGAGTACCGGACGCTATATTATTATGTTCTAAGTTAGGCCTATAACTGACTAGGTCTAATGACAGCCTCACGAATAATTCCCCTTGACGTACCCTGCAATGTGACACAAACGCTGTCTTTCCATACAATACAAAAGCAAGATGCCTGTAGGCCTAACGCGACACCGGTGTGAAGCTGGGAGGCCCAGGAAGATTTCTGATTTCTGCACCTAGCCCACCCTCCGTGAGCTAAAATTTTGGTTTAAAAAAGGGGCCATTCTTATATTAAGGGCAACTTTTGCTTGTATATTCCTAATAATAGTGCAATTTCGCAGGAATAAGGAATATGGGTCTCGGAACAAAATGAAAATATATATTATAATAAAACAATATTTAATATTTGTCTGGAGCCTGGGATGAGATAGACAGGTCAAACGGGAACGATGTACAAACGTTGCACTAAATTGAAAGCGCATCCACTTTTGTAGTCTTTTACATTCTCAATCGCAATCATTTCTCAAGTTACCCACAGTAATTATCACGCCCTGAGTCACGGCCTTGCTGCAAAATATAGACGAACCTGCTAGATGAACCTGGCACATGGCGGGCTCGGAAGGGTAATTATAATATCATCAGTATATTCGTCAAAGTATAGGGACATTTGTTATTTCTTCAAATATTGGGGGACATTTGATGTTATTTCACCAACTAGAATGATTGGGGGACATGTCCCCCTCCCCATCTCCCGCCCCCTCGTGTTAGGCCGCCCACGTTCCCATACTGCCACGCCACCAAGGATATACTATCGTACCTCCCATCATCAGTATGCATGAGGGGTCTATGTTTTAGGATTGGCGCAACCGATAGTAGACCTCATTCCCCCCGCTCCTCTATATTCGGAATGGTTCCTAATTCGTATGGCACACTAAACCAGAGATCGTATCAGCCCATCAAAGTAGTGTCACCAGAAATATAATGCCAATGAAACAATCACTGATGTGCCTGCGGAATATTCGTTACAACGCGAGAACCAAAGGAATGATTCCCTAGAACAATAATAAAGAGGTCAAAACGATTAAGGGTGATCAACAGGGCAAAATCTCGACCGGTAGGGAATCTGTAGGAACGTGGTTTTGGATATTATAAAATTATGCACTAAACAGGGGGTAATAATCGATAACTGCTCCCTCTTCTGGTTAACGAATTCCGCGGAATTATGACATCGAGCCAAATGAGGTCGCAGATTTTTTTCACCGTTACAAATTGTTCGCAACTTCTTTCCCTTTTTAGATTGCCTCTAATTATCTGATTATAGGTAGTGGTTTGGTACCTGGATACCGAGGGTCCTATCTCGCCCTGGGCTACAGACCTACCACCCAGACGTATAATAACGACCCCCACTATCCCCGCTGATAGGTCATTAATGCACCTCTTTGTGACCGCTCAGGATCACGGGACTATGACGATTATATGTTACACGCCAGGTATCTAGAGTGCGAACATTTCAAGGGAATTGCAAAGAGGCATCCTGCCCGAAGGAGTGGTAATTCTCCACGCGAGCGTACAAACGGAGCTCTGATTCTCACCTAACGAGAGTGGTGATTATCGGTGAATTAGACCAATATCCCTGCCGTGCCGGTAGTGGTGATTGACAAGTAGGCAGGCCGCCGAATCATTCACTGGAGGTATAGGCCAAGTGACAACGAAAAATAATAATAATAATAATAATAATAATAATAATAATAATAATGATGATAACTGAGAAGATGAAAAATACGGCTGTCGAAAAATGAAAAATAAGAGTGTGGAGTTTTTTTTGTTTTTAGCAATGGCAACCAGAACTCGAAGTGTGTAGGGGTAAACCGCCCAAAAAACGTGTATATCCCAACTTTAGAGCAATCATTGGGAAGAAGTATCTAACACCCATAAAAGGACCCCCATTTTGGTCAGAAACCAAGACAATCTTCATCCACCAAGTTTTGTTGTAATCCATGCGTGTTGATAGGCACATGAATTAGCGAATTTGACACATGAGGGCTTTGAAATGACTTCTAACTTGTGAGAACAAATGTAGCCCCATCAACCAAGTTCTTCAAATCTGACAAAGTTTGGAAAATCGCATGAATTTTGCAGAATTGACCTCCGATGACCCTTGAAATAACTTCCACATTTTTCGGATTCAACTATAGGTCATTCCCACCAAGTTTCGTTCAAATCGACTTACTTAAAAATGTCGAATTTCGAAAGCATAGAGGTTTCACTAGGGCGGACAAGTGTACCAAGTTTCAGATCAATCGGATAAAGCGTTGAAGAGTTATTGCGCAAACATGAAAATCTTCCATCGTGGAAAATATGCAAATTAGCGGACCCCGTTCTGTGGCGACGCCCACTTTCGAACTCATCCGAGAGTACTAAGGAGGACATGTGTGCCAAGTTTCGGCTCAACGGACAAAGTATTGGAGAGTTATTGCGCTAAACAAAAACGCGCGGCGAAAGCGGACGCGGCGGCGGCGGCGGAGATGGCAACGCCAAAACCATAATATCCCCGAAGTGGGGGATATAATGAGCTTACGCCTACTTAAAGCTCTACATGCAAGCATTTACGAGCTGGGTCTTATTGTATAGGTGGGTCATTTGTAGCAGACATAAAATACGGCCACGTTCAGCATTTTCCCTGCCTGCTGTAAGATGTGACGAAAGTTTTTGTTGGCGGTTCGTGTTAAACTGAGGAGAAACTATTACAAACACGTAACCAGTGTGTTGATGACGACATTATTAATCATCTACCCAGTTTAAAAACAGTGTTTGGGAGTTCAACATTTTTTTCTAAAAAAATATTTCTAACATTTCGTCTCGCCTGAATGATTTTCAGGAGAGACTTAGCGAAGGGACTTAATAACTATTCTTGGGTGTATGTCACACTTTCCCGTCTGCCCGTTAGCAGGATTTCTTCGAAACAGCATATAAGACCATGTTGATAAAAATTTTGTATGCGCGGTAGTCACTATTTGAGTACGGGTAATAGGTATTTGGTTTATTTTATTGTTACTTTGACAAAAGTGTCAGTCATTCCATTGTACAAAAACACTTCGTAAACGTAGCTCAACAATCAGTTCCCCGTAAAGGTGAGTGGTTGGAATGATTAGCTGTTGGGTTGTGGCCGTTTTATGTAAAACACTAAAAAGAACTATTAATATCAGCACCTCTCTGATGCTTTTAGATTCTGTTGTTGATATTGCTTATTCCAGCAAGACGTTTACTGCTACCCAGTTCTTGGCTCTCTGCTTTCGGTTGATTACAGTGTACTTATAGAATGGAACTGGAGGGGTGATTGGCATGTATATGATAAACCCTGCCACTACAGGGGAAATGGTTATTGCCACCGTGACACTGGGAGAATGAAAGGATATGATTTGTTAGCTCATGCCCATCACAGGGGGACGTGACTTCAGCCTCATCTCAATACGATAGTATGAGATTAACTACTCCAAATGGCAACCCCTCTAAGTATGAACTCTCTATATCATTCCGTTGCACAGTTAATTCTCACAAACATTTTATTACTTTGGAATTCTGTTGACCTCAGTGAACTTGGACCTGGACCCACAAAAAGCAAGCAGGGATAATTACTTCACATGGCAATTCAGTGTGCCCGTGGGTGAGTGTGAGCTCTCTTCATAATTCCGGTGCACAGTTATCATGATAACGCGGCTTATATTGACATTCGGTTATTAACCGCCTACGTGGCCCTTTTATTTTTGATTTTACCAATAGGGATTGTTCTACGAGGCAACCAAGTATGAGCTTATGACATAATTTCGCTGCACTTGCCGTATGTGCTAACAAAGCTTCCAAACTTTGACCTCTGTTGGGGGGACCTTTGGGTGACGCTTGTACGGCCCCAAAACAATTTTAGAGATAATTTCTACTCTATGGACAAACACTCTATGCCAAGTATAAGCTCTTTGCGAGGTTCCGTTGAACCCATATGTCCATCACGCACTTTTTTCCAGATTTGACCTATGTGACCTTGGTGACTTGGACCTCGTGACCTCAAAAAAAACATCAACTCATTTCGTTTGCACAGCTAGCATGATAATCACCTTTTCAGACTTTGACTTCATGTTGAATTTCGGGATTTGTAACATCACCCGAAAAAGTAGCGGTCATCACATTGCAACCTTCGTGCTAGGTATGAGCTGAAAATAATAGCGGTCATCTACATTGCAACACTTCGTGCCGAGGTATGATCTTCAATGTTTTTAAGAGCTGCTATCGATCTCTGTTGAGACCTTTGGGCGAACGTTGTACCACTCCAAACAATGAGGGATCATCGCAAAAAAAACTCCACAAGCAAACCCTTCTTGCCAAATATAAACTCTATAAACGTTTCGTTGCACAGTTATCGTGCTCATAATCCTTTCATTCTTTGACCCCTGTTCACCTTAGGTGACCTCAAACATGACACCAAAACTATGGAGTTCTTCCTCTTTATACCTGTAAACCAACATATCTGATGTTTTGACTTGACGGATTCTGCATTCGCTATAGATACCCGTCCTCATAAGGAGCGTCACTACATACGCTCAACCACAATACACTCTATGACTGCATAGTTTCGTTTTGCCAACCGGCAATGAATTAACATACGGCTACTGCCATGTTGTTTAATCATACGTTTTTGCCCGAGGGCGTTGATTATGTGTACATGTGGCGTTAGGACCCCCATGCCCATTGTGTTCATGATATCACTGGTGGCCTATCTGTCGTGGATTTTATTTCTCCTTATTTATAGAAAAGAATGGGGCCATGCTCCTCTCGAACTAGAATGTTAACAAATTACAATCCACGCTTCTGACGATCCCTAATATTGCAGATATTGAATTAATTTGGTGAATCCTCAGATGAGAGTACCTACTTGTTACTACCAAGACAGTTTAATTCAGGAATGGTACTTTGTGAGTGCGAAAGCATTTCCATTTTTCTTATCCCGATAAAAATTCAATATATCATATTTATTAGTAACCCATTTTCGGAGTTTTTCTTCTGAACTTGTACACATCTTCAGAATTGTCACTTTTAATGAAATCCTCCGTGTAAAGGGGCATCTATAATACATATACTACTCTGGAACATATTTGGATGGTCACCACAACCTTTAATGTTTGCCTCTTTGTGAAAGCTGAGCGATTCGAAACGAAACACTTTAATAATTTCCCAGTAAATTAAAGGATTCATATCATTATTTGCATAATTGTCGTTTTTCGAGCGCTGCTCCCTTTGTAAATGAACTAGGACTTGCAAATTGAAATTGAATAACTATTGTATTGGGTGAAAGTTGAACAACATCATTCAAGAACCTATGTCCTAAATAAAGGCGATACTACAAAGCCTACCGCCCCCTCGGCAAATGCTGTGCATTTTTTATACTTTCGCTTTGAAATTCTAACTTCAGTGGTGTTAGTAGTACCCGTCGGAACCCGTGCTGTTTCGAAGCAGGGCGACTTTATTAATTTGGTTGCGTGTCCCCTCTACTCCATCTGTTCCTCATCGCCCAGCTATCCCAAGGCATCGCTCGCTTCTGATTGGACGATACTTCAACATTTCCCTTCTCTCCCCGAACGTCACGCTATTTTAGCCTAACATGTCTGCCAAGAGAGGCTTCCTACGAAGTGGAGACTCAAAGACCGCTGGTAAATTACTGTAGCCCCCCATCCTGTGAGTACTTAATAATCCTCGCACCTGGGCTGTGATCTCGCTACCTGTACACGGATACTTCATTAAACCATTGGTTTGATAATGTACAAACTAACTACCACTACTAGTGAGTTACCAAATAAAGTCATTTGTGAATCGCTCCGACTTGCACAGTGTGTGGCCTCAACTCGCGGCTATAGTTAGATTTGTTTGTACGTATTGTTGGGGGTGCCGCCTTAGCTGGTGTGCCTCCGATCTTTTTGGAGTGTCGATATCACCGAAGTTAATTTACAGTTATCAGTATAGAGGACGTTTGAGGATCAGGAACATTTCAGTTGCGCAAGTTTAGGCCTCCGTCATAGCAAGAAGCACAAATATTTCGTTTTTCGTATTTGCCAACTGCAAATTCGTCTTCATTTTGGAACGCCAGCACTGCTGTCGGTGTTATTGAATATTTCTTCACTCTTAGAACAACTTCAGAAGCATTGTCTCGCGGAGAGTTGACTTCAGAAATATCTTATAATCGTTCGCTGCACCAAAGTGTGTATTTTTAGTTACACAAACAATTTCGTGCTCCGGGACTCAGCGCGGCCCGATGGAGTCCGTTCGTGTGTTCAATTCACTTGCAGATATCAAATTGTAATATTTTTTTTTTTCCATTTATTCTGTAAAAAAGAAAAAAAAACTTTATCATTTTTTCGGGAGCCGGCCACAGCATGACAGTTACATATTCCGACGAGAAGATGGACGAATGTCGAATCCCGTTTTCTGCTCACGAGAATTGGAAGCTGGACCTCACAAATCTGTTATCAATTAATGTGTTTGGACGGACCGACCGTGCCCCAAGGCCCTATCCTAGCCGGAAGCCCGGTGGATGCGAGCCACCATTGCGGGCCCCTTCACCACCCCTGCGCCCCACTCTTCATCACCCGACCACGAACAACAATCGCTACTCTCCTCACCAAATAGTGCAATAAGGGACGATATCAAATCCGAAGACATTCTCTAATAGACTCAGAAATTAAAGACGGCGTCGACTCGGAGGATGGGACACCGACGACAACGGGACAGGGGGTAGACCAGCCAGCGGACTCTTGTAGCTCTACGAAGAATAGTTCTGTGAAGCCACCTTACTCTTATATCGCCCTCATCACTATGTCCATCTTACAGTCCCCCCAGAAAAGACTGACCCTCAGCGGGATCTGTGAGTTTATTATGAACAGATTCCCCTACTACCGGGAAAAGTTTCCCGTCTGGCAAAATAGCATTAGACACAACCTCTCGCTCAACGATTGCTTCGTCAAAATTCCACGGAGCCGGGAAATCCTGGAAAGGGTAACTACTGGACCCTGGACCCGGCTAGTGAGGAATGTTCGATAACGGATCTTTCTTGAGGAGAAGGAAGAGGTACAAGCGCCAACAGGTCATGCATGGCCTTGGAATGGACCCTCTCAGCCTCAGAGACAGCGGTGCGTTCTTCGCCTCAGTGGTCCCTACGGACGCCCCTTCGGTTACGGTATGCACGCTTTGACACACTCTCCTCATACTTTTGTTCCCTACCCTTTCATTGCCCCACTTCCACCGGCAATAACCCCTAAAACCACCCCTCATCCACCCCTTCCCGCATCGCCGATGACCAGTTCTCCCAGAGCAGCGCGATGTCCACTCTTTGCGAGCAGGGATCAAGGAAGATCAGCTTATCAAGGACTCAAAAGCGCATCCCCACCGACGCCCACTTCTCGATCGTCGTTCTCCATAGATAATCTCTTGAACAAGAGGCGTCCCTCTTCCTCAAGTTCCCCCTCCCCCGCAGCCCAACGACGAGCACATCGATATCGTCGTTACCACCGATGACCAAAATTTTCTCGCACCCACTCCCGCCGGCTGGAAGCCCTTTTTAACCTATGCAACATGGACTGTCACCTCACGCTGTGTCGATGGCTTGTAGCCTGCCGGGAGCGCCGGGTATGAGTGCGTTCAGTGCACCGGGAGCTGCAGCTCGCGGCCGCTGCTGCGGCGGCCGCTGCAAGCGTCGATATCGAGAAGTACCGAACAGTCTAACGTGTAGTGGGCTCTCTCCATGGACGGTATGGCGTTGAAAGTGGACATTCTAGACAAGGATGAAGTCTTCTCAACACATGGTGCAAGAATGCGTTCTGGACCCCCAAGCCCTCCACTCACCGGCAGAATACTTCCGGGTCCACCGATATTTATATGCTGTAAGTTACATCTCATACGTTAATTGGATGATCATGCTGTAATTTGTATGAGGCCTATATTTTATTTTCCAAATTACCGTATACAAGCTATTGGTGGATTTTGGATGAAAACATCGTTTTCAATTTATCTCGTTCAAAACGATTTGGAAACATTTTTTTCTAAACGCAAATTCAATAACATACCCTCACTGTTGGTATCGGTATATATACACACCAATAATCAAGCTGTATTTTGCATAACCAACATTCGACTCTTTCAAATTTTGTAATTGTTGACAGATTGAGTATAAAATATTATCATCCTGTTTTTATACTTTTTTATCATTGCGACCGTCAAACGGTATTTTTATCTCGTTAATGCATGCATGCATAACAACCTGGGTATTCTAATGAACACGTTTATGAGAGCTAAAAGTATCAGAGTTAAACTCGAAATCATGCCTACCATAAATAATGAAAACAATCGGGACAAACATCGAAGTTGAATGCACTGAGTATTTCACAAATAATTATGAACCACTAGAATCCTTTCCAATATCGATATTTGATATTGCGTTTCTTATCAAATTATTTATCAATGATATTCCATACAAATTCAGGGAGTCGATTCTTCCGCTCCGTTCCCTTCTTCCGCCCCTCATCCGATATCATGATTACCCAGCAAGTTTCCTCCTCCATTTTTTCTTCTTAGAATTTCTAAAATATAACCACGTCCCATTATCATTATTTTCACTTGCAATTAACAACCTATTTCAGCCTGGATAATTTTGCCTGAGAATTTCGCAGGCCTTTTTATCCATGGAAAATACTAATCTTCTAAAATCTCCTAAAATAATTGTTCGTGGATAAGTTCAATGTATTTGATCCACAGCCTATGGGACCAATTATTTTCTGTCGGAAAACAATGGATTAATTTCGATCGGCTGTGAAGCTGAACATCATTGAATAGTTCATTCTACCGCAAATACTAAAGGAAAATCAATAAAAAAAGGACCAAATTTATTTTCTTCTTTCCCTTCATCTCATTCATTTCACATCACATGGTAAAAAAAATTGAATAATACATTATGTGAATTGTCCCAGATTTCACACGAAACGGTCAAAAGTAATCCTCCTTTTCGTCAATCTTTTTTGCAAAAACTCATACAATCCAGCCACAAAAAAATCCACGCGGGAATATATCTCCAAGTGCCGGGAGGTTTCGTCTCAAATTTTGCAGACCCTCAATGCACCACCTACCTGTCCGTATATACAACCATATTTTTATTCACTCCATTTCTGTTTGTCTACGTTGCTGAAACAACGTGGCTCATATCCTTATCCGGTTTCATTGTTGTCCGTTGACTGTTGTACTGTATTAATTAGTGCATGTCCACTATCTTTTCACTCGCTTCAATCTGTTCAACCTCAAGTGATCGATTGCCATTTTGTTTTGAGATTATACTCAGTTTTAATGGAAACAACTTTTAAATAGTTCCACTGTTAATTAACCAAACCTGGTAGACTACAATTATGCTTACGTGAATTTAATTATCCAGACAAAACACATTTGTTTATGAAAAATGTGAGCAGTATTATCCTCTCTTGTCAATAAAACACTTTTACGGTAACATGGGTCTCCTAATGTGTGAAAACATATTACGTTCATTGTTTCGCCTGATGAAGTATTGTAATTGTTTGGAAGGATACGAAAAGGTCTATTATATCGGCAACCTAAAAATATCTTAATGATCCACTCATACGGTCCTATGAAATAAACTGAAAAATTACAACATTGCAAACATCACAACTACCCGGGTATAATTTGTGTTGTGATTGTCTGAATAAAATTATTACAATTATACATTTTTCCGGGCTGAGTTAAAAAAAATCGACATTGTCCATTTGGGTTTATACCATATTTTGTATGGCGTTTAAGGTTATTCCAATCCACTCACGTGTAATATTTTCTTGTTTTTCATTTCAAAAGAGAATTCCCGGATTACTGTGGAATTTAACTACTAGACATATCATCAAAACATTCTATCAACCCCCGGCATGCACGGCAGGTGCCAAAAAAAAAATCTGGTGGTCGGAATCGACAATGCAGCGCGTCTGCGCTGCATGGACGTACCACGTCCAGGACGCATGTTGGGTTTGGGCGGGGTCTCCCCAAATTGATTCAACAGTGCTCGAAAATGGAAACGAAACACGGGAAACGTGAGCGCAATCAACTTTAATTAGACCTTATAACCTATTGGAAATAAAAACTTTCCAAACACTAGTTTGACTGAACGTTTGGAACGTGTTTGTACTTTAAACATGTTTAGCGATTACAACACAACAGTATACAGCCATTTGACACATTGCGTTTAGACATTCGGAATCGTGTTCTGGATTTGAAGACGTTTGAAAAGTGATTTAAAAAAATGCGTTTTGAAAAGTTTTCATTCCCAACCCTGTCAGCCTGTCTCTAGAGCATAACTTAAATTACCACATATCAGATTTCAATTGGGCCTCTTCTCATTATACGGATCATGTTTTTTTTTTTTTTTAAATCAAAATTCCAAATCAAATTCCATAATATCATCCCAACGTCAGAACGTCCAGCCCTCGTCTGCCGACTGCGCCACTTTCTGTATTTTGACAAGTTGTTTTAAAAGACTTTTCAACTTTTTGACTCAACTACTGATCGACCCCCACAAATTTCAATTGAGCTTCGATTGCTTTCCCAATCAGATCATTGTTTTTGACCAATAGGAAGGAGAAAATACCTCACCGGTTTCCAAAAATAGTTTTATTGCACGTTATGACGGACGACATCATCACCATGATTTTACTCACAATAAATCGGTATTGTTTGTTTGGGCCATTGGAATTTAATCATCTCGTTTATTATGAGAGCCCCAGTCCCAGACTGATAATATTAGGAGAATGGTTATCGGCTCTTCCGCGTGCGCGCAGTCATCAGGTCATTGTTTATGATTCTACCGTGACAAAAACTTGCTGATTATTAACTTGAACAGTTAAAAGGGGCCGTCCGTGTCGAGTTATGTTTAAACTTTCATTTAGCTTGACAATCTTTCTAAGGAATCATACGTATTGTGCAAATAAATCACGAAAGTCAACTCATTCGCAGCTCTGTTGTAGAATGAATCAGAACCATCTGGTTCAATATAGAGTTCATGGTTAGTCGGTAGAGAAAGAATCATTATCTGGAATTGTAATATTTAAAAACGTATGTTCCAATATGGAATTATAAACTGGTATTTCGATTGTTTTCAGAGTGGGCTCAATATGTACTTAAGGTTTATTGATGAACACTGTTTCCTGCTGTGATTTGTTTACTGATATAAATAAATAATCGGTTACCTTTTTAAACTCGGCCTTCATTGACAAAGCATGTCATGTTTTCAACATAAGGGATAAACGGTTATGCCTTCGCAATTTCTCTGTGATATCTTCACTTCGTTCATTTTGATAGTATTTTTCGATATCAACACTTGCGGCTTTGAATTTGAATACCGTCGCGGTGACGGTGATACTCCAGCGGCCAGAAAATACAAAATGCAGAAATATTACCCGATTTGCCTTCGTCGATTTATACTGCGAAATTAGAGAAGAATATCACCCGAATTGAATATCTCTTCAGTTCTCGCCTGCACGTATCTGTAACTGGTACTTGTATGTTCTATGCAATATATCATCTGCAGTTATTTGGGCGTAGATGCAACTGAAAAAAATATGTGGTGTTTCGAATCATTATTTTCTCATGCATTGCACATATACCACAGCATTTTGAGTTACTGTTGGGAAATAATTAACCATTTTCGTTAATTGCGCTAATATCGTAATGAGGCATTCTCATCTCGCAACACCCGGTGGGTGAAGGGTGCGTAACACAGCCGCATATTAAATAGCCTCACTGTATATCGGAGTAATTAACATTGACATATCATTGTAACGATATACTCATCAATATCGAAATACACTGGGACGATTTTCATCGTTACGTCAGTCATGCAACCGTCGCCGTCGCTTCTTCACCAGTTGTAGTCAGACCACAATACCTCTTTAATGGTATAAAAAAGGGTGTCAGGAAGGAAGTGGGAAGATAAACCACTCGCCATGGTATTGCTATCAGATATTGGTTGTTTGTTTTTAAACATTGCTCGAGTCAACATTTCACTTTCAGTTATAATTCACTCCTGTATACGTAAGAAACGTAACTCGGTAGCTAAATTTAACATTGTCACTCCTTGAATTGGAGGAGATAGGATACCAGTATTGTGGGTATAGATACCGGTATGGAAAGAGTATGGATATCGGTATCGGAGGGCGTATAATATCGGTATTGGTGTTCGGATAGGTGTAGGATACCGGTATTACAGAAGGTAACGGAGGGGTGGGAAACCGGTGTTCGTTCTATACAACACCTATCACTAAATTCTGGTGGTTATATAAATTTAATATTGAATGGTTCCAATTCGTGCAATAGTAAAACGATTAAACTTGTAGACATTTTTGTCATTGCACTCATAGGAACTCTACTGTTCCATCTTTTAATTTAGGGGCGAACCGGGTCCGTTATACCGGTACACTATCGACTACTACATTTTATATTGTTGCAGCGATATAACACTTAACGATACAGAAGTTATCCATTGGAGGGATCGTTAACCTGTTAAGTGTTGTCTAGCGACCTTCCAAACATACTGAATGGAATGTGGGCACTCTTGGGGTTGTTGGTGGGATGTATATACTGATTTTATTTTCTATCATAATGATTTTATGTCATTATATTCTGTCTGCATCAATTATACCTGTGGTAATTCCCAACTACTTCTGGGAATTGAATTTCACAGAAATAAATGAATCAGGAAAATGACACACCACAGAAGACATCGTGAGTAAACTTATCTCAGTCCCACAACTTTTTAGGAACATGAACATTTACAGACATGCTTGGATATTTCAACCTCCAACCCGTTGTTCTTCCAACCTGGTAAAAAGAGTCGTCTGACTATTCATCCATATCAATCTAGATAAAAAACTATGGTCTCACTGACCTGCGTCATTATGGCTGTAATGCCGTCACAATTCTGTCATAATGCTTTGATGCCATCTTCACGTTATATGGTTTATTATTTCATAGCGTATGGTAACTTGTAACACATCCATTCTAACTCCGGTGAGATTTGCACAAGACAAAGGCCCAACTTTATCATGTTAATTCCATCAGTCAGTTTTATAAAAAAACGTCTTACGTTTGTGTCATTATAAGAATGATGATTTTTTATTGCACGTAGTGACGTATTTCATTTGTGGTCATTATGTTCGTATAGAAATGTTACGTTTCCCCTATCTACACAGACATACATAATTTCGATGTGATTGCTTAGAATTTCCAATTCCCCTATTTCCCCTCATAATAAAACGGTACAATTCAGACACACATACGTTATGACGTTTCCACGTTTATTTGACGAATCAAATGATCGAACATATCTCGTCTATTGACTACTAGACAACTACTGTTGATTTTCTGCCAAATTCATCTTTTGTATCGTTCTTGCCAGAAGTGGTAATGATTCTGGATTGTTCTTTTCTTTTTCGTTAATGGTTTATGTCAATGTATTTTATGGCTTTCGAGGAGAATATACTATGTGTGCTATAGGTGAATGTTTACGTTACTTTGACAAAGGCCGTTTTCTTTGTTTTGCGTTCCTGAAGTTAGTTAAACTGATGTTGACTATTATCGCATGTAATACCGTTATTGATATTCGGTAGAATCGTTCCTAATTTTCATTTGGAGCAGACTAATAACTGTCCTGTAAAAACAAAAACTTTTAAGTTATTTAATCGTTGTATGAAAAAAGGTACTGTACAATTTTAATGAATACAAAAGATAAATCATCAGAAAGATAAAGATAAATATATTCGTTTCCTCTATGATTTCTACTATAGCACGTGCCTTTGAGGTTGTCTTGCGTGCACGCACAGCAATACAACATTCTCTGGACAAGCTGAGGTTTTCTTGTAGTATATGATTCTACCCTTTGTGCTGACTACAACGTTTTGGTTGCACTTGGACGGATTTGCAGTCATTTATTTTACTTTCCGTATCTGTTGCGAGATAATCACACTGTGATTCTGAACTGGTGAACCTGACCGATGATAACAAAAGGGGCCGTCGTTTCAAATCCACGTTTGCTGGACGTGTGTTAGGTGCCCTTTCTGTATATGGTGCTGTAACCTTGACTAAATGGCACTGATTGCCAAGGTTGGTTGAGGTTTTACCCTTCCGAGGAGGAATCCAGGTGAGGTTTTGGAAGCATTTTTGCGAGGCAAGAAATTAAGAATAGGGCCCTCAGATCACTGGAAGAGTCCTTCCCTGATTGTTGAACGGCGTTAAGTCGGTCTATGGATAGTGTTTAGTACACTCTCAAAAATGTTGGGTACAAATACCACTTGGGCAATTTGTTTTACCCAGCCTGGGTAGACACTATTTACTAAGAATGGGTAAATAATGCCCAGACGATAAAAAAAATGCCCAGGGGTATTTTTTTAGTCAACAGTTTTTAGAGTGCAATACACACTTTTTTATTAAAAGGAATTCGAAGGCACAATTTCGTGAACATGATGTATTTAAAGTCATCGTCTCCCAACACCCGGCGAATAGTGATGATAGTGAATATACTACTGGGACGATATTGACTACACCTGGGACGATTTCTTATCGTATAGGCAACTGACTGTGGGTGCAGGAATGAATACTCCCCTTTCCACACACAACTTCGCCATCACCTCTGAAACACTTCACTACTATGCCAATTATTCACTTAGTTCCTATAGTTTAGCAGATGAACACAGTACGGCAAACGTATCTCAATTTGTGTTTAAAATGTGAATAATTTGTCAACACTGCTTTTAGAGTGAACACAGGCTGCTTTATTGAGCTACGTATTGGTTTAGTAGAGTCCTCACTTGACACAATCTCTGGTTTGTTCGCCGGAATGTTAATGTCACTTCCGAGAGGGATTTCTGGATATTATAATATCATTTCAATATCCTTACGTTAGTACAAACACAGCATAATAGGCACCGTACAGAGAAATACGTCGGAGTTCCGTGGAACGGAATCGCTCATCATGCTGCCATAAAAATATCACAAATATTACTCCGACGTGTCGAAGAAATAGGAATTTCAATTAATGGAACGAATCGGTGCCGTTTTCGGAGAGTGCTGAAAACTGCAAACAGTAACGCGATAACCTGTTGGTTTCATTTATCTCGCCCCACACACAGGTAGTTTTAAAGGGCCGGGCAGTAGTAGCTTATTGGGCCTTATAGACCATAGACCGAGCGTATGGTCTTGTGTTAACACTGGGGCAGCTTCCATCCATGAGGCCATTGGTTCGAGACCTTGCCTCGGACTTCTTATTATTATTTTATTATTATTATCATAGGAAGGAATTATTATATTATATTATTATTAGCTCCCCATAATCTATCTATCTATCTATCTATCTATCTATCTATCTATCTATCTATCTATCAACATTTTATTCAAATTGCTACTCCTCCTGCAGTATGTGGTCGATCATGATGAACTTGGTCACAATGATTACTGAGTGAAGGGGCATCTGGGGTGATCAGGAGTATGAGGTCAAAAGTAATCTAAGGGTTAATTCCGGCCATTTTGTGAAAAGAACCTGCGAAATGCTTCTCTTCCTACAGTTCAAATCGGATGTTCATGAAACTTGGTCAGTATTATCAGTGACCAGTGGTCATACGTGATGTCAGGAATTCGACGTCAAGGTCACTAGCGGTAAATTTCGGTCATTTTGCAAAAAACTGCAAAATGCTTCTCCTCATACAGTTCAAATCGGATGTTCATGAAACTTGGTCAGTATTACCTTTGACCAATTATACATATGGGGTGTTCAGGAAATTTAGGTCAAAGGTCATCTAGGGGTCATGTTGGCCTAAAAGGCCTTTCTTGTCTTGCCAAACGAATCCGTCCATTATTCACCGGTGTGGTGGAGACAATTTTTCTTCTAATTATGTCATATAACAAATGTGGGGGACCAAAGAACAGTCCCTTAATTTTTTTAGCTGCGGGTAAGCAGCGCCACCAGTCATATTTCCTCTCTCAGTCCGTTCGTTGGTTCGTCCATTCTGTTCATCATCACGTTCATTCGTAACTTCTGAACCGTACATGCGATCAGGTTGAAACTTGGTGGGTGGATGGTGCAATGCCACTGGCTAGTCTTAGTTACATTTTTGTTTGCATAGTGTGGGAATGATTTAATTAAATATCCAAATAATTCCCCCAACTTTCCAACTCCTTGAGCTCTCTGATGTGAGAGAGGTTGTTTCACATGACTCTTCATTACTCATCCCTCTGCAGAGCAGTGTTTACCTTCTGTCCCAGGTCTGCAGCCCTAGTTTGACAATAAAAACACTGTTGTCCAGGGAAGATGATTTGTCTGTCATCACATCTCGCCCGAGATTGCTGGCTGGTGAGCCAGAAAGAGTTGTTTCCACATGTTGGGTTTTGTTGCATACATATAGCTAATATACAGGACTAGGAATTCTTCAGTTGGGTACATGTTCCAAGCCATTCAATGGTTATGACAGATGTCAGTAAAGGTCAAATTAAATGTGGACAAACCATAAATGTGGATTGGTGAAGAACATGCAGTGTATCCGCCACGGAATTTGCCGACGCAGCTATCAAGACGTTTCGACTTGCGCTTGTTTTTCAACTATTATGATTAGTTGATTAGGGGGTATGACGTTGGTCACTACAATCATTTTCGGATGCACATTGGAATGACCAATCAAAAACACACATTTACTTGTAGTAGCATACTATCAGTACAGTACTGATATATTGGCAGGGTTGTTGCTACTGTGCCATTGTTTAATATAATAATAATAATATAATAATATAATAATAATAATAATAATAATAATATAATAATATAATAATAATAATAATAATATATAATACGAGTAGTAGTAGTAGTAGTAGTAGTAGTAGTAGTAGCGGCAGGTTTATAACTTCCTCGAAACTGTTAAGGTTGAGGTCTTGAATTGCGACTTTCTTCTCGAGCAGGTATCAGAGTCTCCCACCTCTGCTTTCAGGCATATTTCTCATGCTTCTCTTTAGAATATCTTTCCTGGAGCATCCTCCTGTCTCCTTGTCAACGTATCGCCGAATTTTCAATCTCCTATGTGCTACTGTGGACGATCCGATTATCATTCTTTGATAACCAATTGTTTGTCCATCTGATTTTTATGTTAGAACATTGCAAAGTAGTCTCCTACGAGAAAGCGTCCATTTTTGTGATCAAATTCTTTCGGTGTGCCCCAAATGCAGTTCGCAATTGTAATAGAAAATATTCTTCATCAGAGCTTTGAAATTTGGATTTGTTTCCGGCCTATTATTTTGTTCTTTCTTGACAGAGTGTCGAAAGCATTGTTTGTTATGTCATTCTTCTGGTACTATACTCTCCGTTCTTCCTACAACATTAATGTATGTATGTATGTATTTATGTATGTATGTATGTATGTATGTATGTATGTATGTATGTCTGTATGTATTATGTATGTATGTATGTCTGTATGTATTCAACCTTTGCTTCTTAGCCCCACCATAAATTGATCGGCGAACTATAATGAACAGCAATGTAGATTTGTCGAATCACAAAACTTTCAAACAATACTTCATGGAAGGGATGCGGGACAACAGTATTTCACAAATCGCCGAATCGCCAGCAATTTGTTCGTCGGGGTCTTCCCCCTCCCCCGCCCCTCGTCTCTACCTCACACACATGCAAACACATGCATACATACCTCATATTATTGCACACTGTATTATTGACTTGGAATATTTATTTGGCATAGTTGTCACAAAAAAGTCTTCACAAAAAGTCGATATTCGTATGTCATAGAGCAACATCCGGGGTGTACCCTAGTACAAAGAATACCTGTAAGAATTAGGAAATAAAACATACACAGGCTTCTCGAAGATTAGTGGGCATCGCCTGATAATAAAATACTGCACCACGAATGGTACCGGTAACGTGTTGATATGATAGGGGCAAAAAAAGTATGCCTATTCTGTCCAGCCTTTACGGCGACCAGTATAATCCTACACGCACAAAAATATGTAGACTAATTAATTGTACTAATCGCCATAAATCTACAGACCCTTATCCTGTCTCCAGATGAATCTTTTGACGCACGGCACGAATAAGTTGAACATCAGGCATGCTGAAGCAACTGTTCTGCTCCAGTTATTTCTATCTAACACTGTGAGTGGAAAATATAATTTATAAAGATTTACATTCGTTTTTAGTCGTTGATTTCGTTAAGATTTCTGTTTATGAAATAATAATGTAACACAGGAAGCAAAGTCCCATTTCTAAACTAATTATTATACATCTGCTTCTATTTAAACCGATTCCCGTGTTCCAAAGCTTCGTGATTTGGGTATCGGTTTACTAAAGCAAATCTACGCGGTCTCGTAATCAAATATCTATCGATGTGAATCAATCGTGAAATATGATTATCCGTTCTTATTTGTATATTGTTCGTTTTATTTCCAAGACGCGACCCCTCTGCTGGTATTTTCTATTGACGTGTCCCACTTAACTCCGATGTATGCAATTCGAAGAATATTTCATGTGGCGAATTTAAATTTCATCATTTTACAGTCTTATGACAAATCTACGTTACTATAACAATTGGACAAACGCCGCTTAGTTATGTATGAGTAACATATTAGGATGACTGAATGGGTATAGGAATAATGAACAGATAGGAGGGCTTTTGTTGCAGAACTAACAGAACCTAAGGGGTGACGTCAAAATAGGAGGTTAGGAAATTCCGAGGCGTAGCGGTTTATTATTCCCATTCACAAATATACCACTATTTTTTCTGGAGAAACATGGGGAAAGACAAAAGAACGACCTTCTTGATGTGATCATATTCTATTCTTCCAACACTGCTCAATTGCCGAACGATTGTGAGAATGTAAACAATGTCACAAGTCATGCTGCCAAGCAGTTAACATATCGCTCCGGATCCAGGAAGTGAAGACCGAGACTTTGTCCATCTCAATTGCGAGTACAACCACCTAAGGAAAAAAAGTCCGGTGATTGCTGGAATTAGTTTGCTTGCAAATCGTCACTGATACCACTCTACCATTCTTCCGCCCTATTGACTAGGCCTACATTGTTTCAATACAATAGCGTCGCTATTATAATCCTTGCACGCTATACACACTACTCGTAGTCGTACTCGTGGCTGTAGACACGTTTTTCGTGGTCAATGATAGCTGTCATAATTTGCTATGGGTTGGCGCGAGCTATGGGCATACATATAGTAAAGTTTGAGCTAATCAGTTCGATCGATTCTAGTCTAGTCGAGTCCATTGAATAAAATTTGATACCCTGCATGTGCTGCGAATAATACGGGATATTTCAGAATAATTTCGAGTCATTTGGCATATTCACAAGAACGTTGGCATAATACTCTCCGGGAGAAGTACATTACTTTCATTGGACATTGAGACATGGCTCTTCTCTGTACAGTATAGGCCTACTTCAAGATGCCAGTTTCATGTGTCTGTTTGTGACGAGAATTCGAACCCCCCCCCCCTCCCTCTGTAAGTCATATCCTATGATCAGTCTGAGAGATTATCCTGTTCGGAGAATTATGAGATTATCCTGTTCGGGAGAATCGTTATGTTAATAAGATTAAGATTGAGGGTTCCGGTTTATAGTATTGTATCAAGAAGTGCCTCTTCACACGACTAGCGACCGAATCCCTTGGTCATTGGTAACCTGCTGACAACCTGGCTTGTACCACCCAGGGTGAACGTTCGCTCACGACCTACTACACCCCTCGCAGCAAAGGCAGCGGCGCCTACTTCCCTTACCTCGCAGGTACCCACTTTTACACGTGGGTAGCGTGAGAATTCGAGGAGACATGCCTTGTCTAACAGCACTGCGGAAAGAGCTCTCGGGCTTTCACTGGGATTCGAACTCGCAATCTATTGATCTTAAGTCCGGAGCTCTACCGACTGAGCGAATCCGCCTCCTAATACAGATATGAATAAACATTGCCTGCAGATCATTAGATACAAAACAGTCGTTCCCATTTGATGACACCCTGCGCTGTTCGAGTAATTCAAAATTAGGTCGATGATCACATTTATGTATGTTTCCCTGGCATGTGTTACCTGTATTGACGTTATTGAATGTTCAGTTAGTTACCCTAACTATTAACAACTGGAGCGAGTTTGCGCGGAACGACTGTGACAAATATATCCCAAGAGCTACCTCCCTAAGTAGGCTATTCTTATTCGAATATCTCGAATTCCACATTGACACTACCAGTCCAAGCCAAGCGTTTTGATTCAGTGCCGAAGGCACAATGAATCCTAGCATTCATTTCGTCGTATGTGTGGTGTCTGTGTGACGATATCAGCACGATATCTAACGAACGCAAACAGGTATCAAGTTCCAATTACGCACGTGGGTGGTGAGGATGAACCCCATTGTTTCTAATGCCAGTTCAAGGTCATCCAAGGTCACGGCAGGGCACGATTTCTAATGATGGCAAGTATCTATAAGTTCATATTAGGTATGTGGGTTGCACTATAGTGAGGATTAACGCCATTGTTTTTGGTGTCAGGTCAGGTCATGAAGGTCACCATAGGATAATCCTTCTATATCTTGGCAACGAGACATTTCAGAGCAATGTTGTAATGAAAAGTTTTGTTCATCTAGGTGAACTACATCTGGTGACCTACTTTGACCTCATTCGACCCTTCGACCTTATTTTACCTAATGACCTTGTGACCGTCTGGGTCATTTTCGTGAGACCCCAACTCGTCTTATTGCAACCAACCAATGAGTCGTAATAATAAGACGTAATAAAACACTGCTATCATACGCTATATCAAGCTATGTCCTCTGTAAAGGGTAAACAGCCTCTGAAACACTGATAAATTTCAAATCTTCATATATCTTCGCAACGAAACATTTAGGGGGTTGGCGTAATGGAGTTTTTGTTTCGTCTATGCAATCTACATCTGGTGACCTACTCCGATGTCCTTTGACCTTTTGACCTCATCTGATCTAATGACTTTGTGACCTTATGAGTGAGTTCTCGTAACGACCAGGCTCGTCGTGTTGCAGGCCACAAACCAATGAGTCGATTGTCAGTAGTCGATCTCCACTTATGTCCTCTGCATGAGTGAAGCGGCTCCAAAAAGCTGATGATTCATGTTCGATATTGACTTCTCGGCACTGAAACATTTGGGAGGATTAGCGTGAAGGGAGTTTTGTTCGTCGGTGTGGCTACCACTGGACCCAACCTTCCATGTACACACAGAAGTAGACAATACAGTAACTGCAGTCTATTAAACCAGTTCACAAAAATCTTCCTCTGGGGTCCCTGAAGTGTCCCAATAGCCAGCTTACTGTGGTAATTTTGTTATCACATGTCCAGCCAAGGACACACAAAGATACTTGAACTTCTCGCTATTAAGTCCTCCCAAAATTTATTGGTTCATTCAGCTCCCCCACCACCGACAATTTATTTGTCTGATTTCGTTGAAGAGCCCGATTGGGTATGCTTACGTGTGAATTATTCAAGAATTTTCTCAAATAGACATCTTGGAAAGAGAAAATGAGAAGGGGAGGGAGGTCTGCGTGTCGACACCTTGCTCACTTCCTCCCACTCCAGGCGAATCCTGGTGCCCCCCCCCCCCTGTTAGGCGTGTGTACCTCTCGTGCTTCATGATAATTTTTTTTTTTTTTTGCCGTTTGCAAAATGTGTCAACATTATGCAAGATTAGGTTGGCAACTGTAGATTTACTCACTTAGTGCCTTGAAGGTGTTGCTATGTTCAGGGATCTCGGAAATCTCCGGTAATACTATTAAAACCACTAAATGATAATCGCTACCAATTACGAACAAAAATGATATATTTCTACACCCGAGTCAATCACATTTACACGTGACATTGGTGTGTGATAAGTCAATTATTCTGCTCCGTGCCTCCTCAAAATGAATATTCAGATTTTGAAAGATTTGAAGTCTCCCTTTGTTACATAAGTTGGATATTACTCATGGAATGGCAATGAATCACTACGCATACTTGCGTTCTTGTTTGTTGCTGGACAACAAGGATCCTGGATATGCCACACACAAAAAAGACTCGGACTGGACGAAATTTCAAGAGAAGTGAAAATGAATGACTCCTGTATGTTTCCATATGGATTAACCGTTGCGTTGTGGGGGGAACAAACACATGGGCAGTCTCATGAATAATTCAATTTTCCAAACAGGCGACAATTTCATTCTCCCGAATAGGAGAATCTCACGGACTGACGGACTGATGATTCAGGCCTGTGATATCGAGGATGAAATCCGTAGATCAACCACCAATGACAGTTGACAGTTTGCCCAATGACAGTATGTTCTTTAGACCCTGGACAATTTTATACTGTGTCGTCATGGCCTAGGCCCACAGAGATCTTTCTGGCAAGTTTAAGCCTCATTTTTCTGACTATGCCCATTAAAGGGAGGTGATAAGCCTCATATACCGGTACCTATTTATTCTGGAGTATTTTGACAACTATCGAACTTACACAGTGGGGAATACGTACTAACGCGATATAGGCCCTACATTTTTTATGCCAAATTTCACATTGTGCCAATAACATCACTTTCAAAGAAGTAAAACTATCGAATTGCTATTAAGCCAATAAAAACATTATTTTGTTTTCTCTCAATGTTAAAGACAATAATCTAAAGTAAGTTGTGATTGATGAGAGTGTTTTGGACCGGAAGTAAGTATAAACATTAGGAGACGACGGAAGTGACTAGCAATGTTGCTCTAGGATCTGTTCGCTGTCATTCACTATACTACAGACTTCTATAAATGACCCCAATGATTGAATCTGTACTGCTTAGGTTTTTGAGAATACTGATGATACTACAGCTATGTGACATTGCTATCGAAATAATAAGCCTGTTCACAATTGTGAGTGTGCATTCTCACCACTGAATAGCTCAGGGTATAGACGTGATTCCCATAACCTAGTATTTGTAAACTGTCCACCTTTCTCCCTTAAGAAACCGTTAAATAATCCTCATGTTTTTACAAATATTTTGGTTTATTAGTAACTGTGGAATGTCCCTGTAGTTTGTGCTGGTGGGACGTGAAGTTTTCATCAGGGGAGTTAAAAAAAAAAAAAAACGTTTTGCACACTGTTTGTGCAACTTCTTACGGCCAGGGTACCCCTATGATCTTTGACACAATTGTATCATTATCTCACAAACTGTAGCTGTGAACAGGCGTATCGTGAATGGTCTTCCGACTGGAAAAAAATATTATGATAATGTAATGTACATTCAAATAGTTGGTAAAAATCGCTAAAAATCTCTGAGAACAGAAATTCCACCCCAGAGCAGGAAGAGTTCACTAGATAATCAACGATTTTCATCCTGAGTATATTGAGTCTTCTATAATGTTATTTAATATAAAGCCAAATAAGTGGGTTTTCCTGACCTCCATCAAGATATAATAGGCCACGTTTGCAAAGCGAATATGTAACAACCGTGCGTTGCATCTAGGCCAATGCACTATTGGGCTTGATACAGAATACAACGGCATTTCCTGCCTTAGCTGGTACCAACACACACACGTACAGCCCAGCAACAACTAACACAGTCCGGGTATTGATTTTGACAACTAGAGCGCATCACACTGGCGAATTTTATTTCCAGGTATATACCAACTTACTCGCCCCGTTATTACGGACTTTACACGATCAAATCATTTCAATTCCTCGTTTGTCGATTCTTCCTTCAATCATCGACCGGCGCAGAGAGCCCTTTCAGGCGAGTTGTACTTTTTAACACGTTGCTTCAGGCTGCGCTTCTTTTTAAAGCAACATGTTATTGTTCGCTCTGATCCAGCGTAATAACCTAATCACACTCTTTCCCTCACGCTACACCGAGCGCCTTAACCTATTTTGAGGGAGGTTTTCTCAAATATTATTTCTGAGCGTTAGAAGCTTCTCTTCTGCTTGAAGAGACTGTAGCCCAATTAAACAATACTCGTTAATTTATCTGGAATAGACGGTTTGGGAGGATAGAACGGACAAACGCCGCGTTTGCTGCTACGGAACCGAATCACGAATAAAATCTAAAACATCCAGGGATATAGTCTCATAGAAAAAACGAACGACTTGATATCGACCTATATACACACAATGGATGAAAACCTGGGCGGTGAGTTCAATCACGCATAACCAATTTCCCTCTTTTTTCAATTTAGCTAGTGCAAAGAAAACTTGTTTACATTCGGGAAACTAATGCTGTTTTTTGGAGCGTGTACTTATTCGCATTCGTTAAAGGAACATAGAAAGCGAGTACCCTTGGATGTTATTCGGATACCATTCCTTATATGCTGGGGCAATTGGTTTTCGAGTCATAAAAAAGTATGCAAAAAATGAAAAACCAAGATATTCGATCAGAAGGAGTTGTGAAAATTAGAGGAGAAGTGATCATTTAAATATTTCGAGTGTGCTGTCTAATTGGGATGGAGTTAGACTGAATCGGTAAACAAGCTTTGTCATCATTTTAATGTCAAGTCGAAGAAGCAGATATTACTTATAGCTGATCGTATATGTTATCTAAGATAACTTATATGCACGACATTGCCCTTAGCGTCAGACAGACTATAGGCAAATGTGCCCAAACTCACCTGACAAGTAAAAGTGAGAGAATGTATTTCTGTTCTTAATTATTTCCGTTCAATTTGTTGCAAACAAACCTTTACTAAACAGATTTATGGAAATTAGATTATGGTGTGAATTTTGAATGATGCTACAGGAAGCGCATTGAATTAAATCATGGACACACACATACTTATATGTTACTGAGATATAATGTGCTCTATATCAGACTGAATCACTCAAGAAGGGTGATAACCTGAGACGTAGTTTTCATAAAACGAAGAACTCGAAAGAAGGAGAACGGTCAAAGTGAAAACAAAATGGAGGAGATGCAGATCGCATGACACCCCGGAAGTGAAAGAGGGAGGAAGCAAGTCAGTTAATTCTGGTCCTTACAACAAACTGCTGACTTGCAAGAAGCATATGATATCGATTACTGGTTAGCCTTCGTACAAATTTGAAATCATGAAACGAATCTTGGTTGAACATTTCATTCAGGACACTTAGACATCACGTCTCATACATCGGTATCCATTAGGGCAACTGTATGTTGTAGTGAAGGCTCCTCATCGGCAGCATGCAACGGTTTGGACCGGCTGATAGTAAATGATCTGCGGCGATATCATACCGGATTCTTCCAATCATCCAACAAAATGCCGCAAAATGAAGTTGTTAGTTGAACGTTCGTCATTAAAGAACCATAGTTTATACATTAAACGCTAGTCCCACTGAAGTCACTAAATACGTATGTTCCTATAAGCACGCCCAAACGCGACTGTACTCTAATCATGTTTAGCGAATGAACACCCAAACAGAGCTAGTGTACGGACGTTGGGCGCGTTGCTTTGCATGAGCAATGGTGCAGGGAAACAATCCAGTATCCCGCGTTACCAGATAAATGAGGTGCACTCGCGCGCCACTAGGTTTTTATATGATACAATATGAGGCGTAAAGTCATATCCATCTCTGTATGTGGAACTTTCTTGTTTTCTGATTTTTCCTCCGCGCATAAATATACACAACCAACTGGTTTTCATAGCCCCATATCGTTCATTCATTTTTGTTAACGTTCACATGGTTGCTATCATATTCTTATCCTCTCATCCCCATTTCATCCATAAAAACACACTTCCTTCAAGATTCAAGAATACTTACCGAACGCAAGCCATCGAATTTTTGAACGGACATTAACCTGAGTTCAGACTACACTAAATAATGATAATAATAAATAAATAAATAATAAATAAATAAATAAATAAATAATAAATAAATAAATAATAATAAATAAATCATGATATATATTTTCCAAGGCAAACAGAAAAGTGCCGCATTGGATACGCTGACATTGTGACTACCGCATCGAAAACCAAACCATTTCGTATTCTTTTCATTCCGTAGCATTTCGCTCAATGTGGGATATCACCATTCGTAATGAAAGCAATACTTTACATATTTTATGACCGTACTTCTTCTCATTATGTACTTTAAGGGGCCTTTGATGTGCCGCAAATATACCATGTGTCCATTGTGCCGTGGTTTCACCACTAGAATAGCACGACCAGAATCACGAAAAATAAAGGTGTTCTTGTAGAGGCCGTAGGTACTTCCCTCGCGATCATAAAACTGGTTTTTAAATGGGGCTAAGCATACACTGATATGCGAGGAGCGGCATATTGATGTAGTCATGAATAATAAGTTATTTATGTGACGATCGTATCACATGAGCAGAATATCGGTAGTCAATAACGGGTGGCGCTGTGCGTAGTAGTTCCGATGCTCTAAACACAATGTTCAGGACTTTCAGCACTATTTTGACATCACGTTTGAAACGTTGTTGAACGCAGTGTCCACATTACTTAACGTACTGCTATAGGTAATTGTTAAATAACGAATGAACGTGTTAAGTTTAATTGGTTAAAGTCTGAGGAATGAACGCGTGCTGTTCAGGCAAGTGTATAATTCCTACATGCTGTCTTGAGAGTGCAGTTGAATGATGTTCAGAGAAATAGTCAACATAATTTCCACTAAAATTATTTTTACCATCTAACAAATGCAAAAATGCAGGCATTTCTTTTTATTTTATTTTAATATTTAAAAACTTAAGGGCTAAAATCGTTTAGCTTGAAAGCTAATCTCCCCCAGGGCTTGTATAAACAGATAAACCATAAAGCATGAGAAACACATACCGATATATAAATGAACGTTCGAGGAAAAATAGTTGAATGATTAGAAACAAAGCATTAAGGCATTGGGCATGGAGGAGAATAAACAATAGATATAAATTGTACAACAGTTAATGTATACCCAAACAAAGCGATCCGCCTTAGTGTCTCGCCTGGTTGGCGCGATCGGTGGTTTCAGCAGTTGATTAGGGAGAGTGTTCAAGTTAGTTTGGTTCAGTTTAATTTAGTTCTGATCTGCTGTGAATTTATCAAGTTGACGGGTTTGTTTGTTTGGTGTTGTACCGGCTCCACCAAGTTTCTTGGAAATTCAACAGACTCTAAAAATCCGCATTATTGAACAAATTAGACTATACTGCAAATAGTCACAATTAATTGACCTTTGATGAACCTCGACCCTATTGTAACTTTATCGGGACTATAGATGTACCACCAAGTTTCGTGAGAATCCAACAAACTTTTAAAAAACGCATACATCATACAAATAGACTAATTACTTAATTAGCACATATAATGCCAAAAATCTAATCAGTTCATGTACACTTTATAGTTGTTATATACTCTGTTTTCGGGCCAATTTTCAAATTCATGCAACTTGGTGTGGTCATTTGAGACGAAAAGTGGATGCACAATCGACAACTCTTCACCATTACCCTAAAACAAAACTTCAGCATATGACGGCTTTCACGGTCTGACGGTCAGGAGATATAGAAACGGGCACATACGGACAACGGACGGGGACAGACAGACAAACAGACTAACATCAAAGTGATCATACAAGTCTTCTTGAACAAAGTCTGGGAGAGGAAAACTTCGATATTGAACAGAAAATGAGAATAAAAACGTTCGGCGTAAAACTATTTCGAAAGTTGCCTTAAACCTGTTAAAGTGACAAGAGAGGTTGCATTTTTTGCTCCATTCAGCGGTTGGTTTTCAAATTCCGCGGTAATAGTTAGTTCTCCCTCCCCACATGGTAGTGGAGGTTGATTTGAGGGAGTGTGGTTACCCAGAGATGTAATGTAATCGAACATATTACTGAAATATCGTGTGACAGACCGTTTCAAGCCTATACAGGTCGTCATTTCGTAGGTGAACATTGATCTCGAGCATTGGCGGTTGCTGTCGTTTGCATGACGGGTGCAGTATGATTTGGGTGAAAAATGGGAATGTAAACATCATCAACATCATCAAATACTAAACTTGGCGCTGCTCTTTGTAGGCGTAGTGATCTTAAGAGCATACTTTCATTTCATGCGAATAAAAAATCAAGATATGTCTCCATACGTAAACAAGAAAACAACTTCGCGTAGTAATTTCTTGCCTTTTCCGAGGCTGGGCTGAAATGAAACAAAGTGTAGCGAGATGATACCTCATGAAATACACCTAAATTTAAATATTGGTCTGTGAAAACAGGTAGGTATATGAATCCGGCACACAAATATGTCTGGATTGTGCTGTGTTAGTTTCAAGTTATCACACCTATCATGTGACTAAAATGTGACTGTTAGTTTCCACATTTTCTTCGTTGGAGGGGACAAAAGAATGGGCAAATATGCCGCAACAATACTCTCCATATGGGACATGTTCAAAGCGCTTACAATATCAAGAATATTGTTATCAATATGCTGCTGATCTTCTTCGAAGGCCTGCGCCCTCGTACATCGCTTGCCTGAACGTCGTGCATTATCATGTGATTTATGAAAACCAGTTGAACCAGTCGCCAGTTGAATAACCACGATAGCTCGAGTAGGTACTTTCCTGCTCTCAGCCTAATCTTATCATGGTGTTTTTCGGTCATGAGTACTAAGTTTATTGGTGCTCAACATGTGCTAAATGTTGCTACAGCCCTGGTCCAATTGATGACTGTAAGCTTACAGAATGCAGGCCCTGGTTGTTCATCATGGAACACTGAAACTTCATTGCTCTGACGTTCTCAGTATTATTATGCGTTCGAGATCTGATAGAACAATGACATATTCAAGTGAGCATCACTGACATTACCTACGATACTCCAGTTACAACAACGACAACAATACAAAATCACACCGAACTACAACCTGAACTAATGACCCATGCTATGAAACAGCAAGCAATAATGACCTCTGTACCAACTTGTAAGTTGCAACCCTTCTTGTAACTTCTACAGAGACATTCATCATTCCTATGTCAACTCACCCACAATCGCAGAAAACTAGTCCCTATGTGATTCCAATGGACTGCCCCCCTCCCCCTCGCAACTTCATAATTTGAATATCTCATACCTCCATAAGGCCGTGATATTAACCCGTAAATTCACCCTGGATGTCTCCCTCGATTCGAATCATTAACTTCGTTCGTGGGCCTAAAAAACCAAAACCAAAAAGAGCTCATTTCTCAGTGACAGCTCTCTACCTTAACATCGCAGTACGCGACAATGACAGAAATTGGTTTACCACGTGGTCCATGCTGAGTTCAATATCCCTCTCTGAAATAAACGCGAATCAGGACGACAGTCAGTCATGAACCCCATGGCATTATACGCTTGGGCGTTCCACCTGAGCCCGCCACGGTTCAACAGGGGTCGCGCGGCGAGGAACAGTCCGTGCTGTCATACCATAAACGTCAGACTATGTATCCGGGTGCTTACGATTTTAACAAATTGGTACTTACTTCCATTTCACCTCTTGTTGACGCAACAGAAAAATAATTTATAAAATCCGGTAGTAACCCTCTGTGTGAGGATGTCCCGGTATGATAACAGTTTTCAGGATATAATCCTCTCTCGGCTATTTCATCTGAGTTCACTATAAACTTCCGGTTCCTTGCGAAGAGCATGCGACTCATTGGTTTTTTTTTTTTCGGTCGCCTGAAAACTGAGCCTTGATTGTCAATGGTTTGATGATGCAGTGCACAAGCCAGCAACATCCGTCGGTTCGTGTAATTTCAGTTTTTGTACGGTCCAATACTTCAGACAATATTGAATGAATATGCCCCCCCCCCCAGAAATTGGTGGAAACCTCCCCTACCCCCATATTGTAAACCAATGCCCCCGGCCTAATGGACCTTGGTCAGGTTGGTGCGATTGAGACTGCGGTCAGTAGATTTCATGTAGGTGAACACGACGGGAGAGTGGGTGTGTGTGTGGTTTCTGAGAGCTGGGTCTTTGATGTTGCTCTACAGTGGCCTGCGTTGATTTCACCCGCAATGAGATCATTGTACTAATCTCCGTATGCACCTTATGCCCTATGCAAAGGCATGGCAAGAAGTTTGGAGAGTTTTAGACAGGCCCTTTCGTGCAGGTATCGGCGGGTTTCCAACTCAATACTGAAATTCCGTGAAGGTTCGGAGGAGTTGGCCACATACTACTAGTACTAGCCACTTGCGGGATTGTCACTTCAGGTGTTTTTCGGTGGCTGTCAACTCCTGTCTTCTCGTGAAGCCGCGTGGCTGGTTGTCCTGTCTTCCTCTGTTTTATGGCCCCATTTTGTCGTGGCCGCAGAGGGTCCCCTGGTATGACTCTTCTCCACCCGTGCAGCACTACCCTCAATGATGATGATGATGTCTGTGTGATTGAAGAGTCCTGATTACTCTTTATATGTACAAGAGGGGTGGTGGGTTGTTGAACTGATTTGATACTAACAGGTCACCCCCGTTTGGGCTGCAGGGTGGCGCCAGCGGGGTAGGGCATGGGGGCCATGCCCCCCGTCTGGAAGCCTGCCCCCCGTCGGGGAGAGTTTTTCTCCATCTCGTCGGGGAGCCCGTGGGTACGCTAAGCTGTACACACCCCCCGACGAGGGCTTTTTGCCCCGACGTATATATTTCCCAAACTTCTTGCATAGTGAAAATTCCTATATTGAAGCTGGAAATTTCCGTCGCCTTTCGCGCGCCTCAATCTTTCTATAGTATGATGCCAAGTTCCTCGCTCGAGTTTAGATCACGTAATCATCTTCCTACATGCTATACAATCGTGGAATATAACGATAGGATACACAAGCCTTATGGATATCTTCGAAGGTCCCTGCAAGAGATTAAGGTTACAATTCGTTGGGGGAGGATGCTCGTTCTTCTGGCCGTCTATCACTGTTTTGCTCTGTGAGAGTGGTGTGCTTTCATCACGACGCAGTGCCCAGGTATATTCCTGTGCCAGTTTTGGGAATACCTGACCCTATTCTACTAATGAGGGCGTCTGATTTGAGTGGGGAAGCTATGAAAGTGAACATTGCGCTCCACAGTTTAATTTCATTTTTTTTTCCGATTTTGTTTTTTTTCTTCATCAACATTCAAAGGAAACATCACAAATGGCCAGGTTTTGACTTAGGGGGTAGGGGTAGCCTCGTCGGGGAACTTGGCCCCCCCCCCCCGTCCGGGGAACTCGGACCCCCCGTCGGAATCCTGGGCGTCCCCACTGCCAAGCTGCTGAACATACCGCTTTATAAGAAATACGGTGGTCTTGTGAATAGCAGACAAACTGTTTCAACTATTGAGTTGTATACGACCTCTCATGTCTTATACCGTCTCCTAGTGTCGACTAGAGGGATAAAAGTGCAACAGGCGCATACCTCGTAGGGCGTGACGCTTCCCAACCTTCTCTAAAAGAAGAGTTTGGTCTCTGATTCGCAATCACACAACCGGGGCCGGAGCTCCTGGAACACATTCCCGGCGCCTATCACGTGACCAGCCTTCGGGGCCCAGTTGCCTAATGGAGTCTACGGTAGGGGATGCAACACCGCTTTACGTAAGCAAACCAGTCTGAATTCGAGATTCAATATCACTTAATATTTTATTATAAGCTTTCGTCCCTGTTCACTCCCACTTTCCAGTCAATAATACCTCACTGGTTCCGAAACTACTTAACTCATTCTTTCAAAGCGTATAAGCTGTATCGGTAATGAAGAATGCCATGATCAGATTGAAAAGAAAAAATAACCGAGGCTGGCGACTACTAAAACATTAAAGTGCCCGTGATGGTTTTGTACTATTATTTTGCGGGGCCTGTCAAAAATTCGAATATGTGATGGTTATACTAAATTGTGATGGTTAGATAACAGCTAAGGCGTTTACGCGTAATTCGTTTTCCCTGGTTGTTGTGAGTGGCTCTGCAGGCTGAAAGAAGTGCAATATCCACCCAATAGCCTATTACCCTCTTCAGCTGGCCTTGCATAGGCCGAACTGCCCGGCCAGGTCGTCAAAATTTTCTAAGCATTGCTTACTATTAAAGGATTGACTGGTAATCCCATGTCATTAATTCGGGGTATTTGTGATGATACATTCACTTTCCTCTGATAGTCATATCATAGATATCAAAGCATTTCAATATTAATCCCGTCATGATATCGGCCCTGGCGAAGCCGGAATCGGAAACTACCATGTCTGTTCCGCTAATGGGTTCTGGAGAACTTTGTTTTTCTAATGCGCCGTTTTGCATTCACATTAGTAAGATGTTTGCGGAGTACGGCGAGTATATGTGCAGTGATAACAAGCAATATTCGACTGTGAATAATGTCGGCACTTGGTGTAAATTCGCTGGTAGCCCTTCTGGTATTCTCCGAATCGGCCATGCGTACTTCAGATTGAAGAAGGCGCGCTCGGCGGAGGGATAAATAGACATTGAGGTCAACATTTGTTTCCAACAGCTAATGATAATATCGAGTTGTTTGCACCATCGGACTACAACGCTAATTTTTCTGTGTAGTCTATTGGTTACGTTATTTAGTGCAAGCCTATATATTGCCTTAACGAATATATACAGACTGCCGACTAGGTGTACATACCGTCTTTCTCAGGCAAGAAAGTACCCATGTGTAGTGGTATAGGCAAATTCAATGAGTTAATGAAAAACTTGATGGTGAGATGTGATACGATTCAGTTGGTTCTAGTAAATTACATGTCACGCCTACACTCGCAAGAAGTTTTTTCTTCTCTTACATATGACCGGTCCAGTGGGCACCCAGTCTACTGATTCTATACAGCAATGTGTCGAACTAGTAGAACCAATCACGCGTAATTTGTCCCAAAATCACATCATTGGCTGTGCAGCCAATTAAAAGGAAAGGAAGCGTGGGGGGGTACACGCTACAAGACAGCTTCTAGGGGCGGGGGGTACACGCTACAGACAGCTTCAAGCTGGCGAGGGGTACACGCTAACAGACATCTTCTAGCGGCGGGGGTACCCTCTACAGACCGCTCGTATCCGGCGGGGGGTACACGCTACAGACAGCGTTCTAGCGGCCGTGGGGGGGGGGTCATGATCTCGACACCAACTGTAGCCTCTACCTGCTTTTAATGTCCGACGACGAAAAGGCACCTGATTTTGCATGGCGCAGACCCACATTAATGCCATATCACTCACTCTCAACTCATTTCACAACTTACTCACTCATGGAAGAACATGCCTGGGAAGGCCCCTCATGCATTCCACCCCACTGCTCCGAATCAACGAGCCTTCCTCTGAGCGAGCGACCCGCCTGATCCCCCCACCCCCAACTCACTGGCATACCCGCCCTCACCATGGAGTTACGGAGGCGGACCCGACCCTATAGTCTCGTACTGACGGAACACTGTGGGCAGGATTGGTCCGCCGGAGGTGTGTCATATCGTATAGCTGTGGCTTATGTGTGTACGACAGTAAGAACACGTCGGTCAGTGTTCCCCCCAACTATATATAATCTGACACATCATACATATCTTCAGACGCACAGCCGTATAGTGGCAGGAACCACATAATTATAATAATATCAAAAATGTGACTGCGTCTGTTTAGTGAACACAGGGCGAGAAAAGCCTAATTCACTTGAACTCGAACTAGTGAGGACTGTCTAGCCAATTTTGATTTTTGGAATTGGCTTAAACATCACATAAGGATATCATTCTACATTTAATGGCGCTGTCGGGTTGATAGCACCATTTACATGGGCCCCTTCGTAACATCACAGGCAGGGGTGCTTGGACCAGGGTAGGGGCAGGTTCAGAACTGACAGGCAGTAAACTCAGGGTTAGCCTTCGAGCCCTAGGGTGCATGAATTGGATTGTCAACTGTGGATAATTGCAAAACGTGCTGAATGTTATTGTGTATGATTTCGTTTATTTCCATCACCATTCGCAAATGAACATATGATAAACACTTAAACACTCTACGTCCCACAAATCAACAGATTACGTTTATAATTGAACACTGTCGTCAACATTTTCACAAAATAGTGTTTAGATAGTGTTCGATTGCCGGATCTCTGGTTTAGAGTGTTGTGTCGGGTGTCGTTGTTGGTGTCGGACCCTTTCTGGGGTCGGTTTCGGGTCCTATTTCGATACCGGTGTCGTGTCTGGTGTCCGAGAGCACTGGTGGTTCGGTGTTGGTGGCGTGTCGGGACTTGCCTGTGTCCGGACACAACCCTGAATGATGGCTTTGCTCACCAGCTCCACCGGAACCTAAACTGGCCTTCCGGTTCCTCCGATCAATTTAGACCATATAACTATCTAGTGTGTCGTGGCTATCAACTCCTTTCGCTTTCATTTGGCCATAGCGGGATCTGCACTTTCATTTGTTTGAGGCTGTCATTCATAAATATCTAAAGTAACGCATATACCGATAACCTGGAATTCAGTTAACCCCTGCCAGCTAGAGAGAGTCCATAGGCATATAGGGATTACGCTAGCCACCACACCTAAAATGCTAATATAATTTATTGAATACAACCACGAAGGAATCATTTTCCTGCCAAATACGAACATTTAAACCCTAAATCTGCGCAAATCGAACCAACACACTTTTTTTTTTATGCTGCGGGAGAGCAGCTCTACAAAGTCCATCATGTCCTCTCCGTCCCGTTCGTTCGTTTGTATGTTCGTTCGTTCGTCCGTTATCGTTCCGTTAGTTTCGTCCCTTTCTGTTCGTCACTTCATTCATAACTTCTAACCATCCATGCGATCATTGAAACTTGGTGGGGGGATGGAGCTTGCTACTGGTTAGCCTTAGCTCATTTATGTTCGCATAGTGTTATTAGATTAAATCCAATTAATCACCCCAATTTCCAACTTTTAATTGGCTTCAGACCGCTAGTAGACAGTTTGTTTTACATTGACTATTACTCCACTCCATCCTCTCTGAACATTGTTTAGCTTATCTGTAAGAATGTCCAAGGGGGGGATGATTTGTCTTTCATCACAATCTCGCCCTAGTTTTACTTGGACCCTCCCTCCCCTCGCAGGATTTGTTTACATTAACATCTTGGCTTTTTCAATTTCTAGAAGGTCAGGGTGAGATGATTTGTCTTTTCATCCATCTCGCCCTATTTTACATGTCGTCCCTTTTGTTTACATTCCATCCCGGTCCAATTTCTCATTGGAGACCTGGAAATGTGTGAGCACAGGAAGCTTCCATTGACCATGGGGGCTTCCCCCCCCCCCCACCTAAATGCTGTTTAAAAACGGTAACTTGTGGAGTGGTTCCACTATAACTCTGAGTGGTCAATGTTCAAATATTCAATTTCGTGTTCCAACTTTTCACTGCCACAGGCTTACAAACTGGTAACTGATAGCAAATATTAGCCAATGTGGTAGACTGTTCCAAGTCATTCCATGGTTAGGACATGAGTTCCAGTTGAATGTTAACAAAACATAAATTGTGAAATGGGCGAAAAAGATGCAGTGTCAAAAAAAACAAATTTTTCCCCCGGGCCCACGGTACTTTCGCTGTCCGCAGCGACTACCAAGACGTTCCGACTTGCCTTGTTTTTATTTCCTTGACGAGGTCAGAGGGAATTTATGCAGTCATGGCCCGCGGAAATTCAATATTTTGCCTACAGTCAGCTTAAACACGATAACCTCGACCCCACCCCTGGATGGATCAGTTCATACATGATGTGAGTGTTCCCCATGATGAGAACATTAACTATTGTTTTGGGGGATCACCAGAGGTAGAGTCTGATACCTTGGTGAACAGATAAGTCCAGAATGGGTGGTCGGTTGGCAAAATTTTGGCTTGTAAATACCCCGATAACTCGATCCCACCTGGGGGGGTATAGATGAACTCATACTGGGTATGTGTGTTCCCATGATAGAAACATGGACTCCCCGTGACCACGATATATTCCAGAATGGTTGGTCAGATCAGTTGAAATTTGGTGTATAGCTTTTTCATGGTGAGTACACAGGACCCCTATTGTTTTTGGTATAAACTCGGGGGAAATTTTGGGGGGGTCAAAACTAGAAAAATTGTGAAAAGTCGACATTTTTTGGCGAAATTTGTGGGAAACTGAATTTGTCAACATGCCATATTTTGCCCATAACTGAACTGGTATATTTTGGCCATTTAATGGCTCTGTGTCTTGACCATATTTGTCCAGAAGTGAGTCAAGAATCAACTGAGCCTTTTGCTTTCTGGTTCTAACTAGAATTAGAGGCCAATCCTCCAGCCTATCAATGCTGATTCGTGAACTTCGATCCAAATATGACTGGATTGGGAATAAAATTTTTTTCCTTTTTTTTTGTCTTTTTTTTCCACTTTGGGCACCGGATCGGATTCCGAGGGTTTGTGGTGCTTGATGTGATCAGCTTGCAACCCGCGTTGCTTATTCTTCTGTGTCAGTTTCAGCCATTATTTATTCTTAAAATCAAACCTTTCGGTATTTTATCGAGTTGTTACGTGCCTTGAGATTTGTAAACAATTGTAGGATTTGTTTTCCCCATATCAATAGATCATCAAATCAAAATATTCAGTGAATTTGTGGGCCATAATCGTAAAATATCCATCCAGTTGCCCAAGAATACGCTACGCAAGCCCCCATTGCTAGCTATCGAAAACACGGGATTACAAATTTTCGTGCAGAAATTGGCCCATGACCTGCTAGACAGCCCTTAATTAATGTGGCAGTTTTCGTAAACCTTTTAGATCTGCTCTGATTCCACACCACTTTGCTCAAGGTTCATTCAGGGCAGTGACCTCAGTATTCTATTAGCTCACCGTTCCACCTGTCTACTGTGACCGTAATTGCATTGTGTTGAGCACCTTTGTACTTTCTCCATTGCAGAGATATAAGCCTTTATTAGCTTCGATGCACGCAGTCCAAGCCAGCGTTAGTATTCCACTAATTCTCACGAATGCCACAGGCTGGTAGCATTTAGATCATTAACTGGCCCTCACCCTAACCTATCCCCGACATTGCACGTAATCAACTGCCTCCCAAATTATTGATCGGTCCGACGAGTCCGTTTTCGAGCGATGCACGACCAAATCTGAGTTTCACACCTTAATCTTGCTTGGTATTTGGCAACTGTTACAGGAGATAACCAGCTCGTAAGTTACTGCTACAAATGTGTTTACTTACATCCGGTATATTAAAACTGCACAAAATCACGTGAAATGAATTTAGACTATACCGATAACCATCTGTTAGGTAACTGCTACTGATTTGTTTACCACCTCCCGCAGCAGCATAGAACTAATAAAATGTTTAATAATTCATTTGTCTCATGAAGTTTTTTTTTTTCTTCTCAAAGTTTAGTATAAAGACAACAATATGAGAAAAACCACCGGTATATTGCGTTCTTGTTCGGGGGGCGTAGATTTGAAAATGAAATTCATGATCACGAATATTTATGTTTTAAGTTAATTAATAAGAATCGACGGACTAGTGCTATAATCAAGCGTAAACTTACCAACCTTGAATTATCTCTCCTTGATCAGCGTCTGGAGCTAATGGTACTGTAATCGACAGCGCGGGAACAACACGTACCTCCTTCAGGGCGTCACTAGAGGGGGGGGTGGGGTGTAGGGGGGGTGTGGACACCCCCCGTCACACAGCCAGTCGCAAAATGATGCCCAGTTGGGCAACTGTTGGTAAAATAGGTTAACAAAAGAGAGTACAAAAACTTTATGAAAGAAAAAAGACACCTTTTCTATCAAACCCTTACCAAGCCTAAATCTCGGGCTCAATGGCCTGGGGCCCTCCCGCAATCTATGGTAGTATAGAAATTAACTTTTGTGCTCAAGTCGGCAAATTGCAGCACTAATGAACGAGAGTTATATGGAAGGTTTTGAAAGAAGAGAAAACATGTACATTCAGCCCTTACAAAGTCTGAATATTGCTGGCTCAAAATGGCCTGGATGGCTGTCTCCGGCCATCATTTATAGTGGTTTAGAACTAAACTTTAAATTTTCTCCCGTCGGCAAATTGGAAAACGTAAAAGGGCTAAAAGAAAGGAGGAAGGGTTTCGGACAAAGAGGAATTGAAACGTTTACCAATTCCGACTCTTCATAATACTCTGGCTGAAAATGGTGTGGGAGGCAATCTCCGGCCAATCTGTGACGGTATAGAATGAAAATTTTTGGGTGCCCAGTCGCAAATTGAAGGAACTCTCTTGAATTGGTGGAATGAAATTTCCGACTAATGGAATGAATTTCAGTTGAATCATGGATCACACATTCTTGATTGAAACGTTCAATCACTGAATCTCGGTGGAAAATCAGCTGACGTCTAGTCCGTCTATAGTATTCTTCAACTGAATTTTGGTCTCACGACTAATAAGAATGTTGGGACTGAAAATTCAGCCGCCCATGTTAAAAGTGAAAATTGGAAGGCCCGGTAAGAGAGGGTAAAATGTTTGGCAATCTATGGCGGTATAGAAATTGCACTTCAGTGCCATCCGCTTAAAACACTTGGAAAGGGCCGTTTCCTGCCATCTGGGGCTCCCAAACCAAAATTTCTGCAACGCTCCGCGCCAACCAAAGGTGGGCTCCCTTGGATAGTACACTACTCCCGCCCTACTGAACTGATATGCCACCCCCCCCCCCAGTGCCCCAGAATAAGAAGAAAACTACTTTAGAATCATGCAGCTTAAAACACTTGGAAGGGCCGTTTTCCTGCCACCCTGGGGACTCAACAAAACCAAAAAATTTTTTCTGCAACGCCTCCACCCCCCCCCCCCCCGCGCCACACCAAAGTGGCTCTCCGCTTGGATAGTACACTATTTCCCTACTGAACTGATATGCCACACACCCCCCCAGTGGCAACCAGACTAAAGAATGACTACTTTAGATGCAACCTGTGCCAACATTAGTACCAGCTTTGTGGATCTGCGCATACCTTGATAAAAAAAATTCTATAGCTCTGCCTCTGCGCCATCCGCTGGTGGCAAGGCCTCATTAATCACCCACCTGCTACCGTGGTACATACACACTTTGGGGACATTTTGGGTGCTTTTCCTCTATATATGAAAGCAGGGGTTAGTCGGCAACTCAGCATGGTAGTCGGCAACTCAGCATGGTAGTCGGTAAAATAGGGGATAACCCCCCACCAAAAAAAGAATGGTCTGGCGACGCCCCTGACCTCCTTCTACGATATATGCGGGTAGCTAGCGTACATATATTGACGCCCGTTCTCGCCGTCTGTCCATCCAGATATGATAATTTTCTTCAGATTTTCTTATTCAGGGTTTTCGACACCTTTCGAGGAACATTTCACAGTTACACTCTTATTAGTCATGGCATTTCTCTATACACTCCGTTGCTCACGTACATAAAGCACCACGTGCAACTAGTCGTGTCTAATATCACGGCTTATCATGCTTATAACACCTTTATTTATACAGAACTTCACAGATATTCCTCAAACAGAGGAACCACATGGACTCACTCCTGGTCTGACAATATCGGGAATGTACTTGCGCTGGTCGTGTTCAGACTCCTCACAGATCCAACTATCGCCTGGATGAGGTGGAACTGATGGGATACAGTTGATTGGCACACCTGAGGAGCTGATCGACCTCGACCTTTTTGATCTATGGTCCGCTACCCTACCTACCGGACCTACCTTATGACCGAACGCTACCTTATGATCTGAAACCGATTGAGCTAATCTGCCAATACCCTCCTGCATGGCCCGCGGAGGACCGAGGTTCAGGCCTAGGCGTAAGCCCGACAAGCTACCCATATTGCGAGATACTGCACCTTTCCCATCTGCGAGCCTTTCAGCAGAACACATCAATGTGAAGAACGGCGTAGGAAGAGCAGCAAGAGATCGGTATCATACCAATTCACCTTCTATAACCCCCCCCCAACAAACACAAGTAGTGTATGTATGTATGTATGTATGTATGTAGTATGTATGTAGTTAGTTATGTATGTATGTATGTATTATGTAATGTCTGTATGTGTTTTGTTTGTTTGCTTATTTGTTTGTGTTTTGAGTGTGCGAGTTGGTGCACGGTGTGTGCGTGTGGTGGTGTTGTGTATAATGTGCTGTTCCGTGTGTGTGTGTGTTATGTGCGTGTGCGTGGTGTGTATGTATGTATGTGTGTATGCCGTGTGTGTTTTGTGTGTGGGTGTGTGTGGTGTGCGTGTGTGTGTGTGTGTGTGATTTAACTGGTGACGAATGTATCACTGACCTGGTGCGCTCCATCACGGTCTCACTTAAATATTATCACGATTTGAGCCACGAACTTAGTTGATCTATCGCTGTAACGAGTTCATTTATTTTCATAAAAAGTCCGGTCTACCAGACGACTGTAAATATTGCGTGTTCGTCAATAGAGCGTGCAACCTCGCAAACTTATGGACCGAGATTCTCGCATAATTCCCAATACGGTACGCTTGGCACACCCCCTACCTACCATCACAATTTTCAAAATTTTCCAGGGACGGTCATATTCGTGTTTCTACGAAACTACCTGAAACGGTGATCCAAGTGCACTCGTGCTTTCGAGATCTGTGTCGGCCTACTTACACGGATGGCTAGCGATACCACGGGTTCAAGCTTTCCCCCAGTAATAAGTACCAACACTCATGCTATGGAAGGGGGACCGGAGGAGCACTCACTGCAGTAGCCTGTTTAATAAAGCCTCGTCGTCGATCTCAGCCAGGTATATAGGGGATTTGGAACCAATTTCCTGTATCTCTAGTCAGATCTCTGCTACTGATTGATAAGACTATAGTCGGGAGTCGAGGTCAATGTTGGTGTGATATATGTTTGTTGATTCGTACAATGATACGGTACAGCATGGTGTATGGGTACTACTGTAATAACAGCAATGATGATCGTTGATAGAGCTCTGATTGATAGGTATTAGCTTAGTGGTATGCTGTTCGGGTTCTGTATTGAGCGCCAGTACCACCACCCTTCACAATGCGTTTATACATCACCTGATTATTATCTTATTCCCGTGTCCTCGTGAAGTAACACTTATGTCTATAATTATCTTTGATAAATTATGCGTTGTTCGTTACACTTGTCCACAAAGTATTTTGCCACATTTATGTACTGCTCACAGACGTAACATAAACGCATCGATGAACATCCCCATGGCATAGGTATTTTTTGGATTTTTTTTTCTTATATGTAATTAGTGATAACCAATACCCTCAGTCCGTATGCTGATTCCCCTCTCTTCGAACTCACTGCATATCTTCCAAAATCCAATATTCCTTTAGTTCTAACAACAATGAACTTAGTATAGGAGTCACACCTTTAAGGCTACATTTATAGACGTGATACTTAATTATGGACGTGATGAAACTGAGAGCTCTGATATCCATACGTCGGTACTTATAAAACCAAATGAAATATCTCGATGAGAATACAAAAAAATTATTACCAGTTTTTCGTTTAAATTCGTTATCAATGGTATCTCTGTATTGGACTATCGTGGCTCTAATCCCCTCCATTATTCCTCATACATGTGAGATTAACAACTGTTTTTACAATACCAACAACCACGACAGGATTATTATAAATGACCCAGATGGTTCGATCTAGTGGATTCAAAGCCCCGCCTCAACGTGTATTCACGGATTGGCATGTACCCATTATACAGGATTGTAAAGTTTGTAAGGGTGCATTGCCGAAAGAGCGGCGCAGTTACACAACAGAAAGTGTTTTCTGATTGGCTGTATGTATAGAAATGATTGCGTTCTTAAAGTTGTTAGGGTTAGCACGTATTGATCATTGGAGAACCTAGTGTTGCGTGCATGTGTAGTGCATGGGCGCTAGATAAAAAAGTTCCACATATGGGAGAGATTCTTCAGCTCGACCTAATATATAGGGACCATTGTCGTCTGACACGCAACAGTGCGAAAAAGCGACGACGAGTTTACGTCACGATGAAAACTCGTCCCATAGCATTTGATTTAGAATACGACATGCCCTCACATTAATAATGATTAATAATGATCATACATTTGTATAGCGCCCGATACAACTCCAGAGGAAGCCGGTCTAAGAGGCGCTTTACATTTCCCCCCTGCTCATGGAAACATCACGCACCTCCGACAATCGCGGAGAGCATGTGGGGGCAGCTGCGAACGTTCAGCGCCATTGTGCTCGGGTTCTATCACAGGTACCCACTTTTATACACGTGGGTAGCGTGAGACGATCGAGGAGACATGCCTTGGTCTAACATCAGCACAGCGGAAAAGCCCCTCCGTCTTTGTGGGATTCGAACTCACGATCTTCAGATCATCAGTTTTGAGCTCTACCGACTGAGCTAATCCGCCTCCATGTTATGGGCGTATACGTTTGGTCATTATTGTTCCCTCCTGTTCCCCTCAAAAAAATATGTGTATGTCATTGTCATTGTAAATCAGCCCCGCTTATCGCGGGACGATCTTGGCCGCGACGCCATGATACGCACGTCTCATTGTATTTTTACGTTGTGCTAGATGAGCCTCCTCATGATTACAATGGAATCCCAGAAAGGGGGGGGGGTTTGTTCCATATGGCTTTTTCTTTTCGACCTCCTCACACTCAATAATTGTATGCAATATTGTATATGGGGCAATACGGCCATAGTCTGATACTGTGTTCACCCTCTTCATATGTCCACAGAGTGGGTTGAATGATTGTACAATGATGAGTCACGCGATATCCTTGTCTTGAGATATAAATACCAATGACTCGCAACACTTCTTCAGGTCTTTCGTTCTTTATGGCGGGAGAAAAGGGAATATATTACCAAGAAGAAATATATATGCCAAATCAAAAAATATTTCTGATTGTGGAAATATTTATTCACAATGGAAAATATTGTTCCCCTCAAAAAAATATGTGGAAGACCACAAAATATGTTCGATGGAAAAATGTTCGTAAAAGAAAAAAGAAGTTTCCTGATGAAAAAAATCTATGTAAAATTTTCATTTTCAACAATTAATTGTTTGCAACAAACAAATATACGTTAGCAACGAAAATTTGTATGCTAAAAATATTGTATCCTAGAAAAAAAAATATTATGTTGGCAAGAGTTCTTTATGTTTCCAGTGAACTACATATGTACACGGAAAATAATTATATTGTTCTACAAATGTGTGTTTCGTGACCAAAAATATATTTCCATTGCAGATATTCATCCATGACAAAGAACTTTTCCGACCACACGAATATTGTAGAAAGATACTAGTAAAAATGTTAAAAACCAAAAAAGATATTTGGCTACAATGAAATTGTTGGCAACAGGAAAAAATACATTGAACTGTTAACAACTTGTTTGCAACGAAAACAAATATATAGTATCAACGTAGCCCTAATGGACACCGTTGCTTCTAATCGTAAGAGTACCGTGAGCCGGTGAAAGCACGTGAATCTAATGTTAACTGTACTGAGGGTACCTGCGTGGCACTCCGTTTCCACTGTTCGTACTTATAGTGGGAGGACCGATTTTTTCAAGGGCTAGTCTTATAGGAAGAAACTGATTATGAGGAATATCAATACTCCAACGAGACTATTTTTTAAGTGGTTTATCATATATGAGGGCATGGCTTGGTAGAAATCGAGGGGTCCAGAATAAAGGATGAACTGCATCTCGCAAGTGATGCCATTTCTTGGAGTTGTCGTCGTAAATTGTGGAAGTTGGAACACCGGTGACCGGAGACATGCTCGCGCCGCAATTTTTTTCTCAGGTAATTGAGCAACCAGGGTATTAGAAGGTCAAGTTTTAAGGGGATATTATTGAAACTTGATATGGTCGCATTATTTTACTATTTCCCACCACACCATGCGTTCAACAGCAGTTAAAACTGCGGCAACGGCGCGCAAGAACTTTAACACCATGCGTTCAACAGCAGTTAAAACTGCGGCAACGGCGCAAGAGAAGAACTTTAAACCATATTACTCAATCCTAACCTGATTCGGGCACATGTGCAAATAGACATCCAGTTGGCATTCAACCTCCGCAGAAAAAAAACTACCATGCTGGCCCGACATCGCGGCGGACTTTTTAGGTACAGTGTGGGACATGCTGGTGGTTACAAATACAAGGACCTATATGCACTACTAATTTTCTACGTGGGTTCGATTAATTAAGATGTCTTCGGAAATAATGCGACGGCAGTGACCGCAATCAGTTGGAGAGATGTCCAACTTGAGTGAGTCGGCCATTAGGACAAGAGGATTGCGAACCTTTCTGCAAAGGCACCAGGCCGAGTGCTCCCCCTAACCACTCCCAGTAACAGTGGTCCCCAATCAACTGTTACTGTTCATAATAATAGGCCAAGTGAGGGGATTAAGCGGTGCTGGCATTCCTGTTCCGGCCGTCGAGAGGAGCGGGGGAGGGAATATGAACGGACCTATTGTCACTCCGGGGATCTGGGTCCCAGTTAAGGCCAGCTACTGCAAGGTCCTAGTCAGTAGTGCTGCCGCACACATCACTTCAATTTCAAGTTGAAGGTTTCGGTGGTAGTTCCGGTTACGCGTGTTGGCAATGTCAGCAGCGTGATGCTACCCAGTGAACGATGAATCACTGAAACCACTGAACTGAGACTACGTTGATATATATATTTTTTCGTTGATAATATACTTATGGCCTAGCAACAAATTTCCGTTCCAACATTTTATTTGTTGCAAACATAGCAGGGTTGCAAAGACTACGTTATTTTTTTTTTTTTTTATCGTTGATAATATAATTGTGCAGAGCAAATAAAATTTCTATTGCAAAAAAAATATTTTGTTTGGGCAACATATTAGTGTTGCAACAATTATTTTTTGCAAATGAATGTTTCTACATAGATTCTATCATTGGGAACCGTATTTCTCCTTATGAATAATTTTTCTGCTCCATCGAAACATATTAGGTGCTTCTGAAATATTTTGAGGGGAACAGTATTTTTCCATTGTAATAAATATTTCCACAATCAGAAAATATATCTTGATTTTGGCAATGAATATTTCTTGAAATAGGGATAAAAATTTCTTTCTCCCATCGCATATATGTTAACAATCAGATAATGAGTAGTTTCTTCCTGATAATAATTCCCTTTTCTCGCGCCATACTTTCGTTACTCCAACACGAACCTCTGAGACATTAAATCGAGTCTATCATTCTATCGCACGGGACACTTTTTAGAGCCAATTGAAAATCTCCTCACTTATGCATTTTCCAGGAACCTGAATCAAAATTCGTACACGAGCATTTTTTTTTTTGGGGGGGGGGGGCCCTCCGCACGTCCCAACAACTTTTTCCTACTCGGATTTCGAACTTTTACACATGAGTTGCTCGATGGCATAACGTGGACTTGACCCCACACATGACGACAACGGTTGTCAGCTCGACGTCTTAATAGATTACGCATCACGCTAAAATATGTGGGGAGGGGCAGGGACGCCGCCCCAATACTCTCCACATAAATTACGGAATAAACTGTTTATTAACACCATTACCAAATAATTCAGGTACTCCCCTAAGTATGTGAATCAAATAATTTTCAAAGCACCAGTTTATAGCGACAGCCTCGCAAAATTCATCATTAATATTATTTGCGATAAATGAAGACATTCCATGCGAGGGTTTAGTTCTCCTTCACAACCACTTAAGTAGGTAATTCGGACATCATGACTGACCGCCCTCCCGGCAGTCCTTGGCTGTCGGAGTTATGAGTTTTTCTTGAGTAATCGGGGTGCAGCCGATTGGCCGAGTTCTCGTTTTCATAATCTATATAATTTAATGAAGTGAAGAAAAGGATTCTAACCTGAGGTGAGTAGTGTTGAGTGCGAGCCGAGTAGAGGCGGTGGTTCACATCGGCCTTGAAATTACGATTCAAGTGTTGTTCGGTAAGAGCGGACGGTTAAGTCTTCCCATGATGTCGCCAGGGGCTACTTGATCTAGTTGGAGCTGCAATTATCCCGCGGAGGCATTTATTAAAATTATTGCATCGTCGGTGAATGAAAAATTAGCAAGAAAAAAGTACACGATAGCATATCAAATAATATAGGTATACTGATTGATTTTCTAGGGCAATCGTTTGTGACGTAAAGAAAAGGAGGGATTCCATTACGAGATTTCACGAGGTCACCCGGAATTAGTGACAGTCACGAATCAAGAAATATCCAAGGCACATACTTGGAATGATATAGTTATATACCGGTACGTGGCACCAGATTGATGTCTCCATACTGCATGTGTAGTGTACTTACTGATAAATCATTTATCGTTTCGTAAAGGATTTGGGTGATGTTTTCATCAAATATATTTCTTCCTCACTATTGACTTCATTTGGAATATTTGTGTCCATGATCACAAGAAATTAAATGTAAAAACAACACTCTTCGGGTTGGCTAAAATACAGCTGCTCCAAAATGCTATAAGTCACGTTATTTTTCATCGTACAACTTTAGCAGGCGGGGGGAAATACAATTTTAGCACTGTGGGGAAATGCCCCCCCCCCTCATCCAAAACCGAAGTGGTGGATTTAATGCCTCACATCTACACGTGTGTTTGCCTGTAAACATACGTGATCTTTTACGATCACATGATTTTTACGGCTGTTTCGGGAGTCAGGTCAAAGTTATCAGAAGTCAAGTTCAGAAAACCTTGTCAGCTTGTGGAAACGTTAATAGTTTCACAATGCTCAGTTGGTCAAGTTGGGTGCTATTCCAGAGGAGTACAACAACCCTGCCTATTTTAGTATTGATAGAGGTACTGTTTAGTAATCATATTTCAATTTTGTTCTCTTTGTTGTCCACCTGTGAGTTATAAGTTCTCGTTCTTCACGTGAAACCCCCCCCCCCCCCCACTTTAAAAGATGTTGTTTAATATGTGCCTGAACTAACCCTGGGTCAGTACAAGCATGCAATACTACTGTACCAACGAACACAATATTATGTGGTTTTGAGCGAATAGGCGAAGTTGTTTAGCCGGATAGCCTCGGCAATAACAAAGCTGCCGGATGGGGCTACGCCGAACTGGCAGAAGGGGCTTTACTGTATATGGGCGTGGCGGGTCGAAAATAGGCTCAGCGGGATGAACTCGTGAAACTCAGCGCATACAAGAACCGAATGTGGACGGTAAAAACAACGCATAGTTTTGATAATAATTTCCAAACAGGATGGGAAAAACTTCTACCAGGAATTCGGTAAACGAGTATTCTACGCAAGGATCACTGAGACCAACTTGAGATTTTGTTCAAATCGTTACCAAAACGCGACGAACATCAGGTAAGCCACAGTACAAACACAGATTAGTCAGCACTGACGTGACTGGTATACAGGTATATTCGTTTTATCCTTCGAGACTCGATTATACAAATTTGTTCATCCGGCCGGCCATAAAGAAGGACAAATAATACTATAAGCCTCGGAGGAGAGAAGTTACAAGGATGGAAGGATTAGTTCGTGTTGAAAGAGTTAATGGTAAAAAACTACACACAATGATGATAAGATGGAGCAGTATCTACTCCAAATCTTGATATGGGCATGCGCACGAGAATGCTGTATGCATATGTTAATTAGATTGCATATACTCACCAAGCACAACGATGACCCGACGCGGGTCAGAGTAATTGAGAACCATTTACCGATCTCTCTCTGATAATTATATCCCCACTTTTCGGGATATTATGGTTTTGGCAGCGCGGGGGTCCCGCTGCAAACCCACCCGGCCGCCGCGGGAGATTTTCGTGTTAACGCATAACTCTCTAACCTGCCAACGCAATGCCCGATACTTGCCACGAAACTTTGCAACACATTGTTTCGCCCTTACGAAATCTCGATTAGTTCCAATGTGGGCGTCGCTGCAACACTCTAGTGGGCGGCCATCTTGGATTTTCAACAGTAACTGAATGGACCATTGTGGTTGTGTGGGACAGTAATCTCTAGTTGTCTAGTCGGATCCATGAAACTGTCACACTGATCGTATTGATGGATAACTTGAGATCCCATGGGTGAGAAGTGGGTATCGGCTGACCGCTCTGACGGCGGCCATTTTGGATTTCTTCTGCGAAACTGAGGTTCGCTGATTCGCGCGTTTCGAAGCGTGGCGATCGTTTAAAGACCACTATTTTGTTTTCGCCCATGTCCGACCGCACCCGGCGGCCATTTTGAATTTTGGCGAAAATTATATCTCCGCAGATTTGACTTTTTTTTAAACTTAGCACACACCTGATCGCGTAATGAAAACTTTGTATGTGTGAAACAGTGGGTATTTTTGCCCCCAGGACCCCCCGGACCCCACCCAACGGCATTTCGAATTTCTGACAGAGCTGACTTCACAGATTTGCATATTTCGTTCGGAGTATGTCATGGTGTTGCATTGGAACAACCTCTTCCACTTCCATGGGTCATAATCCCCTTCTGATAAAAAAGAAAAAGAACAGGCGAAAACAAGTCACCCTCTGATGATTCGAAAGTGGGGGGGATATTACACGTGGGTTTACCTGCCAGGCGATGTCTTGTTTAACTCTGGTCTTCTGACGGATAGGCGGGTGAAAAAAGAGGGAGGGGGGGGGGTTGTCGTTAACTGTGTATCACCCTTGCCTTACTTCGAGAACCCAGCCATATTGAACTAATTACATCACCTACGGATGTCGGAAGGGTTGCACAATGTCTGCCTGGGAGGGAAACAAGTACATATTCCGCTGATCGATGTTGGCCTTCAGTTGAGTTCATAGCAATCGATGTGCGGGGGCACTTTGTTAACCCGTGTTTACAATGTATGTAATATCACGTTGCCAATTCTTTATCAATATTTCATAATTCAGCTGGGAAATGGATTGCGTGGGTATACCTTTAAACGTCGCTCATCCTAGTACTTCCTTCAACTCGGTGGAATTACATATTCCAACATTACCGAAAAAGGTCGAGTCCAACTACGTAAGACCTTTTGAAACCTTAGCTATATTTTGACAATAATAAACGATATTTAGACACCACTAAAGGAAGTCATTGGACCACGAATGGGACTTTGAATAATCCGTTTCCCGTTTTTGAACTTGTGAGAAAAGTTGACAACAGCTATAACTTAGCGGCATTACAATACAACTTTCCAATGGGTTAGACGCACGTACCTGAAGAGTAATGCGATTCCTGCCCTCTCACCCACCACCCCCACGGCCCCCCCACAAGTGGTATAGGACCATAGGCAGTGCTCCTACGAATCTGAATCAGTGGGGGTTGTCGATTTTTTCTTCAACTACCGGTGGAAAACTTCACGCGTACGATATATTAGGCGCCAGGCGAACCTTGCGGATAAGGAAAAGTCTTGTGTGTTTATGTAAATTCAATGGCAGAGGTAGCCAGGTTTATAGCAAATCAGTTGTTGTACGCATTCCAACAATTTCATGAAGATTAATTGTCCAAACCAACTACTTTTCATAGCAAGGGACCCACATGATGGACCATCTTTTAGGAGTACGCTACTTTTTGAGAGGTAGCAGATCGTTCGTTTAGTCACTCAACCCCCATCCCATCCGACCACCACCGCACCCCTGCCCGGTCAAAGACGAAATGATGAATTATGCGGAAGGCTCTGGATATTCCGTGGGAATTCTCCTGATCACAGTCAGAGCGAATGAGGTCTGCGGGTAGCTCGAAAGTAGGAGTATCAACCGGCGGCGAAGCGAAATATGACGACATGAAACGATCCCCTCACGTCCCTCCCCTTTATCGCTCGAAACTGCGCTCCCGTCTAATAGAGCGTAGGGCCATCAAACAAAATGGCGATATAATGGGTAAACTGCATAATAAAGTAAAGAGTGTAGTTTCGCCCTCTTCTCTCCCCCATCCCTCCACTATCCCTCCCCCTATACCATCAATGATTACGCGTATTGGCAGAGGGGTCCTTCCCCGACTACTAATGATCCAAAGTAGCACTGTATCTCAAGGCATCCAGAAGACCAGCTATACGGCAAACCTTCCGCTGCGGATCATTACCCCACCTATCTATCTAAGGATAATATTTTCATTACCATAAATACAGAAGGGACACGAGATCCACCACAGGGAAGTCGTTACACCACGGTGTTATGGAGAGGTGGTCAATGTCCGATCTATGAACTTTCTTCGCCGTCTTATACCCGTACTGTGTACACCTGCTCAGTAAAACCGAGCCTCATATCAAGACACATAACGCAGGCTTTCACTGGAAAGCGCCAAAATAATAGGAACGAGAACCAGAAAAATGACCGGTTTGTTGTTTTAGTCGGTGACGCGGAGACAGACTGAAGAGAAAACCACATATTAAAACAACTGACAAATGAGACATTCAACCAGTAGGAAAACCGAATGAAAAGCCAGAAAAGTTCTCGACGCTCGACCAACGACAAGCCAAAATAAAACAGAACTATTCTAGAAATGGCAAAAGGTGAGTATGGTAGGCAGATTTTCACGTAAGAAATGAGAGTGAATGACCAAGCAAGATGAAAATGGAATATAAACTACCGACAAATAATAGGTCTGCAGTGAAATATTAAGACATCACCCACGCCATACCATTCCTGCTACCTCAAACCAGCCTTCCTCTGGAAAATTTGACAATAAACATGATCAGATGATCGGAATTTTTCAGTTTTGCCTTATAATCTAAGAAGACCCTCATAATCCTTCTTTTCCAATGTCATATATAGCCCAATGAATTACCGCCAACGGGAACCCCTAATGTAATATGTCTAGGCCAAACTTCATCGAAAGATAATAAAACAAAATTCTGCGAACCACTTTGAACAGTCCCATGTACAGATGTCGGAATGTGATTATTGACCCCCCCCCCTTTACTTTCAGAACATAATGACAATGAACAATTGAAATGATGATCACTTCCTAATATTCATCAGTAGAGAATGGAAGGAAACTATGATCACTATTAGTTTGACCGCCGTTAGTAGGGAATCGTGTAACCCGATGACCAATGTAAATTATATCCTATAAATTGTGGGTTCCTCCAGTTCGGTCAGGGTACTGTAACGTTGTTGCTCTCAAGACTTTATAGTTGATTTTAGAAGACCGCGAGGATTATTCCATATTCAGGTAAGCCTATTATATAATTAACCAACCATTTAATTGTTCGGTCAATCACCTAGACGTAATTTCGAAGGGCAATGACATGGTCCACACAACCACCTTAACAGTTAACATGGCAAGTGACGACGAATTGAAGGAAATGGAACTGGAGGAGGAATGGTTTCGCAACAACATATTCCAAACCATGAAAGACAGACGCTCGTAACCGCCTTTCTTCAATTTCCCGTTGGACTCGAAACTTACAGTAGTGACAGTGTTAATCGAACGGTGTGTAAGTGTGCCCTTTACAGTGGCGACAACGTTTATTGAATAAGTGTGTGTGAGTGCGTCGTCTACAGTAGTGGGAGTGCGGTGGTGTTTGGTGTTAGAAGCCAGTTCGGAATTACAGTTATTGAGATGATATAATATTGTGTCAAAGGTCATAGGGGAATGACTGCAGTTCGACGTTGAACGTACAGTGTGCAGAACGAAACTCCCCTGCCGACAATTACAATCTTGCCAACACAAAACTTCACACAGATTTCCCCCCAAGCTTATCAACAATAAATCCGGAAATATGGGATGAATTGGTTGCGTTTCAAATAGTGGTGACAGTTTAAAAATAAGCAGTAACGATACTGTTATGGGGGGGGGGGGGGGATCCCGTTTATTCCCCTGAACTGTTCAGTGGTGAACATGCGCACTTACAACCACGAACTGGCTAATTTGACAGGTGTATGAGTGCGCCCTCTATTTATTGACGGCGTCCATTGAACAGGTTAGTAAGTGCACCAGGGGCGTCGGGACGTTTCGAAAAGTGGGGGGGGGGCACATCGAATGCAAATGACCATCTAAGCGGAGCGTCACCATCGGTTGGCGCGGAAGCATACGAAGAAAAATTCAGATTTCATACCCTCCAGATCGACGGAAACGGCACTTGCCAGGCTCAATAGCACTCATCTACTTGTGTGATTTAGTGAAAGACTACCCAAAAGTTGTCATTGTGCAGACTAAGATGATTTACCGAGTATCACACATGTAATTTTTTTATTACCTTTTCTACTCTGGCTTGTTTGCGTGGGATCCAGGGTCTACCGAACGGTATTTGGTGGGATCGAAGGGAAAAGCCATAGGCGTACGGACCACTCAATGGGTAGCAGGGAAAGTTGAGTTGTACCCGAATTTTACAAGTCGGTCATTGGAACTACTGGAGCGCGCGAAGCGCGCGAAAAAAAAATGCATTTTTTCCGGGCATTTTATCGAAAAAGACTGCAAAAATTCAAGGCATTTTTTCACTTTTTTCCTTCCCAAATTTCCACGATTTTTCGCCTGAATTTTTCATCTCAGAAAAATTTGGGGGGGGGGGGGGAGGACAGTCTTCCCCCAAGGCTTCTTTCTGAAAATTAATCGAGTGACCGAATGATTCCGACGCTTAACAATCGCATATTTGGCCTACAACGTCTGGAAGAAAAACGCCTTTGCGCGCGCGAAACACTTGAAAAATTATGCACTTTTGGCTATTCGATTTAAAATTCGAGAACTCGGTATGAAGCATGGGTATCCTCCCACTTCGGCCCTAGTCGGGTCCAGATCTTCACATGGGGTCCGCACCTGGAATTAGTGGACTTGAGACAATTTCCAACGCGATTATTGTTTGGTTAGACAAAAATTGAATCAGTTAGAGTGATACAAAATTGGGCATGTGCCTATTATTTTTATTACGGTCGGAAAAGTGGGGGGGACAAACGATATGATATCCCCCACTTTTGGGAAGGGGGGGGCATGGTCCTCCCGTCCCCCACCTGTTGACGCCCATGAAGTGCACCCACGTAGACGATTAAAGCAACTGACTGTTCTTCTTTCCTGGTTCAAACGGTATTCTACACTAATAGGTGCTAGTGGCGCAGACTTTCTCAATGTCGAGAGCAAAGAGGCAAATGTTATCTCCAGCACAGTCTTAAAGCGCCCTGGCAGGTGCCCACTTGATTCGATTGTAAGAGCAGCAATTCCATGAGTAAACCTTTTACGGATCTTAGCCCATACTTAGACTTTTACTGACCAAAGTAACCAAAAGCCCAACTGTTACCCACATAACACAAAATTTGTCTCTCGTAGAATTCCAACCGGTTTGGAACGAAGAAACCAAAGTTACCGGTACCGATTATCTTTAATAAATACACGTTCATCGTTACAGTTAACGATTAGAAATATAACATAATAATCTCGTCATGAAGTGCACGGACGTTCCTATTTCTGCCTATAGAAATCCTGCCTCTCCTTATAGCGTACGCTTCCCAGGGGCGTCGCCAGACCATTCTTTTTTTTGGGGGGGGGGGGGGGTGTATCCCCTATTTTAGCCGACTACCATGCTGAGTTTACCGACTACCATGCTGAGTTTGCCAACTAACCCCGCTTTCATATATGAGAAAGCACCACCAAAATGCTACCCCAACAGTGTGTCGTAACCCGGTTTTAGCAGGCTGGGTGATAATGAGGCCGGCCACCAGGAGGATGGCGCAAAGGGGAGGCAGAGCCTTAGAAATTTGTTTTTATCAAGGTAGGCAGATCCACAAGCGGGTACTAACATTGGCTCAGGTTGCATCTTAAGTAATCTTCTTATTCTGGTGCACTGGGGGGGGTGGATATCAGTTCAGTAGGGGAAGAGTAGGGTACTAGCCAAGCGAGCGCCACCTTGTTGGCGCGGAGCGTGCAGAAAATTTTTGGTTTTGTGCGGTCCCCAGGTGGCAGGAAACGGCCTTCCCAAGTGTTTTAGCTGCATGGCAATCTAAAGTAGTTTTCTTCTTATTCTGGGGGGCTGGGGGGGGGGGGTGGCATATCAGTTCAGTTGGGTGGGTGGCGTAGGTGTATATCAAGCGGGAGAGCCACCTTTGGTTGGCGCGGAGCGTTGCAGAAAAAATTTTTGGTTGTGTGAGCCCCCCAGATGGCAGGGAAACGGCCCTTTCCAAGTGTTTAAAGCTGCATGGCACTCAAGTGGAATTCGATACCGCATAGATTGCCACATTCTAACCTCTCGTACCGGGCCTTCCAATTTCGACTTTTAAAATGGGCGGCTGAATTTTTCAGTCCCAACAATTTTTAGCTCGGTTAGACCAAACTTCAGTTGAAGAATACTCTAGACGAACGAGACGTCAGATGATCTCCACTCGGATCAGTTACGAACGTTTCAATCAAGAATGTGTGAGCATGATTCAACTGAAATTTCATTCTATTAGTCGGAAATTTCATTCCACCATTTCAGAGAGTTCCTTGCATTTGCCTGCTGGGGGCAGCCACAATTTCTTCGTTCTAATTAAATACCGTCACAGAGTGCCGGAGATGGCCTCCCACACCATTTTCAGCCAGAGATCTTCTGAAGAGCGAATGTAAACTTCACATTCCTCTTTTTCGAAACCCTTCCCCGTTCTTTTAGGGCCCTTTTACGTTCCGAATTTGCCGACTGGGGCACCAAAATTTTCGTTCTATTACCGTAACAGATTGCCGGAGATGGACTCCCCCACCATTTCAGACCAAGAGAATTTCTGAAGAGTCGTCGAAGGTAAACGTTTCACATTTCCTCTTTTTCGAAACTTCCTCCTCTTGTAGCCCTTTACGTTCCAATTTGCCGAAGGGAGAAAGAAATTTAAAGTTTAGTTCTAAACCACATAAAATTGCTGGCCGGAGGGACAGCCATCCAGGCCATGTGAGCAGCAATATTCAGACTTGTAAGGGTTGAATGTACAAGTTTGTTCTCTTCTTTGCAAAACCTTCATATAACTCTCTTTCATAGGTCGTCAATTTGCCGACTTGAAGCAACAAAAGTTTATCTATATTACCATAGATTGCTGGAGAGGGCCCCCAGGCCAGTTTGAGCCAGAAATTGAGGATGGTAGGGTTGATATAAAAGGTTTTGTCTTTTTCTTTTCATAAAGGTTTTTGTACTCTCTTTTGTAACTCTTTTACCAAACACATTGTGCCAACTGGAGCATCATTTGCGACTGCTGTTGTGAATGGGGGGGGGGGGTGTCACACCCCCCTAAACCCCCCTTAGCTGACGCCCTGACGCTCCGTTATATATTACTGCGTGGAGTGCGTCGGTAGATGCAAGGAATAGAACAAGTCGGCGTAAATGGAATACAATAAATATTTCGCTAAGATTATATCGATTATTATGATAAGATCATGAACAAACCAGTGTTCCGCTGATGGAAGATAGTGGACTGCAAATGGGTGGTAAAGAATTGCCATTAGTTCAGCCTTAACGCAGAGATAGATGCCAGTCCTATAATTGTTTGGTTTCGTGAGAAACCCGTGACCCGCTTAGTGATACGTCGCCAGGTACACGCTGGTACAATGGATAGTAACAGTTGGTTTAATGGATTACATTAAGTCAATTGGCCCACGAGAAGATCAAGCGGAGTTGGAAAAAATGTTGGTAATCCAGCCTTCACACATAATTGAACATCAGTCATGACCTTAATTTGTGAATCCCATAAATAACTGAGTTAGTTACCGTTCGATGGATCCCAGACCAGTCCCCCCAGGCTACATAGTCTGGCGAGGGCAAGCCACTGAATGATAACGGGCTATCAGTTACACAGTTAAGAGGTCACGGGATTAAGCGATGTTGTACATGTACGCGAGTCAACGGACCCATAAATATGCTTTCCTCCGGTTGAAGACCCTACAGTTATACCCGATAATCATCCTCATCCGATAATGTGATTTATGAAAGCGATTCGATGAAAGAGAATGCGGTCTCATTGTTGTCGATAGGTTATTTATAATGTAGCAGATAGGAATACTGCATTGAGAAAGAAGCCTCGTTGCTTGTTATTACAACATTATCCCCGTAGTCGAAGGCCAGCCGGGAAAAATCAGGTGACCTATTGTTAGTTCAGAAAACGGTCATCTCGAATTCCTGATGTGACAAAACGTTATAGAGAAAATGTCATTAAAAGCTCTACAGTAATCAACTTATTGAACATCGGTGGATATGTGAAGTATAAACAACCTAATTTATATAGAATGGTTTGAGTAGAAATCGGGGATTCGTGTCGGGCCCACTTGAGACATACAGTAAGTGTCACGGAGGGGCGTAGGACATAGTGAAATCTTTCAAAAACAAAAAAACACGACAACTAATACTGTTAAAATTGCTTAAAAGCTGGGATATTCGAAAAATATAGTTTTTAACTGCAACGGGGCCACTCTCGATTTACTATAATGAAACGATCTTAGGTCGTTCAACTTAATTTGCAATTGGATTTCGTGTATAGACTTAAGATGGAAATCGTTGGAATATGATGATCTTTTGTGTTTGAGACACTTCACACATGACATTTATTATCTATATATTCAGTGACTTCAATGGTTGAATCGGGAGATTCCCTATTTTGTTCGCCAATCCAGAAACTTTATGCGAAAGGTGGATATACAACAGAAAAGAGAACCTGAGATGGATAGACACAAGATCAATACTAGGGTAAGCAGGCAGAATTTGTTTAGATAAAAAAAAAACGGTTTAGCTGAAAGGATTGGTTTTTTTTTTTTTTTATTTTCGATTAGCGTGAATAATGCAGCGATATTTCCCATTCAGCAAGCATACGCTTTTCCGTCCTATCTATCGGGGTATAGATGGCGGTGTAGACCTGGAGGGCCCTCAGCAAAAAGAAGAATAAATGATGATTGATGAATTGATTGAAAAAAATTAATTAGTGTTTGATTGAATGATATTTAACGACGTCGTAACAACATACGTTTAATTAGGGTGTGTTAACAGTTAATTGAATAATAATTAAATAGGTTAGCTGTTCGGTAGAACTCCGGAGATGCGAGTTCAAACTCATTCATTCCAGGAAGGTTTTGCAGCTTCTGATTAGCTCGCACTACCCATCTGTAGAAGTGGCGATTATGTGAATTAGAGACTTTGTGAGTGGAGCACCATATCAAAGTTCCACAGTGGAAGATTGATGAAACGACAGGCTGACATGATAAATCGAGAGTGAACAGCGAAAATGGCGAGCCCGAGTACATAGTATAAAGTTCAGCTAACCTACTAACCATGCTAACTAGCCTATACTAGTGTGGAGTAATGAGGTTAAGGGGGTAGTATCCGTCGGAATCGCTTTGAACAGTGATCAGTTGCAAAGGCGTGTGAAAGCTCAATATTATTATTAATTATAGCAGCGTCCAGCAGCCGGATATGACATCCTATCAAATCGGTTGGTTAACAAGTGGTGGGGAGGGGAGGGGGGGGGGGTTACCAGTCAGTAAGACAGTTTGTCATATACTCCCAGATACAATGACAAATATGCTGCCATATCAAGCAGCGAGGCGTCTGTCTCTCAATAACGCCAGGGTCAAATTGACCAGAAGAAATCGAAATCAAGTGGGCACCGGCAGGGCGCTTAAGACTGTGCGGGAGATAAACTTTGCATCTTGCTCTCGTACATTGAGAACCTCTGCGCACTAGCAGCCTTTACGTGTAGAATACGTTTGAACCAGGAAAGAAGAACAGAAATGGCCTTTCAATCAACTGTTCAAAGCCAGACAGGCGGCCTATACAATATAGGTCCATTTACATGTGACTTACTTTTCAATTTCCCATCATTCCATTGCACCAGTTCCCAGCTAGTATACCATGCCATATCATGCTACCGGCAGTATACCTGAACAGTCCAGATGGTTTATCTCCCACTATCTTCTTCCCTCCCTCTTTTTCTTCCCAGAACTGGGTTAGTAGTTAGGATGGAATTCGACGGAAATTAATGGCCACGTTTGGAGGAATACTACACGCAAGTATGATTTATACATCGTTAAAACATATTAATTATTATCAGATAGGAGTAATTTGTTACTTTATTCGCTCTGCGCCAAGGGTTCCGAACAATAATTTCCCGCGACTACAAAACGAAGTTTATCTTTACAGGGAGGCTCTAAGCACAACTGAAGTTTATTTCAAAGCTCCGCTGGAAAACAAACGAACCGAGCATGGCATGGTGACAGAATATGCAGGTATAATGGTGTATTTGTAAACCCACCCATGAGTGGTTAGACTTTGGGGGGCGGCTTCAGGTGGCGCGCTACCACTCGAGTGGTAGTCAATGGTCTCCCGCGGTATATCGCCCCCTCTAGTTTCTGTAGCAAAACAAGAGTATGGAAAATTTCAAGTGTGGTGAATTGGAAGTTTATAGAACAGGGCGCAGGGATTAGTAGTCTCGGTGCTCGATTCCGAATCCTACTCAACATTCGAGCATAAGTGCATGGCTACTGCCATCGCTTTGAAGAATGCTATTACCATAAGAATGAAAGTTTTCTTTGTATGAGCCTATCGTCATGCATTCGTGTTGGGTAGTATACTAAACACTCTAAATAATAGGCACTCAGAAAAATGAAATTATTTATGATGAGAGTATCTCTGGTATTATAATTATGGGCAAAGAGTTTTAAAATTCTCCAGTATGCCGACGATACCACATGTTCATTAATGGAAGTAGAAACTGATATTTAAATATATACATATTTACACATGCGCAGTCTAGATATGGGGACCAGATTTTATGGAATAACTCGTTTATCAAGATTGGTGGGGAAAACATTTGTTACAAATTTTTACATGAATATGATAAATATGGGTGCGGTATGTGATGGTAATGTTATTCCATATAGGGTGTTCATGGAGAGAATTGGAAGTGCAGGTGTCCGTCACGGTGAGGTTGGAATAGTTTTGCAATCCCGGGTTCTGCGAAATAAATCTTTGTTGTCTCCATTCCAGAGGAGCAGGGTAACTGTGACAATGTTTTACAAGTACGTCTGGAAACTAAAAAATTGTGTAATAATCTATTGTAGGAACTTACTAGTTCACAAAGGGGTATTAAAAATGGAATAACATTTTCCCCCATGTACATCTTGACTGGCATAAAGTTCCAGTGTGCTTGGACCTCTGTTCAAGAAGTGAAAAATCAGTTTTTTCAATGCAAGTTTATACATCGAATTATCAGTACCACCCGTTTAGTGTTTGTAATGGGGTTCCGCGATAGTCCAAATTGTCAGGATTGTACTTTTTGTAAACACGTTGAGGAATCCATAAAACATTTGTTTTGGGACTGCCCGGTTACCTCAGGTTTATTATTGGACGTAGAACATACGCTCTTCAATAGACAATTTGTATTTTCCAGAGAAGATGTTTTTTGGCTATAAGGTTTCATAAGTGCACGCCGTAATATTCCTTAACATTCCACATGAAATACTTTATTCTCAAAACTGAGAGAGCAGAATCCGCACATTACTAACTTTTGTCGTTATTTTAAATTTATTATGGACGCGGAAAGTCTTCTAAGGAGGCACATAATTTATTCACATAATTATTGCAAATGTTTGCTTATGATCATCTTATATACTGTGTGTTCCATATGATGAAATGGTAAAATAAATGAGATGGAAAAAATAAAGAAACAAAATGAAACCAATGTGTGTGTCTAACCTTTCTGCGAAGTAGTCCGTGCTCTCAAACATCGAGCGAAACAACACCGCGAATCTGCGCAGCAGAAAAAGCAATCTGAGTACGGTCTACCATAGCAATAGTGCACAAATCTCGTCCAGAGAACGTCGCATCCAACAGTCGGGGAACGTAAATGGACTCCCAATAAGGTCATTTAACGTCCTTATATCTGTTATATAGGTTCTAGTAACGTCGTACTATTATTTGGAGAACGCCAATGGGGTGTATCGATACTGTTAACTGGTTCACTAGAGACAGTATTATAGGGGTTACTATATAGAATTTCAACGCTAAAATGACCTTTTTGAGAGTCCACGTTTTTAATAGTCTCCCTCTAATCATTATACTGTTATATGAGCAAAACGTTCTCGCAGTGGCTTTTGTGTACGCCAGTGTAGGCCAGGCCTCATAGTGTATTTCATGAGGATACTGGATTTGTGGCCATCGTTTATATAGGCTACCCAAGATGTACACCTTTAGACTCTTTTGTTGAGAGAATTCCTCGTAAAATTGCACAAGATATAGATTAGGTACGCCTGCTGTCAGGGCATGGTAAATTACTGAGTATACATACCTATATTCTCGTATGAAAAACCACATCGCAATTCATACATGTATCGATAGTATAAGGGTATGGTATAGTTGAACGTACTACTGTACATGCGTATTAATATTTAGTGTATTTCAGATCCTCTCTTTTGGTTGCCTCTATGACAGACGGTGAATACAGTGGATACCCGGATTGACACTGTGGTAGGCACTAGGGTATAGGTCCTCACTCATGCACAGCGGACAAGGGCGGCGGGAATCATAATTCCCTACAGCAATGTTGAATGCATGATTTGACCTTCCTTCAATAACCCTAGATGCCCCCCCCCCAAAAAAAAAAAAAATTACCTAAATTTTGCCCCGAACCTATGTACCATTCCCGAGATCGGTGCCTCGCTTAAGCATTAGAGGTATAGTGAAAACCATCTGAGAACATACGGCTAAGGAAAAGTTCAAATTGGAGCGTCAAACATGAAAACTAGACATAGGCCCATACAGGCAGGTAAACCACCGACGTGTTTATTATCCACATTTTAGTAATCATTTGATATTGAGTCTTCATGGCCGAAGAACATGTTTTCAAGAACCAAGTTTTCATTTAATTCGATGAAATTTGAAAAATCCGATGGTCCGGTGGCCTTAAAATAACCTCCATTTTACTAGGATCAAAGTTGCATCCAGCTACGAAGCTTTGTCTAAATACGAGGAAGCTTATTCCAGCGACAATTACGCAAATTAGCGGGCAGTCATGTAGCGACGCCCATTGTCGAACTATACTATGGCGGAACATGTATGTATGTACTATGTATCTCCGTATGTACTATGTATGTCTGTATGTACTATGTATGTCTGTATGTACTATGTACGCCTGTATGTACTTTGTACTGTATTCTGTATGTATATGCCCCCGCATGAGCCGATGAGGTTTGTGGATTTATGACGCTGACGCGAAAATCTTCTTATGAATGCGGTCAAACCCATTTAGTAATCTAATTACAGGTATATAATTACTGACATCTATATAGACGTCGATTTATATATCGCCAGTAGTCCGTGTTACTAGACATGTTTATGACTTTATAAAAGTTGGGCAATTCACAAGGTATGAAAATTCACAGAACAGAACTTTCCCTGTGAAATTGGATGGGGTCTACTTAGATTGAATTACCCGGGGAAAGACATTTCTGGCATCCTCTTGAATTTTTATCGATTCACACAATTTTCAAGAAAATGTGAATATTGCAACAGTCAGATTGTGTATAAAGATAATAAAAAGTCGAGAAACTACTTGGTTTCTCATGACAATGGGTGGAAATTGTCTAAATTCCTAGAAAATGGTGGGATGTTGGCAACATAAGTTAGTAAACACATTTCAACTGATTGTAACTATGATGATTTGACCTCTTCACTCTATCTTCTTTGTTCTAATCATGGAAATAGCTTACTGAGTTTACTCACTTAAAACGTTTAGATAACAAATAACAATACCATACAAACAAAACATGGTGTGTGCAGGCCTGCAGGGGTCCACGCTTGCATTCATTTAATCGCTGCGGACATCTTTACCTCGTACAAATTTCATGGTTCTAATAGTCTGCCCAGACTACAGTCATATCACTGTAACAGTCAATCTTTTTACACCCCTTAACGAGTTGAAAAATCATTTTTGAAAAAAATTGAATCTTCCCCGCAATCAATTCTGCCTGTCATCAATAGATACCTGAATTGCAACATTTTGTTTGACACCCGAGGTGTGGCAAGGTGATCGTAATAATCACACAGAGAAACAACGAAGATAAAGTTACCTCATGTGATAACAAGAACAGCGGGTGGCCCATTGAACGCCAGATAGGTAGTTAACGCTCACCTTCACCTGGTTACGTAATGATTGCTTTATCGCAATATAGCATGCTTTCCAACACGGAGGCGTTCGTCCGTATCGTTCCCCACCTCATGCAATTAGATTGTCTCGTCGGGCTGTTAATTATGTTGTCTGGAAATGCTCTTGCCTCTACTGTCATTGGCTACTATCTGTCTATGGCTGTTGGATCAGTTTGGTTGGTTTGGGGATTCCCCGGAGTAGGTGGCGCTGTTAAAGTATATGCTATTCAATAATTTCTATAATGCCTGTCTAACTGTCTACTGTCTACTATCTATCTATCTTCTATCTATCTATCTATCTATCTATCTATCTATCTATCTATCTATCTATCTATCTATCTATCTATCTGTCTGTCTGTCTGCAATAATAATAATAATATAATAATAATAATAATAATAATATAATAATAATAATAATATAATAATAATAATTATAATTATAATGATAATATAATATAATCCTTCTGATGGTGAGAATGATAATATTCATTTTATGCCTAATCTTCTGGTAGTCGAGAATTTCTTCCTGCAGCTTATAATGTGAATGAAAGCCTTAACATGAAGAAGGAAACTTTTGTCAAGTGAACGATGAATCAAGCTTATAGATTTATACATGTATACTATGTATACCTTCGCTTTAAACATTTGGGCTTTGATATTACGCCATATTGGACGGACGGAGGGGTGATGAACATCCCTTCACCTTCACTACAGAAGGTACATTCACCGTTTTCGATCACCCTAATTTTACAAAGAAACGGTTTGTACCTATTAGTTTTTTTTCTTCATTGTTACACATTTGTAATAGTGCTGTACGTTATGAAAATTAGATTGTCTAAAACAGTTTCTCTAGAAACATTATTCCATTTAATGCCACTTGGAGAACGTTCAGTGAGCCGATTATACTGATTACAATTACCAGTTGCCTTATAGTCTTGCCAAAGATTGTCAACTGCATGCTTGCTGCAAGAAGCGCGAGCATACCATATTGACTCGTAGGTTGTTTTCGTGGTACCAATTATACATAAGAGCGCAATAACTCTCTAACGCTTCATCAAATTGATTTGGCACTTGGTATACACATGTTCGCCCTAGTAAAATCTCGAATGGGTTTGAAAGTGGGTGAGTGAGTTAATCGTAGATGACACGAAATGAGTGGGGGGGACAAAGGTTGGTCCAGAAAAACACCAGGCGGTGGTTTAAGGGTAATTGGAGGTCAAACTTGTGTTTTTTCTGCGATGTTCTATCTTTGTCGGATTTGAATAAAATTGGTGAATGTGGACTATTGTTAGTCCTAAACAACATGAAGATCATTCAAGGTCCCAGGAGGTCAAGTTTGCATAATTTAGGCCATTTTCTAACTTTTCGTATTTAAACGAACAAACTTGGAGAATGTAGACTACCGTTAGTCTACGGTTGGTCCTGAACAACGGGTATAGGTCATCCCAAATTCACTGGTGGTTGAAGCTCCATCAGCCTCCATTCTATGCTCTCCTCTCCATGCAGCCACACAGCTACCCATACTGTAGTGATCCACTGTATTGACTGATAGGAGAACTACAATTGAGAAAAAATATGTTGAAACGATAGTATTCGGTCAAAATTCGTAATTTCGTGGAATAGGATCATGTGGCGAAATAAATACATTGTTACGACCGGCTGGCCTTTTTGAGAATTCGCGGACTGATCACGTTTCTCCAAAATAGAAATGATTTGAGTGCTGTAATTCTGACTGAAAATCTTCTTGTCGATGAGGTATCGAACGATGGCATTCATCTTCAATATCTTATTGATACGCTTATTTTCCTCGAATATTTCAAAGGCTGAATGAAACTTTAGCATAGACACGCTTTACTGTCCTTTCGCTAAAGGAGTTCTAGAAAGGTAATTTCTTCTGCGGGGATATCCCTTCGGCGGTTTTACCCAGCCTGAAAATTCATATAGTTTAGCTAAATGCAACTGGCTAGTCTGATTGTAATAGTGAGAAAGGGCGCCAGTTTTTATTATCCAAAATCTTATCGTTAAGTACAGTATTTACTGCTCTTCTTTGCTCCGAACATCCCGATAACAAAGCCAGAGTTTAGAGATGAAACAAAGAGAAACCTAATATATGCTCAGAATGTTATATAGAATCACTTGGAAAATCATCACTACCGAGTACGAAGAATATTGCACATATTTTGCTACTCTGTTTTGTAACTTCTTATAACGATGGATTTGTAGGTTGTTCAGACCAAAACAAAGTTTCAAAAGTCCTTAAATTTAGTGTGGCAACCAGCCTTGCAATAAGCAATGAAATGTCACGGCTCGGTGTGTATGCTGTAAAACCCTATGATCTACCTGAACAAGCATAGTCTTCAAACTGACGGGAATTTTCAACAGCCTTTGAAAAAGCTTTTTTTTTTTTTAGTTTCATGAAAGGCAAGTACCCTACACCGACGCAGATCAAGTGTTTGCCTCCTATCAAACAGGAATGTACGTTTGTCAAGGGTCTATGAACAGATATTTTGATAGTTATCTCCACGATTTTGTCCTGTCAACAAAAGTATGGTCACTCTAAAGAAAGAAATTTTGCTCGATTTGAAAATACGTGGTCAGTATACGCTGCGTAACAAATTATGTTCGATACTTGGTTGTCGTCGCCCGAACATTAATGACAGTCAGTAACTACGGTACTACGAGAGAGGCGCACTTAAATGATAGCACCTTTTCGAGAGAATGTAGGTAGTTTTTAACTAACTTTGACTCTGCTAAAATCATGTCTAATTTCGACCGAGTTGTAGGCCTAGTCGTATGATGCCTGACTCCCTGATCACCTGGATAGCGTAGCATTTCCGTGCTCTATGCATGTTGAAGGAAAATACCAGGGAGACAGAAAATCTCCCGCCTAATAAAAATAATAATAATAACTCCAATTTTGAAGTAATATTCTTCAGGTTAGCTAGATCCGGTAGCGTAGACCAAGTGGCAACACGGGTGGTGGACGGTCGAGTGTTAAAACTAGGTTTACAACTGTGTACGGGGCCTACTTCAGTTCAAAACTCAAAGAAAAGGCCGCCATTGTTTGCTCAAAACCTATTGTCATTCGGTTTATTGATACAAATACACAGCGCGACAATTAGCGAGACAAGTATACTCACCAGCGTAAAACTATTTTGAAGAATACAGTGTAATTGTATGTATCCACTGGAACACCCGTGTTTTTGTATATATCATCCTACAAACCACAGAAAAGAAAATCGAACAAAACCCTCGTATTAGGTCGGTAAAGGGTTAACCCGAACTAAACACACTCTATAGTCTGTACTTTAGTATATAGTACCCGCTACTTTGTTGGAGATTTGTTTTGTTCACATATGGTTATTTCCAAAGTAGTCTCCCCCGATTTGTAGAATAAAGCAAAAGCATCGAACCGCGAATACGCTCCAAAAGCTAAGCTAGTGCTCATAAAGAATGTCGTCAAAATGAACTTATTCGTGGAAACCAAATGACGCCATGTTAACTTTTTTTGTACGGTATCATTCCACAGTTGCAGTCTATCAGTAGATTCGAGTACCATTGTTACAATTGTTCCCGCTGTTTGTATCATTAAAGCTTCGATTTGTTGGTAAGTTATTATCACTTACTAAAGAGGAAAACAGTATACATTTATTTCCAATCAACCTTCACTCACTGCAGTATAGATCCCTCCAAAACATCATACACCCTGAAAACGGTGCTTAGACATTGAACAGTTCTCTAAACAATATTTCATATCACTTTCATACTATAAGCATGGCCTAAATGGGCAAATGAACACCAATTGGATACACCATTGATAAGTAATTTAACAATTGATCATGGGTATCAGCAGCATTATTTACACGCGTTTAGAACAAATCTTCAACACCTGAAACCTCTTTTTAATGTACTTTATTGTCTCCACGTCCCCAATACTCGGGTAGGCCATAGCCGGACAATTCCCATGATTAGTGTACATAGGGAAAATGATAAAAGTCATAGGTTTGAAAATAACATCCCCGCTACAACCCCCGCTATCCTCGGGTATATGGGGACGTGGTTACAATTGCCAAGTGCATAATACTGGAGTGTTGGATCAGAACACTTCGAATGCGGAGTTGAACTAGACATTTGCAGGCGTGTACATCCTGCAGAAATTACCTTTGTGGACTTAATTACGGGAAAACACATTAAATCATTTCCATTTGACCTCCGGTGACTTCCAACAGACTCTCCTGTTGTTCAGGACCAACTGTAGTCCACACTATCCATATTTCGTTTGAATGCAAATTCAACCTCTCGTGACCTTCAAATGACCTTCATGTTGTTTAGAACATCCACCAAGTTTCGTTGAAATCCGACAAGGAAATATCGCAAAAAATCACAAATTATTTTGACCTCCGGTGACCTTGAAATCACTGTCATGTTTTTCGGGACAAACTTTTCCCCCACCCACCAAGCATCGTTTGAGTCGGACTAACTCTGTATTTTCGTGTAGCACCCTCAAAACGGACGCCAACAGACATGCAGGTATGCACACTTCCGTACCCATCCGATATTTTATCAGAGCGGACATGTGTTCCAAGTTTCAGATCAATCGGATAGAGCGTTGAAGAGTTATTGTACTAACGCATCAAGTTTCCGGCGTCGGCGGAAACAACCCTCAAACCATATATTTCCGAACACTTATATTGTTGCGGGGATATAATCACACTGCTCCTGGTGAAGATTTTCTTCATTGGAATAGAATATCGTTACTAAATGGAGAACACAGCACACACCGTTGAGATTAACTCTCTCTTTATTTACAACTTACATTGCCTGCCCCAGGCCATCACGAACAATACAACAGCTAGCTGCACTTGCGAGTCGATGTCAAAAGATCACCTGTCTCCTAATTCTGTCCCATCCATCACGAACTGAAAATAAGAGCTTCCACTGGCAAGCGTCGCCCGACACTTCAGGTAACACGTTGATTGATTAACAACATCTTGATAGCATGCCCCAGCAATCATACAATAATTGAGCAAGGCCTATAATTGTTAACAGAGTAATAATTATAAACCCCATGACTTACAGACCTTTGTACTATGAGATGGTACACCAGTCGTAACAATACCAGGGACGGTATATATTCTTCTCTGTCCGCCTGATCGAGATCCATCTTCAAATCCTCAGAAAAAAAGAAATATATATATATATATATATATATATTATATATATATATATATATATTATATATATATATATATATTATATATATATATATATCTATATATATATATATATATATATATTATATATATATATATATATAGATATATATATATATATATATAGATATATATATATATATATATATATATATATATATATGCAAAGGGAGCGCCTAACGTATCTCGGCCACGCGGGGTCGTTGCACTTTTCTAGCTTCCTCCTCCGATCGCGCGCGGATATCGATATAAATTGTTTCGAGCGGAGGTTGAAACTCTTAATCTAGATCCTCCTAAAATCGATTTGTTTCCCCTTTTGGTTTTATATTCCGGGGCACTGGAGGGCGGAAAAAATCACCGATTAGATTGTACTCTGTTACTCGGCCAGGGTGTTGTAGCCCTGCTCGACCAGGGACGTCATAAAACAGAATAAGAGAGGAGGGAGAAAATTATCAGTTAGGCTTCGACTCCCATGGGGTATGAGTGATATTTGGGACACAGGGAGCGTTGCGAGCAAATAATATTGTAAGTTGGTTGTAAGGTGTGAAATAAAATAATCTTATACATTACACGGATGAAAAAGACTAACAGTAATGGTAGGATTGACATGGATCCCCCAGCCTCAGTAACTGGAATTCCTAAAGACGGGACGCGTCAAAACCTTGGGACATAAAACCGAATTGGAGCGAAAAATGGGATTCTCGCGCTTGCCCTCCTTAATCGGGGGAGGCGGCCGACAGGGACATAACGGGGGACGTGCGTGAAGAGCGACGCCGTCGCAAGATAAGATACAAAAGGATTCCAAGATCCTATTCCAAATTTTATGCAATGGTGGCAGAAAAGAACAAATTAAAGTTTTATTGGAATTTTAATCGAAAAGTAAAATTGGACCAAACATTGATTGAGTTGTCATCGCGAATCTTGACTGGTAACTATTGCAATCGTATAGATTATAAAGTGCACTGGAAACCAGTGATGATAAAGACTGGGATTTCGAGCGCTGACGCATATACGTCATTGGGATACTACCAAGAATAATGAGTCAATGCACATGTGTTTACAATGCATTTCTGCATTGGTTTGGCATGGCTGTATACCGTATAATATCACACTTCGTTGTAAAATTTGCGCGTAATAACGGGAAAAAAATTGGGACTTATATGATGTGCTTACATAATATTTAACGACACACTATGAGTGTTATGCAAACGTCTACGCTTGCTAAAGTGACAATCCCTCCACTCTAGTCACTCAGGATTGTGACGGAAATGTAATTATCTCATCAGATAGAGCAACAGTTGCTACGGTAACAAACATGGTGGGTGAAAACATCCACTGAGGAGTACTCCATGGTGGGTACTCATGGGCGATGGTTGGTCCAGCAATGAGGTGCCCTCAAAAAGGTGTTCGTTAGTAGGCCTACGTATGTGTGTATATGTGCGTTGGCGTGTCTGTATTTGTATTTTCCAATATATTTGGTGGCTATACAATCACAATAACCATTGATTTCAAATTTCTGAAAGGTAAAAAGTCACTAATATTGACTTTCAACTGCCATTCAAGGCTGATAATACTAAATTGTCACTTTTACAGAGGAGGGATTACTGTTTTGGCCAAATTTGAGGAATTTCAATATATTTGGAGACTGGAATGACTCATAATGACTGAGGGCTTCATTTTTGTGACAAGGCAAGAAGTTGCAAAACAGATGTTCACCGAAAATTACCGGTATGGATTTAGCCTACAGGGGAGAACTTTCGTTTTGATTGTAATGATTTATCACTATTCTCAAGATGTTTGCAGATTGAAATGACTAAATAGTTGCAATTTTTTTTTTTTTTTTTTGGGGGGGGCGTTATATCCAGTCATATATAATTCTTCACAATTCGCAAGATACTTGATGATTGGAATGATTGATTAGTTTGAAATTCTCGTAGATGCCATAGATTGGTCACAGTAACAATCAGTTCGGATGTAAGGCCATATCATTAGAATGAGAGTTGCCTTCCGATTTGTCAATTTGATTTACCCAACTTGTTGGACCACTGAAAGCTAGACCAACAATTTGCCCAACTTTGTTGTGTAGCAGGCTTTGCTGTTTGGGTACGTGTATCGAAAGAATAAATGTAGACTATTTCGAAGGACATCCCGGTACCTTCCTTCCCCAACCCTGGTTGATGCGATGCGGGACTCTGAGTAAACGGTGTCTGAGCTATAAGCACACTGAATGAATTGGAAGAGGCGTGTCTGTCACCCCGTTACACCCAAGACTAACGCTATTGCAAAATATATCAGCATTAATGCATCCATCGGCTCCTTCAAAATATGGGAAAAAAAACGTGCCAGGCTGTTTGGCCATATAAGAGTGTAAAATATATGGGTCAGTTCTCGTAGTTTTATATTCTCCACTTCAAACAAGCATTATACTGCATTGTAAATGTATCCGCGTGTATTGTATCTCGTCAGCAATGTTCATTACTGTGAGAAAAATTGCAATAAAAGTTGAACCTATGTATGGGACACATGGCTTGTGAATACGATAAAAACTCGACCATACTTGGAGAATGAAACTCACATTGGTAAGTTCAGGCAGGAATGAGTTATATACATGAACCATTGTTTTAGGGTCAGGTTAAAGGTCATCTGAGGTCAGCAGAGGTAAGAATCTGAAAACCTTGTGAATACGATGAGGTTCGAATGCTGATTTGATCAAGTTAACATTTCGATGCGGCTTTCTCGAAGAAAATACGAGAACCCCATTTTCCGTGTAAATTGGGGGTCATGTTGGGTGAAAAATGGAGGAAATTTTGATCAAAATATTAGTTTTCAGCTTCGCGAACACAATTATTGGACTTCACCTGGATGGTACGCCTATTGAGTGAATTAACCCAATTAATGTCTTGGTTTCAGGTCAAGGGTAATCTGAGGTAAACAGAGGCCAAGGTCCAGAGGTAAGAACCCTTGTGAACACGATAGCTCGGTCCGATCAAGCTGAAATTTGATGTACGGCTTTCGCGTAGGGGTTCAAAATCCATACCTTTTCATGAGGGTTGGGGTCATGCTCAGTTAAAAAATAGAAAAAACTGTGAAAAGACATTTGGCACATTTAGCTCGCGGAACACAGTACTCGACCAAACCTGGATAGATGAAGTTTATACTTGGCATGTGGGTACGCCTATTGAGTGAATTTACCCTATTGTCTTGGAGTCAAGTCAAGGGTAATCTGAGGTTAACAGATGGCAAGTTGAGAAACCTCTGTGAACACGATTGCTCGGTCTCCGATCAAGCTGAATTTGATATACGACTTTCGTGTGGGGTTCAAAACCGCTATTTTTCATGAGGGTTGGGGTCATGCTCAGTTTAAAAATAGAAAACTGTAAACATTGATATTTTGCCAATCTTGGCTCGTGAACACAAAAACGAGACCGACCTAGGTGGATGATGAAGTCATGTGGGTGCCCCATAATGATCCCTATTGTTTTGAGAACAGAACAAACAGACAAAGGTAATCTGTGATCAGTGGTTACAAGGCAGTGGAGAGGAATCGACTGAGACTCTTGCCGTTCTGCATTAATTCATCCAAGCAGTTCTCCAGACAGTCACCTTCATGTAGGGGAAGAACGGCGACTAAATTGGGATTTCGCGGAACAGTTAAGTCTATATGTCACGTAACCACTTATCGTATGACAACCATTCAGTATGGAAACGAAATTGAAACTCGGTCGGTCCCGATATGAAAATGCGACATAAATCACATAACATAATATATTTTGGAACGTCACGGGACGTACCTCATGATCCTGCTCATTGTGAAGCCAACGCAAGAAGACTTCACCCTTCAAGTGCTGTAACGCAAGAACACGAACCAGAAAAATGAAAAACGAATAACATACACATATTTTCGGGTTCGATATCAGCAAACACCAGTGCCATGTGAACCCACGTAGCGACTATCATCGTGTTACTTTCGTTACGTCATTCAGTGCCAGGCAATTTTTTCAAATTATGTTTATAGGAAGTGTTCAATTTCTAAGCACTTCTTTTGGGATATAGTTGGCTGTATAGCTTCATACCAGTGCTTCCCACGTATTACACCCAGGTAGGCCAGTACTTTTAACTGGAGTGACGCCACTTGCACTCTCTTCCATTGAACCCAATCACCGCAGTAGGAGGCTTCCACAAACATTGACATTGAAAGTTCTAATAACAATTCATTTAAATAGGCCACCCTAAGGGTTATCCATATCGTTATTCGACAAAATTGACCAGAAGAAAAAACGGAGCAACGCTAATCACCTATTCTGTAACAACGGCCGGCCACGTCAAGAAATTATATACAGTAAATTGATACAGTTGTCCATGATGAACTCCGACAGAGTACACGCGGGCTATTGTCGTTTATTTGGCTTTTACGTTTATTTAACACGACACCCCACAACAGGAAAAAGGCCTTCCACCCCACCACCCCACCAGACATTGTGTGACTCCCGGTTGCACTATTGGTACTATTATCCTGATTATTCATGAAGGAGGCCCGATTTGGTATTGTCGTCAGTATTTACACAAACGTTAGCTTATATTAATTGAGAACACACAACGTCTTTTAGTTTGTTGCCTATACATTTTGCGGTTAATTCAGCAAACCCCCCCGGCACACAAATTGTACTGGTAAATAAACCCCAAGCCCCAGACCACCACACCTAAGATGACACACACCTTTGAATAACTCAAATTTGTAAAACAGTGACCTAGTAGGAACGGAATCCATGTTGGTCTTATTCTTGTAAGTGTTCACGGGTAACAGTCACATTTAAAATATTCTTCGGAAACGACGCCTTCACAGTACCTGCGTCGATCTGCAGTGCAAACAATTTCACAACGTATTCGCAATATCATTTGTGACCATTGTACAAAATAGTTTAAAGGCTATGTGAATTTTTTTCACAATCACCATATGCACCTTGCACGAAATTGTCAAATTGAAATATACCGGCAATTGTGGTTTTGTTTTTTTTATTCCTTGCCGAAGGCAAAGGAACTTGCAGTCATACACTGGGTGTATGCGCGCGCGCGTGTGTGTGTGTGTGTTCGTGTATGTGTGTGGGGGGTGTGTGTGGGTGTTGTGTCTGTCTGTCGTGTCTGTCTCTCTCAGCTGGACTCTCAACGGTCCCGACATCGGAATCCTACCCGGATTCTTGGAGATTAAGTACCCTCCTGATATGTGGGGTCTCCCGATAATTACTTGCTTAGTAGTTTGCTGTGATCCAAAATCTTAATAGATACTTGCATTCATGAGATGTCGCGCTGACAAGTTTTCGGACTTTGCCCCTGTCTGACCTGACTGACCTTGAACTGACATACAACAATAGGGTTCTCCTCTCACATGAGTACCCATGTGCCTAATTTGAACTCGATACATGCTTGCGTCTTTAGATATCGTGCTGAAAAGGGGTGTCACGCACACACGCATATACAGACAGACACAGAAACACACACACCCACGGGCATGATGCATAGATTTCTCTCGCAATTCCGCAAGCGAATAAAAAAAGAGAGGGGGAGGTGAGAAGGGCAGGCAACCCATAAAAAACGGTACAATATTTCATCCTGCGCGTGCATGTCAGCATGTTAGAAATATGTCAACCTGTGCACGGGTTAGAGTTAGTTAGACGAGTTAGTCTTCTTGGCTTTCCTATTTATTTGTTTCCACTGCTCTGACAGTATCCATGTAGGCGTATAGGGGCTAACATGAACGTAAACCGAAGGATAGCGCTAAACTAGTTTCGCTTAACATGGTGTTGGTTTAACTCGGGGAGTTCACTCACCCGGCCTCGTGCATACCGATTATTTTCATTCTCGGAGTCGGTGTCAACTAACCCGAGGTCGAACCTAAACCACGGTTAAACTAAATGGGCTTCGGGCTTTATGTCCGTTATGATATGACAGCTTGCCTACCTTTTGCATATAAATCCAAATAAGGATTACAAAAAATAATTTCATTGCTAGAAACTAATATAAAAAAGTCTTGCAAAATACACATGTCGCAGCTAACACGCCACACCGTGAAATGACACGCGCTTGTATGACATAGCTTCTGAAATGGCAGATGACCTCCGCAGGCTACGGTAGTAGTATACTGCGGAATTGAGCTGTGCAAGAACTTGAAACACTACAGCACACACACGCACGCACACACATACACATGTGTTGATATCAATTCAATCAACCAGAACGTCCACCCCAAGTAAATCAGCACAGAGGCATACCGGGACACACTGAGGCAATATAATACATATACCATGACATACTGACATGACTGATGCAATATGGTATACGGTAAACATCACAAATGAGGCATAGTGATACATGATATATTTGATAAATACCGAAACATACTGAGACATACTGGGGCATTGTGATACAAACTGAGCGTACTGAGGCATACTGAGGCATACGGCAGTGAGGCATTGTGAAATACATTGAGTATTTGAGACATACTGACGCAAGCAAACACAATTTCGTCGGTTATACTGAGACATAATGAGGCTAAACATCAATGTGTTCATCGCATGCCTATCACAGTAATTATGAGATCATGTTGCATATAGTTCCGTATAATCAATATGTTAGCGAACGGCCAAGAACTGTGAGTCGAATACAGCCCATGTGCGTTCTTTGTGTGGTAGGATGAATGCAATGTATATACACACATAAATGCACACGCCATTCGTAAACCTCCTATTGTCTAATTAAGGTTCATGCACAGTAAATCAGCTGGTAGTATGTAGCTGGTCGGGGGATGTCTATGACATACATATACCAGTATCACCATGACCACTTTATGGCAGTCAAAGGGATGTTTGGTACATGGGTGGCGGGCGGGAAAGGGGGGGGGGATGATTTGAGGGGATGATATACAAACGGTATTTCGTTCGGGTTTATATTTAATAGTATTAAATGTCTGCTTCAAATAGCTTATAGAGTTTTCTAGTTGTGATAATGATTGATATGTCAAATTCTTATTCTAGCGCTTACCACGAAGCGCACAAAGAGTTCACAGGACATTTCCCGATCATAGCACCAGTCACGCACTCCGACAATCTCGGAGAGGTAACGCGGCGCTTTAGTCAATCAGCGCCAATGTGTTCTGATACCTCACGGTCCCCAGTTGTACACCTGGGTGAAGAGAGGCTAGCGGGAATAAGGAACCTTGCTAAAAATGGGTACAACGTGGCAGGCTCGGACCCACAACCTTGGGTGACAGCTTCGAAGCCTTACCCAATTAGGCCACCACGCTCACATGGATGGGGGATGGTTATCACTCGACACCGCACCTGACCAAAATCTGGGAACGGCCATTAATACTCTCTAATCGAGTACATGAAACAATTTTTGGGGCTATCGTTATAATGATCAGATTTGTTTCTCATGTTGACTTCACCCACTTAAAGAGGCAGGATTAGCTCAGTTGGTTGAGCTCCACTTAAGATCAATAGATTGCGAGTTCGAATCCCATTCCCAAGTCCGAGCGCTTTTTCCGCAGTGCTGTTAGACAGGGCATGTCTTCCCGAATTTTTCCGATACACACATGTAAGTGGGGGTACATGTGAGGTAACGGGAGTAGACACCAGCTGCGTTGGCTGCCAGGATCGCGAGCGAGCGTGCATCCTGGGTGGGGCAGGTAAGGTCTTCAAGGTTACCAATGACCAGTGGATCGGATCGCTAGTCGTGCGAGGAGGCGCGCTTTGATACAAGACTGTAAACCCGAATTTCAAGTATAGTCTTCAAAGTGATTTGTAATCATTACCCCTGAACAAATGTCGTTAGGCCTAACTCATAAAACCATATACTGCACATATCTGGCGGGACATAGGAGCAGAACATATTGCCAAAATTAAGTACCAAAGCACCTTTATCTATCTATTTACATCCTGGTTAGATTAAGCTATTGAGATAAAATACCTCGGAACTCGGCGTTAACGAATTTGACGCCTCAACCAAACTGGCCACCATGCTCTGAAACGTCACGGAAAATGAATATGCGCAAGAGAACGGAGCGTCTCATTCTTTAGCGGAGGGGAGAGGGAAATGTTGGTATCATTCGAATTTGTTTGATTTGATCCGAATTGAATTATACGGGTTTAGGAAGCCAAGGAAGGACCTTATCGACAAATCGAGGAACCCTGGCCGTATTGCATGATCGTGGATGAGCACCGGCGATAACTCGCCTCAGCTTCTCGACTAGTGCTCAGATAATATCGAGGCAGGGGTGTAGTTATTCCCATCCTACTCTCGGGACTGCCTTTCACGTACCTCCGATTCCTCGACAAGACGATCAGTGCCTCCAAGATCATCCGATCACTTCTCGGACCTGGAGGAGCGGAACATTCATGTCCAACGATTACGATCACAACCTACCAACGAGAATAATTGCAAATATCACGAACACACCATAGAAACCCATGCACAAATCCGATGTATCGCAGCGGAACCATGAAGTTAAGACCTCCCCCATCTTCATTGCAAGTACAGCCATCAAGGAAACAAGGCTGGGTGACTGCTGGAATTCGAACCCGGGATGTTTTCTTGCGAAGCGAATAACCTTTCCTCCGGTTAGGTTTATAGCCTAATAGAATGTTAGGATATATCAGCAATATATGGAGGAACATGATACCTCTCACCTTGAGATCTGCATCACCAGTGGGTACCAATTGGTGCCCAGGTCGGAATGTATCAATTTGAATGTAAGGATTGATGGGGGGGGGGGATAATGCATCAGCACTAGACCTGACTTGTTCGAGTATAGTGGGGATACCGGTTCGAATCCCGGTAGAGCCATGAGCTTCTCAATCACTCCCAGATATCCGACTTTCCCCCCCCCGCTCTCCGTCTGTATTTCACCATTGCCACCACAGGTTCTTTCTTACGCTTCTGAAATTCAATAAAATGTATATTATTCTATTTTCTGAGTGTGGACATTGTGTTCTTTCAACCCGTTCTTTCTGCAATCGTTCACAAACAGTATATCGGAGCTAACATTGTATTAGCTGAAGACACACATGGTCTCAGTGATGTAAGGTATTTGGTGGTGTGTGTGTTGTTTTCGGGAGGGGAGGGGTCGTATGCGCAATGTCGTGAATATTGCGCTATACACGAACACTATTATTATTTAGTATTACTTATCGTTATTGACGATATATGATGACGATATACCGTATTCGATATCGATATGCTGTTTCTGGAGTGTATCCCATATTTCAATGGATTAGCAATACTGTTCGTGGTCTTGCAAATTTCCACTAGCTTGTGTTGTTGTACTCATGAAAACAAAGTCATGAAATTGAACAATCGTCAGTTTTCACATATGTCTAGATGCTCAACACTGCCGTTAGTTTATTGCCAGACTTATAGTTGTGTGGCAGGTGTTTAGGGCAGGCAAATGCTACTCTGAAAATGCTACTATGGGAGTTGCATTTTTCTGTTTGGAGTGTAACTACTGTTGTGGTTGAATATGTGCCAGGGGATTATTGCAATCAATAGTTATAGTGATAAGATCATGGACACGAGTACTACTACTGATTTATAAATCTGGCATCGTCAATCTGTCATGCCAATATACCTAATACGTTCTCTATGCAGCTTTAATAGAGATGGAATTGGATTGAAACTCGGGCCTGTGGGACAGGCAAAAACAAAGAGGTTGGGTCCCCCGGGCGCCCCTCGCTGAACAGCTTTCGAACACATTGCACGGTAATTTAACTAAGATATTTCCCTGCCGTTCAGTTGCGTCAACTTAGACATAGCTAAATTTGATGAGGCACAAAGAGGTCCAGCCGTGTGCGAGAAACATAAATCCACCCGCTCTTCACTACCGACCAGTGACGAGAGGTGTGCTGAAGCCTGTAGTAAAGAGGAGCTAATTAATCAGCAAGGACTGATGTACACGATATAATTGAACAACTTGATACCTCTCTCTAGTGTGTCGTAAATATCCCCTTCCGACGACCCAGAGGAAAACGATTCGCGGGCCTTTCGATAAAATATGTCAAAACTGAGATAATGTTTATATTTATTTATGTTGTTGGATCACATATGTCGTACACATTCCTCGATCATGTTCGTTGTATAGCAGGGAACCAAACTGCTCTCGCGGCCTACAAACCAATTCACTGGGGAGGATCATGAAACTTGCTTGCCAGAAAGCGGAACTTGCGTCCGGGTGATATGACAAACATACACGCTATGTAGCCACTCTTAATATGTTCAATATCGGGCTGTTCGAAAACATAAATTATATGCTTTATGAAGTTCAATGTAAATCTATTTTACTTGCCAGTTTGCAGATGTATCGATGTTAGACTGACAGCTACCGGTACCAAGTTTGTCGATGCTGAAATGACGATGGATCACGCGATGTTACAGCTGTAACGGTCAGACGGGGTTTCAAAGATAACTGCCAGTCATATAACAAGATACCAACTATGCGTAGGGGAGTCCTTGCAAAAGCCAACTTCGTATAAGAAGGGACTTTCAAGATCACCTAAAATCTGAAGATATATATTCTAAGCAGGCAAATAACAGAATAATTAACTTACCATACACGAACAGGTAAGACTTGCCGTCAAGTTGAGTTCCAAGTAACACGTCTCCTCAGTTCCTTTGATCCTTAACTACATGGAAATAATACCATGTCGAACATGAAATTACCATTCTTAATATTAAAAAATCCTTCCGACCAAGCTATTCCACCGCCTGAGACGACAAAAGGGGAAAACTTGTACTCTCCCAACTCAACTCCCACCACTTCCCCGTTACGTTAGGAGCCGACACGTACGATAACATTATCGTACGACATTTTTATCGCACTAGTGTGAGCACTACACCCGATAAAGTTATCGTATCGTATCGTATCGCACTAGTGTGCACAGTGCTTAATCTGTTCTATGAACGGAAGTCTACAAATAATTAGTCGCGCGTACATAGTGAACGTAATACCAAGGTGCATCGTAGCCTACAAACGAATATAAAACCAGAAAGTTATCTTTGTAAACTCCGAACCAGAAATTCACCTTTACAAACTCTGAACGAACTCTACTTTCACTGAAATTTTGGCTCGGAATCTTATGTGTCTATTGGGATAGCTAAATCAGTTCAACGGAACTTAGCTTCACTGGTGATTATTCTGTGTTTCTATTAGGACACACATACGTATACCACAATTGGATTCCAACGAAAATGCAGGTGTGCTTTCATCAAGGCATGAGCTTATATATATATTTGATTTGATTTGATTTCTTCAGATCCAGGAAGCCCAACGAGGCTCATCTAGGAACTCTGGCCGTATTGAATTGAAAAACATTACATGAGTTATATCAGGGGCGGCGTGAGGATAACCGACCATGCAAGGGGGCCAAGGGCCACCCATACAAGTTCCATCAACTTTCGCACCGACGCGCGCACCTCACCTTTCCCCTTGACCAACAACATAGTCTGGTTCAATCAATTTTACATTTCTACATCAACGTTGGTTTGTTGTCGTGGATAGTATCTAAAGTAAAGCAAATACCGCTAACGGACACCTTCGTCAAGGCGCTCCGCGTCTTATAGGAGATAGCGAGACGTTAACGTTGTTGATTGAGCAGTCAATCATATTTCCTCATCCAGAATTGCGACAGATGCTTATGGACTTAAGAAATAACTGCCTAGCCGCTGAACAGACTGCGTTTTTTTCTTGTCTTTTCAGCATACAACGCATTCATTTCATCCGAACAAAGCTTAAGCTCTAAAAGCTTTAGCCTAAATGTTGATATAGATCTGTATTCTACACTTGTTTCACAATCATATAAAAAACGTTACATGATTTATACGCGGATGTTATGGACGCAAATTATACAAAGCGACCGCAGCACAACTACAGAAATGACGGTTCCACTCTGTCCAGAGCGACTACAATGTGTGTGTGTGGTAGGTGTTGTTGTGTGGGGTGGGTGTGGACCAGTATCGTGATCCAATATTCAGGTCTCACAGTTCCTCTCATTTATCAGCAGATCAGTATACCACGGGCATTGATGACCTTTTATGGCCCTTACGTTGTAACAGTTGTTTAGTCGCTAGGAGACTCATTTAAAACCAGTCGCACAAAATAGACAGGGGACCATTTCGTCCCAAAACACTCATACAAAGCTAATCTGTTATGATCTCGGGTAAGCTCGGAGCCAGGGATTGAGTATTTTATGGCACTCAACCCCCGCATGTAGGCTAATATAATTCCAGTTACTCGGATGATTGGCTCTAATCTCCGGTTAGAACCAAAAATAATGAATATACGCTTTGTCAAGTGCAGTTATCATTCCATTATGTCCCGTTGAGCAAAGAAAACCAACAGTTTACAGTTTATATGGTCTAGTTTACTGTTGAGCAAACGTTTTATACTGGTGTATTCACATTAGTCTTCCGTTGTGTCAACAATAGGAGTACGTTTTTACAGAGAGCGTAATAAATATTTTGAAAGACTACACAAATTTGTTTTACAATCTAGTGGTGCATGGGCTTGGAAAAAACGGCCAAAAGGTCACTTACGTCGTTTCTCAGTCGGACGATTCTAAGTTATACACACACAGTATCGGTACGGTGGTATTAAGAAACAGGAGTGCGCTGCCTTTCTTAATAAGGATTGGGGGGGGGGTCGAGAACCCAAGCAGTCGCAGTCCTGTGCTGCACAAATAAGCACAAATCACACCAGCGCACGAGAGGAGCGCGTGGAGATTTTGCACACTTCTCGAATATTCGATTGAAATTCGGCTTTTTTTCTATGGAGGAAATCTGGTTACGATTCTGTCGTTTTCACTCCGAAGTTGGTACGGAAATGTGCAGACCGGGGGGGTAGCCTGCTCTCTCCGCCTCGTACACCTAATGGGGTATGGTGAAGAGAAACCCATTCATTGATTATTCCATCAGATTTCTGGTATCAAACCGTGGGCACTGTGCTGGTAGGCTTAATGAGCAGGGTTGTCTACTATACATGATATAGTGCTACTCGCGAGTTGAACTGTTCGTGTGCGAACGTGGCATCAACCTGTTACACTTCTGGAACCAGTCGAACAATTTAGGAACTGAATACTTTTACAAACACTATGTGAGCTATTCTTTGAAACGCGTCATTCTCTTTAGATTGCGCGATAATGATTCAATATTTGAGTGTACTTGTGGTCATGACAGATTGTTGTCTGTTATGGCAATTCGAGGATTGCAAAATATATCCACAATCCACTCGTGGGATTAACTAACTATAAAAGTTGTGGTTCCGTTTCTGCTGGAAACTGCTTCCTATGAAATGAAGTCCTAAGTTTCGAGGTGATTTTTTTCAAAAGAGGGAGGGGAGGGAAACAGTCACAGAAGTGGCACTTCAGTAGTTATTTCTATGACTGATAATTCCAGTCAGTATGTTTTGTTCAGTAGCCCTAATGCGGGAGAATTACAATTTGCATGTAAAATGAGCTAACACATATGTTCGGGTCAAATTAAACCGCAGTACCGCGTACCAGTGCTTAAACGCCAGTACCGCGTACCAGTAGCTCTATGGAGAATACAGCGAATTTGTCCGAGCTGATTGAAAGAGACATTATTGTCAAAAACAAACCCAGCGAATAATGGACGATTCGTTGGCCCGTGAAATTTGAGCGAAAACTCTAGATGGCGGTAGGTTGATATATCGCAATGATACTGATTGCCACTAGGCGGTTTCCGTCGTGACGTCATGTGGAAAATAGCGTGGCGTGTTCGTCAGTGCTACCAGACGACCAATTTGCCCTGGACTCATGGAGCTATTATATTAACTGAGAAGGAGGCATCAGATTGCCGTATTATGTGCCCTGTTCGAATTTTCGTTTCAGAGAACCCAAACCCGGAGCGGAGGCGCCTATTGGTGTAAATGTGAAAACAATTCATGTTGTTTACTATCTATTTGCAAATTTCTTCGGGGGGAAAAAACCAGAGACCCCCAGAAAATCCTCGTGCTCATAGCAATCATCATGAGATGTAATAGTGCAAGATCGTGAAACCAACCTTAGTGAATGTTCCTCTGTTTCATGAGATCACTAAACATTATACGGCGAAACCGCGTGTGAGTTATCGCATGATGTAATTCACTAGTACGTACGTACGTATGTGCAATTATTTTTATCGATTTTGTTTAGTGCCGAGCTTGGTAGCTAGGCGACAGCCAAACTCCCAAAGCATGAAAGCCTAAGACGAGCGTAAATAACGTCACCATGTTCTTGATGTTAGGCCACAAACCATATGCTCTAAGTGTGCTGCGTCGGCTGTACAAGCAAGACTGAGGATACCGAGAGAGAGAATATGCGGACGACATTTCATCGGTGAGATAATGTATTCGGCCTGTAAGTGCATAGGCCTAGGCCGTCCGTACGGTACATTGCACAAAGAACCAACGCACACGCTAGAGGTCACAATTCCATGAGGACCAAAACGATAGCAAATGTCTGGGGAATTGTATGGTGACTATTGGTTTTCTATACATGAGCAATAGAAAAAATCAAATGCGCCATGATCAAGGCATCCGTGATAAGATATTATATTTGAGTAATCCCGGAGTAGAGTGTAAGGGATAATAGATATAAACCACAAGACAATACCAATTTGATAAATAGTCATTGACAAACTCCGATTGTTGGGGATTTCTACGGTAGTTTTAGTGGCGCCACATGTTATGCAAGTAGGTACAAAAACGCTGGAAGCCGAGCCTTTCCAGGCCCAACAACGAGCGAGTCTGGTCGTATACTGGAGCCTTTAGCAGTGTTGGAATTCCCTCAATGTGAATAATTTTAGGAGGGTCAGAGGTCAGCAGAGGTCAAAGTCTGAAATCCTTGTAAACATGATGAGTACAGAAGCTTGGCCAATCAAGCTGGAATTGTGGAAGATACAGCCTTTCTTATGGAGGAGTACAGGAACCCTAATTGTTCTTGGTAGAGCAGGGGGATTTTTGGGGCAAAACATTGGATATCAGCTAAAAAAACTGATATGTGTCAATTTGAGTTGTAAACACGAAAACTCGATCAGGTCTGAGTTGCTGAACATCATACTTGTTTTTTTGGACCAGGAATTTGGACCAAGAAACAAAATCTGAAAGACTAATCTACTGACTAGCTCAATTGCCTGGAAATACCAAGGTGTCACTGACCAAAAAGTTGTTGTGTGATGATAACCTGTCATGTTGAGAATGTAAAAACAATGAGGGAGAATGGAGAATGGTATTCAATTCCGGGGACTAGATTTCTAAATTAGAGATAGTTGGGTGTTACCAGTTAGGTTTGGGTTGGTATTTAGATAAGATGGGGATAAAATCTGACCCTAACCTAGCCGCTGACTCGCGACTGTGGAATTCCAGTACCCTACATGACACACGAGTAGTGAAAGTGAACGACAAATACTCAGTTCGCAAAGTCGTGATTACCCTACCCCCACCCCAGGTCTGATCTCCAACCAATAATTTAGGTTACATCAAGGTACACATGTGAATTGGCGACATGGGTATAGACCAGGGCTTGGTTAAGCTTACTGTAAGCTCCAGCTGAGGGTAGATAGTTATATGTTCTTGGGACGTGCTCATCAAATATAGCGCCGCATACCTGTACAGAGATTACAACAAGAGCCGCGTTGCATGCACTATGTGAGAGTGACTTAACCACTCTCAGCTGGAGAAAGCGAGCTTTAACCCCTTTCGTAATATCAATATTCAACTAGGCCTACCCTGAGCTGAAAGGCGCGCTGTAACCCCTGCTCTATTCTGTCACAACTGTTGTGACGGATTAGGCTACCTTGAGGTGGAGAAGAGGCAGAGTCAACTGTCAGTTGGGAGTAGTGACTTCTTAAACTACCATCAGCTGCGAGGGAAATTGAGCGTTGACCCCTGCCGTAATATGAATATTCACTACCTGAGCTGGAGAATGCGCTGTACCCCATGATCGTATATAGGCAACGTGACCGAAATTCTTTTCGTGGGCACTTAGTGTTAGCAGTCAATGGAGGAACCAGAAAAATCACTCATTTGTGGTGTATTGCCACCCAAATCTTGATTCTTTGTTTCTTGTTATCAGTTCCACAATGAAATTTGCAGAAATGGTCTGATTGAAGAATTCGATTTTTTCTAACTTCAGGAACTTGACCCACTATGCAGAAAAACGCCATTTCCGAAGAAGATGGAAGGAAGACAATTGTTGGACAGGCTGTTGCAATGGTGTAGCCACTTTCTTGTGTCTTCTCTTGGAGAGCGAGAATAATAAAACTGCTTCTGAAGGATGGTGGTGACGCATTGGCCTCAGTCTCAAATCGCCACATCTTCAGTTCTCAAATGCCAATCCAGTAAACACTGACACTAGTGACGCAACCACAGCTGGGGGCAATCAACATGATGTAAAGTGTCATCAAAAACTAGTTAGTAGGCTACAATTCATATTTCACAATTACCATTTTTACTTTTTAGCTTTGACCTCATCCATGTGATGGGTGAGCATTGCGATTGTGCATCTTGCATCCATTTATCTGTCGGGTCGGTTCTGCTACTCCTTTGTACAGTGATGGACGGCATTATGGCGAAAGGCAAATGTCACAGGTCTATCATCAAGTAAAGGGGGCCATTTTTTTTTCGGGGTAATCTGGTAGAGAGTCCTGGCACAACCCGTTATATTACCTAAAGGAGTGACAAAGCTGCCCGATATTGAAACAAAAGAAATTAGTAATTTATTGGATAAATATCCAACAGGTGAGATGGACCGACAATTTGGGAAATTCAAATTCTGAGAAGTGTTGCATGCTACATCTATCTAAGAATACCAGGACAGTATCGGATCTATGTTTTAGAATGTAAGGGGGTAGTTTGTTAATTTTCCTGTAGTCTATTCAATACCTATTTCAAAACCTAAATCCACCCCCCCCCCAGACAGAGAAATTGTTACGCAGCCTACTGGAATGCGTCCTGTGAAACCCTCTGTATGAAGGCGCGGGTCACACTGTAACGTTAACAATAAACATCATTGATCACACTAAACCCGGAATACCAACCAACAGGAAACCATAACAAAAAAGTTGTGGGTTTTGATTTGTTAGATGTAACTTTCAATGAACTTGAGCAATGAATGAACTATATGTTTTCATGCCACATAACAGCCGATTCAGCTCCATGCTGCTGTTATTGCGGTCATTTATGGTATAGTGTGACTGCTTCCAATTTTCAGGTATAGTTATGATGTTATCGTTATGGTGGTGCGTTGTGCCAATTGGAAAACACATAAATTCTTGCTATGTATGTGTTGCAATGTGTAACTATACCGATCATGAAAATATATTTGACAGATAAATAATATATAAAAATATATTCTAATACAGAAAAAGACATTACTGTCACCAAAAATTGATTTTATTTTTCATTTGAATGATTACCATTGGTTGGCAACTCTTATTCAGTAAAAGAGTTGGTATTATCTTTTTTTTTTTTTTTTTTGGGGGGGGGGGGAAGGGGTGGGGGTTGTAGGCAGGGGGTGTTGAATAGGTATTATCATCTGAGTAGTTAGTCGATTACATACATTCAATGATTATATTATTTACACCGGGTAGTGACAAAACGAAGATGTACAACATGTTCTTTTCTAATATTAACTGTATAGAGCTATAGGTTGGGCCCTTGGGGTGGGGGGGGTTTGTGAGACGAATTTCTGGTAAATGCCCAAGTTTTAGTATAAATTGCTGTCATAATTTAGTTGCGCTTCCTGAATGACCAGATTTTTCTGTTGCGTATTAGCACAACTCATTCGCAGTGGAGAGGGGATCCAGAGCAGTACCAGGAAACCCGGTTTGATTTTACAACTGAAAAACATGTGCAGAGGTCTCATAACAGTTGCTGCCCTATCCTCAGTGTTGTCATATAAAACAACATGTGGTCTTAATTGGAACAGTTTGTGCCACTGATGCAGAGGACAGTCCTCAGGCCACGGGGATGACATGATTGAACAAGGTTAATGTGGAGATTTACCGTGTGTAGCTTGTCGCGTTCATTAGGAAAACACTCGTGTCACAGAAAAAACCCAAAAACATTGACTACATATTGCCTGAATTGTGGTCATTTAAAGTGGAGCTTGTCCTTTCTGTTAAACATAAATTAGGATTGGACAGTTCATTGCCCAAGTGCAGACTATGGGAAGGGGCTCTGTCCTGGTGATATGAGAGAAATGTTTTATTCCCTGAAAAGCAGAGGGAATGAGGCAGTCATGTCAGAGGTGTGTGTATTGTGACAATGGCTTCAACTCGACACCTGGAATACCTGGATGGGATGAAGCTCGTACTTGGTATGTGTGACAAAAGTCACCTCAGAAAAAACTGCCCTTTCTCGCTAATGACGTAGCTGTGTCTGGCAGATTAGCGCTTTTCATGATGGACAACACGCTGGGAGTAACACATGTTGTCCCTTGGTGGTTGAGACTTGCGACTCTGGTCAGTCGCCTCCCGGACCTATTATGCGTTTTAAAATATTGTAACCTACGCGTTCAACAACGACGGTGGCCCGAATATTGTACAGAATGAGCATGTTTGATCCGTTCATTGCAAGGAATGTTCTTGAATAAAAAATCGGGGAATCATGACCCGATTTAGGGTTGTTGCATGATTACGCCTTATGACCCCAGAAAGTGACCGTTCCTGCAATCGGGGGGGGTCTGTTGAAACTGCAAATTCCCCTTGTCGACTAGCCGCAACCCATGGTGGCGCTCCGACTTGAGACGGTTGCTTTTGCTGCCTCATATGTACCCGCAATATTCAACAACAGATCGCCGCCCTGATCATTACCAACTGAAAGACGGTGAAAGTCATTATTATTCAAGTGAATAATATGAAAAGAAGGACCACTCCCTTCCCTTATACCCTCACGGACGGCGGTCCGAAGGGGGACCGAGTTAACTTTCTCCTTACACCAATGAGAACCAGGCATACGCATGCTGTTACTGGTATTTCGCTTTGCTCATGGCTCGTCCTTGCCTAGTGCGCGTACCTTACCGCGGGTTACATCAGAGTGTAAGTCGTCTAATCGGAATCACCGATTCGACTTTAAATAACTAAAAAAAAGTATTTAAAAAAATTGCAAAAGACAAAAAATCGTGAAAAAATTGAAATGAAGAAAATATAGGTTTTCTGTAGGGGGGTGGGGTTGAGGTGTCTTTTGTCAGGAAAGCCTAAGCACCCCCAGTTATAAATAAAAATCGTTCGAGGGGCCTGTGGATAATCGAAGCAGACAACACTACATTCGCAGTTGTAGTAATTTGTCATAGCAAATGCCAACTGTTGGTAATTTAGACAGGCGCCATAACACTACGTCGTAGGGCGCTGACGTGGCATATCAAACGTTACGCGCTCGACTCACTCAGCATAGGCGCTTCAGTACAGCATGTCCGGAGGGATTGCTTGGACTCCACGGTTTTCCACGTGGAAGTGATTGTATGTAGTTGTTGTTTCACAAGACCGCAACAATGCGTAGTGAGTCCTTGCCATTTTTCCTGCGTATTCAACGAACATGATCGAGGAATGTGTATGACATATGTGATCCCGAGCAAAATAAATGAAATCAACATTATGCATGATTTGTGCCGCCTATACTTTTACCGAAATGGTAGGGGGTTTTATTTGCTCATGCATGCTGGTGATGAACAAATAACTGTTGGATATCATATGTATCATTCTTATTGGTTATTCCAGGGTTAATATTGAAAACAATAGTTATAAAAGTTAATGACTGCCATTGTCCAAACGTAACCTCTTTACTCCTCTATTTTAAAACTCGCCGAGGATCAATTAATGAGAATGAGAATGTACAATCACCAAAATATGAAACGTACGAAACATCGGCAAACAGGACTCAAATTCTGACGGTCGTCCAAAAGTCCACAACTCATTCGGGAGCAAGTGTTTTGTAACCACGCAATTATTGGCATTTAAATACATCACTGATGCCATTTAATCAAGAAATGATTATTTCCATAGGTTAGGGCATACCTTTGGAACAATAGAATATGGAATAAATAATACAACTGTGTGTCAGAGTGGAAGGTTTAACAGAACCTAACCTTAGTATGGTATAGTGTTAGACTCAAGGGTTAGTTGATTGTTCACGTGCTGTCCTCCCCTGTGCCACCTTTAATGAAAGTGGGGAAGACCATGGGCAATGTTACAACCCCCAACCCACAGAATTCTAGTTGTGGCACTGGTGAATCATAATTCTAGTTATAGTTTGCAGAGGGTTTATAACCACTAACTGACTGAAAATAGAGGGAAGGAATTCTCCGAAAACAGAACCAAGTGCACCTGCCTGGAAACTGCTGAATTGAGACATTTGATTGACGTTCAAAACAAATTAGAATGCGGGGAATGTCATGGCATAGATGTAGAAAAGATATCAGTTTCGTCTGCAATTGCTATCGAATATCCTTAGTGGTTTCAGTGGTATTAGCCGGAGATTTCAGAGTGATCCCTGAACACCAAATCACACCAAGACCAGAAACTAAGTGAGGAAATCTACAGTTGCCAACTCGATCTGGCATAATGTGGACATTTCGCAACGGCAGACAACAATTTATCATGAAGCACGAGAGGATCACACACCAGGGCACTAGGATTCCCCTGAGGAGGTGGGAGGTATTGAGCAAGGTACGCGACACCCAGATCTCCCCCTACTCATTTCACTTTCCAAGATTTTTATTTGAGAAATTTCTTGAATAATTCACATGTGAGCATACCCGATTGGGTTCTTCAACAAAATACGCACACACACACCACCCACACACACACACACACGGATACACGCACACATAGGCACAGACATGACTGCATTGATTCCTCTTGCCTTCGACGAGGAATAAAAAATGGTTTGAGAAGAGATGTCTACTAATTCTTGCAGAGGTAATAAGACGACGGCGGTGCGTTCGCATGACGTCACTTGGGCTCAGCTAGCCCAACTCTACACAGATTATAGTGTTATAGTCGAGACTGGACTGCTGGATAGGCCGAGACCAAGAGCAAGAGATGCGTGCTATACAGTACCAGTGTAACAAGTCACTAATGATCAGGGGTAATATCTGTAAAGCGCTTTGAGCATGTCCTCGACGTGGAAAGCGCTATATAAGAACGAGATATTACCGTAGCCCAACTCTACACAGATTATAGTGTTATAGTCGAGACTGGATAGGCCGAGACCGGACAATTTGAGAATAACTTCGAGACTGGTCTCGACTGCACCCCTGATAGATTACACTCGTCTTGATGATTGGGTACAACATAAAGTTGATATACCGGAGGGAGGTGGATTAGCTCAGTCGGTAGAGCTCCAGACTGCAAAACCGTTGATTGCGAGTTCGGTACCCATTCGAAGCCCGAGGGCTTTTCCGCAGTGATGTTGGACAAGGCATGTCTCCTGAAGTGTTCCACGTCACCCACGTGTTGAAGTTGGTACTTTGTGAGGTGACTTGTGAAGAGTAGTGAGCGCCGATGTGGCAGCCCTATCCGGAAGTTCCCCGGGGGATCAAGCGACGTACTGGGATGGTGCGCCGGGAGACAACAAGCAAGAGATGCGTGCTATACAGTACCAGTGTAACAAGTCACTAATGATCAGGGGTAATATCTGTAAAGCGCTTTGAGCATGTCCTCGACGTGGAAAGCGCTATACAAGAACGAGATATTACCGTAGGTATCGTCATGACGTCATACATACGTCATATACCGGCAGGGACGCGGGACGATTTGGCTCTTTAATATATTAAGTCTATCTGTATCGGTTTCTAATATTTTTAGTACTCCACCACAAGGTTCACATAGTGTGGATAAATCCTAGAAAACGCTTGGATCTGTTGAAACCAGGGTACAGTAGAAGTATCATGTCACTTACCGCTATGCCCCATCCTATTTCCCCCAACCAACCGGCAATATATTGTCAGTTGGGGCAGGATTATTTCCGGTCATCGTCCCCATTTTAATTCATCATATCATAAATCACTTGGCCTTTTGAATGCATTTGGCCTATGTACTTGGACTAGGCTGGTTACTTAGCTCCCGTATCATAGTTACTGGTAATTAATAGTTAATTAATTAGAAAATAATTCGGCCCTCATATGAAATTAGTGACAAATTCCGCCACCTAAATCCGAGACTAGGCTCCTGCAGCTGACGTAGCTAACAAGGCATTTTGGCTAACGAGATGAGTGTCCTGTTACAATGACTGCTCAATCACAAGTAGTATTTTTCATCTAGATTGTGCATCAGTGATCTGCATAGTCATTCTCGGATGTTCGCGAAACTAGTACTAATGCTGGCCCAAATCCTGACACTGTGTTCGATTCTAACTTTCTAACTCTCTACAAAATCAACTTGGCTTACAAAATCAGAATGAATCAACAGAATGATTTATATGAGTAGGTTCACTCTAATACTGAGTCTACAACAATAGTTATTTCCACCCCCAAAAAGACTGATAATTCTTGGATTCGCTGTGACGTCAGTGCTTGTACGCACGGGGACCTAATGCTATTAGTCACACACGGAACGGTCTATTCTAAACTTCTTCAAACCAGACAACTCGCCTTTTTTACGGCGCGTGTTGCAGTTTTCTGCTTAGTTAAAAATTATTGATGGAACTGTTCCACCTACTATGCAAATTAATGAAGGTAATGATTCATTACACTGTATGAATTAAAGTTTTTTTTATTTTTTTTATTTTATCACCCCGTCAATAAATTGCGTGATATTTCAAAGTTAGCGGCGTCAGCGTGTATGTCGGATCTGTGAATACCGAGCCTCAGGTAGATGAAGCCCAATGCAGAAATGAAGTCAGTGTGGAGCTGTTTGTTATGCCCTGAAGCAGTTCATGTCAAAACAGTAAAAGTTTATAGAATATAGGACATGTGAAGTGGGATCCTGATTCGCATTTCAAAACATCAGTAGAATATGTTCCATTTGACAGCCCCTTAGTGAGTGTTTAATCAATGGACCCTTTTCCGCTCTGATGGTGATGTTGCATCCTAGGTCCTATAGATGATGTTTCTGCCAGGCAATCGAGTTGTATTTTCGAATTGATTATATTATTTCTGTGCCTCCGTAATACGGGAAAAGTAAGTGGTTCTCGTTATGTTATGAAATAGGGTAACACACACTGTTAAATATGTTCCAGGATCTGTACTTGTGACATTAGGTGAAGACGTAATCAACAAAGTACAGAGCGATCGCTGACAAGCTCACGATAGAGAGTTAACAAAACTAAATGTGGTTCCACGGCGTTACACAACAATAGCGGGACACTCCTCCTTTGATTTCTTGTCAGAGGCAAGTGGAATCTATGTAATCAAGTTTGTGCCTAGGTGTGTGTGTGCTGTGTGTGGTGCGTCTCAGGTGTGTGTTTGTGTGTGACACCCTTGTCAGCACGTACTAAACGAACCACACACAGGTACCCACGTTCAAATTAGGTATTTGGGTTGGACATATGGGGAGGAAGACCCCTATTTGTTTGGGTGCCAGTTCAAGTGCATTCAAGGGTCGTGAGAGGCAAAGTTCAAAAAGCTTGTCAGCCGATATCTAACGAATGCAGGTATCTATCAAAGGTGAAATGGGTATGTGGGGGTAGCTAGCATGTGTGGTTGAGGATGAAGCCTATTTTGTTGGGGACAGAGTCAAGGTCATTCATGGTCATTATAGAGCGATCCACATGTATCGCGACAATCGGCACTTTTTAGAGGGCCGGGCTAATTGAAAGTTTTGTTCGTGTCCGAAAAATACATCTGATGACCTACTTTTGACTCATTTGACCTTTTGACCTTGTTTGACCCTTTGACCTGGTGACCTCACGTGCTAAATTTTTTGTGGGATGACCAGATTCCGTCTTGTTGAGAAAAACAGAAAAGTTAATTACACTACCATTCTCCAATACTCTATCACAGCTATCGTAGGTATGGACCTCTCTGAAATGTTGAGGACTGCCTGAAGCACCTCTTAACTATAACAAATTGACGATCTCATTTATTCCCAATGAACATTTTAGAGGGCCGCCGGCCTAAATGAAAGTTTGTTGTCTAAGCAAACTACATTCTGATTGACCTACTTGACATCATTGACCTTTTGACCTTGGTTGACCCTTTGACCCCTCTGGTGACCGGCAAGAAGTGCTAATTTTTTTATTGGAATGAAGATCAGAGAAATTTAGAGGGCCGGCCTACCTAATTGAAAGTTTTGTTCGTCTCAGCAAACTACATCTGATGACCCCTACTTTGACCTCATGTGACCTTTTGACATTGTTTGGACCCTTTGACTTGGTGACCGCAAGTGCTAATTTTTTGTGATGACAGATTCCTCTTGTTGAGGCAAACAAAAAAAGTTCATTTTACACACCATTCTACAATACCCACAGGATATCGTATGTTATCAGGACCTCTCTGAAATGTTGAGACTCCCTGAAGCACCACTTGACTATAGACAAATGGACGTTTGGCATTGGCATATGGAAATGAAGCATCGTGAGGGAGTTGCAATGGAAGTTTTGTCGTTTCGGGACAACATACATTGGTGACCTACTTGACATCATTCACTTTGTTTGACCTTGACCTTGACCTGCTATTCAGTGCTAATTTTGTGTGTGACAGATTCCTCTTGTGAAGACCAACAAAAAAAGTTGATTACACCACCATTCTACAATACTCCTATCACAGGCTATCGTATGTTATGGACCTCTGAAATTTTGAGACTGCCTGAAGCCACCACTTGAATATAGACAAATTTGACCGTGTGGCATTGGCATATTGGAAATGAAGATCGTAGAGGGATGTGTTGCAATGGAAGTTTTGTCGTTTCGGCAAACAATTGCATGTATCCCAGTAACCCTTGTGGTTGTTTTGCTGACTCGAAAATGTAGGAGCTACCAATTGTTCAAATTTGGGAAGCTCTGAAAGGTCAGTGGGCACTTTTCCAATTAATGGTGAGGGGGTATATGGCCAACTAGTCACCTCGGGATTGTCGACCACAGATAAATATAGGGGGTGCAACTTGATTTACCTTGGGTAGGTATGCAAACCCCCCACCCCCGGACAGGGTATAGAGTATTAAGCGGGATTTCGTCCCAACATCTTTCCCATTCACTTTTCCAAATATTGGGAGGGGTTGACATTGTACACTGGTTACCCCCGGGATTCTCGCCCACAGACAAATATCGGGGCTGCACTTGTTTCCTTTGGGCAGGTCTGCCAACCCCCCTCCCTCGCGACAGAGGATATTAGAGTTATAAGCGGGGATTTGTCCCAACATCTCTCCCCATATGGAGGTCGTTAGCTAACAGGGACCCGACACCTACCAGTGTAACTGCCCCCCCCCCCTCCCCTCCATATGAAGAATTTGGACTGTTTACAGTGGGCAGGTATGCCAACCCCCCTCCCTTAGGACAGCGGATTATAGAGTATAAGCGGGATTTGTCCACATCTCTTCCCATTGGAGGTCGAGATAACAGGGGACCGACCCCTACAGTGTAAACTGCCCCCCCCCCCTCCCCTCCATATGAGAGCTTGCACTGGTTACAGCTCACTTTTCTGTCAAGCCTCCGTGGTGCCGCCACAGGTTCAGAGCTGGGGTCTCTGGGGGGTCACCCCCCCCCCCCTCCTGGGCCAGTCAGCAGAAGAAAAAGTATATTGGTGGTATTTTGAGCCAAGAGTATGGGGGTTAGTCAGGGGGTGTTTAGGTGGGATGGAATATTTGGTCCTCCATACCTGAAATCCTGTGCACTTTACAGGGCAAGATCTGCCATATGCGGATGATATGCGAGGTGCTGGTAAGCCCATTCTCTTTGGATGATGTCCTCTCGTTCGGAAGTGGGACATACATGAACAAAGTTGCCTGTTTCTGAATTAAATTACATTACAGTTGGTGTGTAGGCACATTTTAATTGAGAATCCAGGGGGGAGTAACTTTTCCTCTTTGTGATGCCCCTACATGACCTTCTTAATTTCCCTCCTAAGCCTAGATACTACTGTGGTCTTTATTCAATACCACTGCATTTGATGATCATGATACTAAAGTTTGTTTTAACTCCATGGTTCATAGGCTATGTCAGGACTCTGCCTTCCATTAATCATGGAACAAAACACTGCCCAAGGTATCCTTTGAAAACCATGGGCCATAGAGGGCTGATACCATGTCGTCGTAGATGTTGTGCAAGCTTTGTGCCAGATATTGTGGGCTAGCAATTCTATAGACTGCAGCATGCAGGCCCGTGTACTGATGATAACACATGGTTTACAGGGTGAAGCCATCATTGTTGGTATAGTGGGAACAATTTTTAATGGTACTGTGTGGAATAGCAATAAAACTAACCAGGAATGGCAGTGAACAAATCCTTGTGCATCATTGGTGAGTTTTGTATGATTATTAGTTCTCATTCTGTGCCTTACAAAGTAACTTACAGTTTGGTGGGCATCGGTTTAATTGTGAATAAGATGGATACATCATTACATGATAGTGATTTCTCAAGCGTCATTCCAATGGAGAGAAATAGCGGTAATCCATGTTTCCTAAATTATCTTCTATTGTTGTATGAAAATGAATTGTTTCAGACGGTGAAATAAAAAAAATAATTGAAAATTTAATATAGCGCAAATATGCAAAGGAACCAACAATACGGGTCATCCTCATCATATGTATAACACAACTCATTGAACTCTGTACAATGTCAGTGCCCAACTCTAAATTTATCTACATTTCAGTGTTTTGTTGTAGACTTATTGACCTTCCACAGTTGTGAGTACTTGTGATGGGAGTAGAGTATGTTTAGATGGCAGTGCCATTGACCTTTGTGTTTGTCTAACAAAGACGCATCCGGCAATCACACAAAAGTAACACTCAAGGTCACAAGGCAAAAGGTCAGGTGAGGTCAAGAGGTCCACACTAGTCAAGTTGGGCACCAGATCTGTATTCGGTTAATTTTAAGAAAAACAAAAACTTTCTAGGTGACAATCCACCAAAAAGTTCGTGTCAAGATGTATGCCGATTCGCCAAAATTATTCAAATTCCAGTAACTTTAGGAATGATTTGACCTTTCATATTCGGTGAGAAGCTCGTCATGGGAGTAGTATCCAAAAGTATGTAGTGTAATGACTTTTTTGTTGTCTACAAACGCATCTGACATTGCAAAAAAATTAGCACTCACGGTCCCTAGGTGAGAGGGTCAAATGAGGTCAAAAAGTCTCAAGTAAGGTCAAAGTAGGTCACCAGATGTATTCCAACCAGACGAAACAAAACTTTCCATTAAGGCAGTCTCCAGAAATGTTTCGTTGCCGAGATATATGACGATGTGCACCATATGGGTGACCTTGAATGCCTGGACCTGACGAGGAAAATGAATGGGTTAATCCTCACCATACATGCTACCCCACCTACCGAATTTGAACTTGATAGATGCTTGCGTTCGTTAGATATCGTGCTGACAAGCTTTTGAACTTTGCCTCTCACGACTTTGAATGACCTTACATAAAGACCAAAAAAACAATAGGGGCTCATCTACCATATATGCAACCCACCTCAAGTTTGAACTTTCAACCTCCTTGCGTTCGTCAGATATCGTGCTGACAAGGGGTGCACACCACACACACCACACACACCACACACAGACGCACACACACACACACACAAAACACACCATACGCACAACTTGATAATAGAATTCATTTTCCTTCGGCAATGAAATCAAAAAGGGGCATACACATGATTTTCATCTGGGAGCAGGCCCTAGGGTACAGATTGATTGACCTACGATATGCTCCCTATCATTTTTGGACTGGAGCGCAAAATCGGTAGAATAGCACAACATTCAAATGTTTGCCATCTTAAAGTAGTAAGAGAAAAGAACTTCCAATGACTCAACCAAAATATCTACCTTCCTGGATACGGGGTAAACGGTTCTTGCTAGAACGAAAGAAGCCAAGCAACTCATTTGTCACAAAAAATTCCACAAGAAAGGCAAGGGAATCACTACGCCATAGTTGCGTCTGTTGATCCTTGCGAAGGCAACAGGAATATGTGCAGTCATGCACCGTGCGTATGCGTGTGCGTGTCTGCTGGTGTGTGTATGTGTGTGTGGTGTTGGACACCCTTTTTGTCAGCACGATATCAACGGACGCAATACTGGTATCACGTTCAAATAGGTATGTGGGTTGCACATATGGGGAAGGTGCCCCCTATTGTTTGGGTGCCCGTATCAGTCATTCAAGGTCAACAGAGGGCAAAGTTCAAAAAGCTTGTCAGCACGATAATCTAACGAACGCGAGTAGCTATCAAGTTAAAATTGGGTATGTGGGGTGGTAGCATTATGGTGCGGAGTGAACCCTATGTCATTTTGGTTGTCAGGTCAGTAAGTCATTCAAGGTCAACCATAGGAAATCGTTCATATATCCGGCCAACGAAACCATGTTGGAGGACTGTGTTAATGGAAAATTTCGTTCGTCATGGGTGAAATACATCTGTGACCGACCTTTGACCTCATTTGACTTTTGGACCTCATTTGACCTTTTGAACCTGGTGATTTGATTTTGCATGCTTTTTTAGTGGTGGCGGGGGAAGCGTCTTGTTAAGACAAACAAAAGAGTCAATGACCACTAGCCATACTACGATACAATTATCACAAGCTATCTCCAAGAATGTGGAAGGTCAAGACAGCTAAAATCGTCATATATCTGGGCAACGAAACATTTTGGAGGACTGGTGTAATGGAAAGTTTCGTTCGTTGGTTGAAATACATCTGTGGACCGACTTTGCCTCATTTAAACCTATTGACTTTTGACCCCATCAGTTGCCCTTGACCTGGTGATTTTTTACGGAAGGTCTGTTAAGACAAACAAAAAAGTCAATGCACTTCCTAATACGGATACTCTGACACAAGCTATCTCAATGAATGTGGAAGGTCAAGACAGCCTAAAACACTGAAATGGGGCATAAATTTGGCATTTGACATCTGCTCGTCAGCCATATATAATGAATGCCAAGTATCTATTAGTTCAAATAGGGGTGTGGAGGTACACATGATGAGGCTTAACCGTTTATTGTTATTGGTTAGCAGGTCAAGTCATTCCAGGTCACCATAGGACAATCTTAGATCTCGAACGATTCTTGTACAGACATAGCACCAGTGACCGCTTTAGGTACCTCCTCCTGCAGTAGTGGTAGTGCTACGGGGAGGTGGGAATTTTGTCTTACATGCAACCTCCCCACCCCCTCCTCGGTTTCATAGGCACCGCTTATGAAAATTGAAAAATGTAGCCCCTATGAAGCCTGCATCACTGAATTTATTAACAAATTCCTAATTGCAAGGCAGAAAAGCCTCTTCTTGCGTTATATTCCTCTCATTTAGTGTTAATTTTCATCTAATCCCAGTGGCATTTCTCGGGAGGTACAAAATTGGTATTAGTAACCATGGATATCGATGGGAGGTGGGAGGGGGGGGGGGGGGGTACGGGGGGTAGACAATCTGGCAAGTTTCCTAGGCGTTCTTATATTTACTCGAGGGGGAATGCCAGTTTGTGCTTTACATTAATGAAAACGGTGATATGATCGTTCAAAATTTTCCATTTAACTGTTCGTACAGCAGAAATGCACACAGGGAAAGTCCCTGCTGAATTCAATTAGGACACTATGTGGCCAGCCATTATAATCTTCAACCCACTGCCTGCAATGTGTGTGTTACTTATAAGCCTGACAGGTGTGGTGGCATTCCAATCCTCAAGAGGATTTAATCTCTCTCAAGTTGTCGTGTGTGAGACTGCAAGTAAAACAAAACACATAATAAAATTTTGGAAAAAAGTGTGGAAATGGTACAGGCACTGGCAAGCTCAGGGGATTGAGGAGTGGGTATAATACAATGTTCTCTGTGGCACTCAGTCTAAGGAATTATAGATGGTTCACCACTCCTATGGGGAATGCAAAAAGAACTTCCAGGTTGTGACTTACTTGACAGGCGGATCGGGACCATTGGTATTATTACCTGTGATTCATAGAAAAGCCCTCATGATGGGATTAACTGTGGGTGTGTAGAAGCAGTGAGAGGTGGTGAGTTGGAGGAAGAAGAACAAGGGTAAAGGAAGCTTCTGAAGTGGGGAAGGGAAAACATTTGTGGCATTTTTTTGCTACTGAGCAAAAAGTGGGGATAACCTGTACCCCAGACGGAAATGGGTAGGGGTTTGAGTCTATAAAGTATTCGCTCTTCTCCCAGTGCCCTCTATATGGGCTGAAAAGTCACATGATGTGAAGCTATTTGGGGGAAAGGTGATTGCGGGAAAAATAACATTTCAAACAATGGCCAGAATTCTACTGGATCAACATTAAACGAGCCCCTCAGAATGTCTCAACATGGGCCATATATATAATTTATATAATATATATATATATAATATATATATATAATATATATATATATCTATATATATATATAGATCTATAATTTATAGATATATATATATATATATATATATATATATATATGCGCATTAGGAGGGGACATTATAGAGCGGACATTCCAACCCACCAATGTAGGAGAGGATATGTGATTTGAAAGCCTCTGGTGAAAAGTTTGACCCATTGATGACTGGTAAAAATGGCCTAGTGATACAAGTATTCTGAACATTATGATTGTCAATTGCATGACCCACCCATTGTACCCAGACAGGGTGAGTCATTGCACCTTAGGTGGGTCGTCAACAAAATGATGCACCCCTCAGTCACCCTTGTGCCAAAAAAATAACATGAAAATTGATACACCCACAGATCACTTGAAGACCACAGATACTCTGCTGTACAAATTGAAACGATGACTGGCAAAGACTTACACCTCAGTCAAATTAGTGATAAACGACATAGGGGCAATGACCAACATGTGAGGACACTATGCTATGGACACGAAAGCACTACAATACTACCTTGTCAGGGTAGTGGAGGGATGCAATTGACAATATTCCCCACTAGGCCTGTATGCGCTTCGCTTTCCCCACACATATACCCCCAAAAAGAGTTTTTTCCACATTTGTTGATGTGTGATGATGTTGGTCGTCCGATTCAGAGAACTGACACTTCATTCAATCTATCTGCTTTGACACACAAGTCACTTACGAGTGATAAGTTTCGCTAAAGTGATCCTCATCATTTGCTTGGCTGCAGTCTGCTGACTCCCCCAGTGTTACGGTGCTGGGGCCTTCACCCACTGAATGGAAAAACGTTGGACCTCGCTGGTTCACTCGTGACTTTACCTTCACTCTTTAAGATACACCTACCTTACCAGGGTCTTTTTAAGTATTTCACTTCAATTGCCCTCAGATGACTTTTTGACCTTGTCAAACAAACAAGCATCTCCTGCGGTTAGTAAATATTGCCGGTGATTGGGTCGTTTGTGTCAAGTTGTGGTTGAGTGGCAACAACACACATCTTGAAGGGTTTGATATAGCTGTAGAGTAAGGGGAACATGTCGGGAAAAAAAAAGCAAGGAATCACTACGCCAGAAGTTGCGTTCTTGTTTCTTCTCAGTTTGTGGTCTCTGACGACACTTCAAACCAAGGCACACAATACGATACTCCACTTAATATAATAGCTCCATGTTGAGTACATGTACGGAATTTAATGCGCTTGATGTACAATATCACTGTTATGAGTACGAGTGTTACTATACGAGAAAGTAAATCTTGCCCAAAATAGGGGAGGGTGGTTGAAAAAAATAGTTTTCAGTACCCCTTGTTGTTCTCAATCCAAAAAATATATAACCAGAAGCTATTGAAGAAGCCTATGAATATGAATATGAATAACTTTTAGGCCGTCATTGCCAATGTCATCCGTACATATACTAACTTATGAGGATTACCACTCCAGACGAAATAAAACAATAGCTTTGAACCTCATATAGAAAATCGCCCAGTGGACAAATCATAATAATTATTTCTTCAATGGATTATCCCAACACGCTAAGCTGTCGTGTTTCATTAAATGAACTTGAAAATAACTTAAGAAAGGAAGCGATAAATTTCCGCTGATATCGAAGCGAGACCAGAAGGACAAGACGAGATCGGCCAATTTGTCTCGAGGCGGTCTTCGGCAATACATCAAGAGAAACTATACGAACGCCCCCGATCGGAGAGAGAACCGAGATGGGCCTGCTCAGGCGGATCGACAACTACGAAAGGGCCATGGGATGCCCGGTTTTTATGGCTATGGACCCTATTCGAGGTCTGTCGCAACAACTTGTCACGGAACTTCAAAGCACTACCGAACCGTCTCCTCGAAGATGTGTTCAACACCTATCATGCTATTTAGAATCCACACCGAGCCCTGTTGCCAGCGAAGTAGAGCAGCACAATAACTTGGACATTACCGACCTCCAGCCAAGCTGCCTCCTGTTCTCCACTGGGTCTTGGGTTTGCTTGTCCATCGCTTCCAATCAGCAGTGACCGAAAAAAAGAACATAACCACCGACGGCACCACAGCACGACCTGGGAGAGCCCGAGCACGCGCGGGCTCGAGCAGGATCCACTTAGATCCTTATAACGTGCGTACGTGCCTATCCAGGTAGTGGAAAAACATGCTACTCCATGACTGTCGATACATAACGGTATATCCGAATATACTTATTACTACTCTATATACTACTCTCAGATACATGACCAGCTCTCGGGGGTCTGATATTGTTTGAAATAGGAACACTGATAAACCTTGTCGAATTTTCATTCGTGACAGCTTTAATTGATACAACGTTTGTGTTTGCAAACTTTTTATTCGACAAAAACTGTAGTTGTCTCTTGGTGTAGAACCGCGTTCCAAAATTGATGTCAAAATAGTATTTAAAAGAAGAGTTCAGCTCCTAAAACAGAGTGTACGTAATAAAAAACAACAGAAATTAGCAGAAATCATGAGGATAGCAGAAAACAACTTTCTGCCTTTTGCAAACCAAAATATTGACGAAACAAGGTTGTCATCTGTCGGGAATCTTGAATTTGGGAACTTTTAATAGGATCGTCAATCTTCGGAAAATGTTTGTGGATTTGCCATCGGACAGTGACCGATCAATCATAGTGTCAGGTATATCAGTCTGTTAATCCTAGCTATATGGACTCAAAAAATTAGCTTACTTCGATATAAAGAAATTCGAATCCAAAGTACCGATCGACACGAAATCTGCCAGTCTTTCAAACTAAGATATTTGCATACTCCATGGCATTCGGTTGATAATCTAAAGATTTTCGAAATTGCTCGTCTAAACGGATTTTAAAAAACAGGTTTAACAGCCGAAAAACGACTACCGAAAAATTAATCACGGTTGTGGATTGTTCCTAAGTGACGATATTTCGGCTCCTTAAATTATACCCCAGTTTAACTGTAATAAAAAACTTAATTTCGGACCAGGTGCTACAATCAATATATGATCCCGTACAGTGCCCGACTCACCGACGAAACATAAAATCCGGTGATTTCAAATTGAAACACTGTGATTTTAAAACAAACTCACGGAAGAACTGAGTAAATCAAGCGGACGCGGAAGTGACTGAAACGAGAATATTATTTTCGTTTGTTTTTCTTCTCGGACTAAAATGAGAGACGGCCCGTCAGATTCCAAATACAAATACTTCCGCCTGTCTTTGCTGGAATCTTCCCCCAGATAATGACAATGGAATGATGAATAACTATAGGAATTGCTTCGAGATGACGTTAATTGTCGAATACATTCAAGTTAAGGACATCTAAACGTCTAAATGTGAGACTATAGCAGAGTGCTTGTTAGTCGAATAAAGTTAGTGGTAAAGAGGTTACGGAATGTTCAGCTTCAAACTTTATATCACACAGCCATGCGTTTATTCATATTTCATTGGACGGATTGTTGGTCACCTGACATGCGAAAAGTAATCATTGCAGCCAAGGGCGGCGATTGTGGTGGCGATTGGGGGGAGGAGGGGGGGGGGGGAGGACAAGATTATACTATCTAAGCGGGCGCCACCATAGGTTGGCGAGGAGAGTACAAGGAAAATTTCCGCTTTGGCAGACCCTTCGCTTGCAGGAACCGGCACTTCCCCTGCCTTATGCGACAGTAAGCAGAATATTCCTAAATTTGACAACACTTTTCATTTTTAGGGAAAGGGTTTCCCAAAAACTTATCGCCTAGGGATACATTCAAGGGTGGGGTGCGGTTTGGAACGTTCTAAAATACGATGCAAGTGAGGTTATGGTCATGAAAGGAGCAATGGAAATGGGCAATGTCAAAAACCACATACGTTCGCGCGAAGCGCGAGATTTTACAAAATCCAATTTGACCAGTGCCATCGCCAATGACCCCTCTCGACCTATCAGATTAGATAGGCATGAGCTTTTTACTCCAAAGATTACTGCCCCCCGTTTTCACCATCTTTGCGTTCTACAGGCGCATGGGAGGGTCCATGAACTTATACAATTGGGACCGACAGGTGTAGGAATGAGTATAACACAGGGAAGTAAATCCGCACATGCGCGCGAAGCGCTCGCAAAAAATACACTTTTGAACATTCATCGATATCTAAATTTGGATATAAACTTATCTTCATCCGAAATTTGAATCATGTCTTGCACGAAATTGTGGAGTTCCCTGGCCGAATCTTCGATGGCTCTAGGGGGTTCCACCTCGCACCGTGTGCCCCTAAGGCTGGTATTCCATATATGCGTATGCGTGTCAGCTGGATGTGAAATACATATTTACGACAAACGACATCGTTTGTTTCAGAGAGAAAGAAAAACACTATAGTGTGTTGCGGAAAGCATATATAAAAAGGCAACAGCACCATGCATATTGTCGTTGCTTGGATGTTTAATATCCCAGTGCTTATATAGGCCTTTCCACTGACGTGCTCAAAGCGCTTAAAGATATTCCCCCTGTTAGTAGGAGGAATTGGGGACGCACCCGATAACCGGAGAGTATGTGGCAGAAGCTTAAACACCGCCGCCCGGTCTGTACTCAAGTTACCACAGGTCCCCCCTTAGCACCTGGGTGGAGAGAGGCAGGGGAGAGGAGGCCTTGCCCAAAGACACCACGGAAGGCTGATCGGGTCTGTGGGGTTGAACTCAACAAATCTACAATCAACGGTCTGACTTCTACTAACTGAGCTAATCCGATCTTGGATCTCTGTTAGGAAGATATCATAGAATTACTTCGCGGTGATACGCATCCGCCTACGCATTGGTATGGTACAATGTACTATTTCGCCTAATCAGCGTGGGTTGTCTTCATTCTGTGAATTTTTGGATTCTGTGGCGAACTAAATGAAACATATTCAAACACTAGCCCCGATCAGTTTACGTAAATTGGCGATTTTTCACATTACGCATACGCATCTCATGGATCCAGCCTTATACAACGCGTGCGCGCACCCAACTTTCAACAAGTGGTCGGCACCCATCAATTGATTGCTGAACTTTTCGAAGAGGACCATAAAATTCCAACGAAAACGAATTCCAGGTTCCAGCCAGGTGGTACTAGGTACCCCCGTCGCCTCAACCTCCTTCCCTTTGAAAACAAACAAGTTAAGAACTCTTGGGCATTCCATCGAAAAAATCAGGCAATATTGGACTTAGCCTTTTTCTTCACCTGGAGTTTTTTAGTCATGACTTTTTGACAACGCAATTTGTGGCGTTCCCTGGCAGCATTTCCAATGCCGCCAACATCGTGTACCTCAAGTGATATGTGCACTGTGCACCATAACTATGGAAGATACCGCTAGGTGGTAGAACTACCTCCGTCGCCCGGACTGTCGCCTCAACCCCCTTTACTCAAGATAGCAATTTGTATGTTCGTTTGTTTTATTCAAATAAACTGGTCCCCTAACAGGAAATCGACGACGTCGATGATGAAACAATTTACACACAACAAGCTTATAAAGCCAGTCTTATGCAAACGATATTGAAGGAGAACCCTTCCTTCTTGACTAATTAAGAACAACAATAGTAAATTTCGGGCATCTTGTATTAAGGAATGAACATTGCCTAGGTCGTAACAAAGCACCATCATGTCTGAAACCCACTATACTGGTATACAAAACATGTACCCGCGCGAGTGTGCGCGCAACAATGGAAGGAGGAGGCAGCAGAGCCAGGTTCACTTAAATTGATCATTTATATTACTATGCATTCATTTAAAACAGGTTTGCGCTGATATTTCGGAAAACGGGTTTTGTCGCGAATAATGGTTCGGGCTGGGCTCAAATATGAGGGGGGGGGGGTGGGCAAGAGCATTGCGTCCCCCTCAACCAAAAAATATTGGGGGGACGCCGTAACCCCCCCAGCCCACCGTCCCCCACCCCCCCGTACCCCCCCCCCCTCCACCCCCCCGTCCCCCCCCCCAGGATCGACGCCCTTGCATGCACGTCACGGGCTGTAGTTTAATAATGAACAATGCCAACCATACAATGTACTCGGGTCCTATGGTTGCCAGCTGCAATTATATAGAAATCGTTCAAATATTATATATTTTGTTTTTATGAATATTTACTATATAAATTAAGCTTCGGACGATATGGAAATTTATTCATCAGTTCAAGTAAACAGTGTATAGGGTTATCCGATCCAAAAGATGTGGACAGATGTGGCCAGATCAAATAAAGATGAGATATAGTGCACATCAAATCTTGGCATGAAACGAACCTCCATTCAAAGATCCCGGTTGCATGCATGTACACTGCATGCGTTTCATATGATATAGATACTATAATGGAGACTAATGTGCGCTTGTTGTACAGGGCAAACCACTGCGTTTCCTACCGGTTTATACCAGTCGGAACAGGAAAGACAGCCAAGACGTACAGAAGTTGTCCATCATACTAGGACATGGCAGCCAGAACACCTGTGAAAGTGGTCCACCTGAATGATTCTTGCGAGAGAGTAACATTGATTTTAAACGTGCTATCCGTCCCTTATAATTGAGCAAATTGTCAGCATCAATGATACTAGTTAAAATTCGGCCTTTGATATTCCTCTTGCATTCTGTGTGAGAGAAAGGTTATGGTTTCCCATGAATTAACATATTACATTGGGGTTCATTCTGTTTGGGGGGGGGGGTGGGTTAGTTCCATTTTCCCTGGAGTTTGTGTTACGTTGAAAATGACGTCCCTGCTGTCTATTATTTGGCATACTGGATGAATAAGAAAATCCTGATCCCAACCCGGAATAAAATAAAAGACATCACAAGTGGTTGATTGGAAAAAGAAAGACATTAGAATGCTGTACCATTTAGGCCTTTTCAGGTTAGCGTTATTCAAGAAGATATGCAGTCGGACCGAGCTCGAATTGGCCAATTCACGGTAGCATGCATGCACTGCAATGGTGATAGTAGACCATCTTAATGTGTTACGCGGCGGTTGATACACTTAGAGGCGACGAACAGACGAATGTACAGATGTTCACAACTGCACAAGGTCAATTGGTAAAGGTGGTGACTCCTATAGTATTGGACCTACAATTGATTTTGTATTAATACAAAAACGTAAAGCACGGAATTCATTGTTAAGTTAGCACTTTCACGTTCGGATTCTGATAAATGATTGTTTGCTGCATCATTTTTCCCATTGTGTATAAGTTCTTTTACAGATTACATGCAGTGATTGTTACTCTACAGGCTTTCCCCAGGCAGGGCTGCCAGGTACGCATCATCAATAACATCCGCAAAAGATGGATATGAATTAGGTGTGTTCTCAAAGAGTGGTGACAGGTAAAAAATCAAAGACTGTGTAATGATCTGATGATAGAGCTATGAGGAGGATTCAATATTACCCCCGAGACTGTTGAGTAGTGAGCATGCGCACTTCAAGGGGAAGGCCTCTATTGAAAACCATAATAAATGAATAGTGCGTGTCATTCAGTGGGCAATTGGATGTCACATGAATATTGAATTAAAAGTTAAAACATGATCGTGCAAATCTCCCATGAAAACTAATTGAATAATCCCACGCAATAGAGTGACCAGCAATATTCATCCTGTGTAGATGGTTCAGTGAAAATATGACATCAAAAGTTACGGCTATATATCTGACAGCCTTCGTTTTTTTCTACATCATCATATGTCTAGTACATGGTGTAACATATAGAAACGTAATCTCGGCCAAGTTCTAGCACATCAATTTAGGTATAACATTTCGTTAACATGTTCCCCATAAGTCCTCGTTGTTGTATTACTGTTTTCATTCGTACAACAGTACACTTTTCATTTCCATTTCGTTGAAATTTGAAAAAATCATTTCAACTCAGCTTTTCGCCCTCGTCGTTCAATGGAATGTTTCAAACTTAATTAAAATGTTTAAAAACTGTACATCACACTTAAGGATTAACGCATTGTTTATTTTTTGTATTCTTTTTACTCCTGGGATTTTTCATGAGCAATTGTGCGAACAACCGTTGTGACAACGGGTTATGTTGCACAAGTGTAAATTCACTGTTGAGATATTCCTTCACATCGCCCCTACTCCTAATGTCCTAAGTGAAAGCCGACTGATTTGTTCTAGTATAAACTCGTTATAATCCATCACACTTGAAAATAGCCTACGCACTGAACGCCAACGGAGGTAAGAAACGAACGCAGGGAGATCAAATTTGACTTTAACGACATTGACCTGACTTTTACAATACCACTTGGGTATCACAACAATTACAGGCCATCATACAGTAATCGATTGACGCAGTGCACGGGCTACTGACCAAACGACGGATCCTATAACTTACGACCACGGAGCTAACTCAAATCATCCGCTTAGGACGATTGGGATGGAACCAAGAAATATGGCAATTTAGGAAGTGTTCGATTACGAGCACTGGTCATGTATAACCTGTGATGTGCTTGACCTAAGCAGTCACGATGTATCTCGGTTCACATCCGTTCGTCTTCTGTCCATCTGTCGTCGCTCGTCATATTCGTTTCAAGGGACTTCCTAACCTTGGTCTAACGATATGAGATAATTTTATCGATTCAGAAGGTTGCAGTATGTGTGCTATTGCGTGAAATCTTCGAGATTTTTACACCCTGACAGGATCGACTGGAATTAACTTATGGGATATAGACTACAGTGATTGGAAGTCATTCCTAGTCATCAAATGTCATATAGGTGCGTTTGTATATAAAATTAATATGAAACCTCAATGAATTTATATGAAACTTGGAATGTTACACATCAAGTGTGAAGCCAGGCAGGGTATGTGAGGTGAGGAAAAGTCGAATGATTAAAGTCATTATTCTACCCAAAGGTGACTGAATTGCGTATAGGCAGAGACTCAAAAGTCACTTTGAAACCGTTCAGAACCTAAAACCTGTTGACGTACGGTCCTGCATATCTTCAGTAACTGATGACTAGAAATTAACTGCAGGAATACTGCTACGTATACCTGTTAAGGACATCCCAAATTTGAGCATGGATAGGTAGGTATTTGAATAGTGCAACACATGCAGGACGGAGATGCAAACATTTTGTGAAAATTGATGAATTGCTTCGATTTTGTGTAAAGTGGGATAAAATATCCCTAACAGTGTGCCAGGTATATTCGAGCGCTTCGCTGTGTAGGAGACTGGTATAGACTTTTTGAAGTTAGTTCAAGGTCATTAGTTGAAACCTTCCCTAAGATTGCCAAGCACGAGTGGAAAGCAAACCATTGATGTAGTTTAAAAAATCCCAAATATGTAGACAGCAGATATAGAAGAGGAAACGCCTTCTTGGCAGATTGTATTTGGCGTTGGATCAATGCCAGTGAAGGCAAGAGAGATCTAAACCTCAAAAGCTGCCAGCACGATTTATGAGAATGTAGATGTGTATTCAAGTTTTGAATTAATTAGGTAGGTTGAAGATATGGTTTATTAAATATATTATTTGGCATTATAGAGTCATAGGTCAGCCAAAACAGCGTTTGTCGGGACGATATACGGAAGAAGTTGAATTATGTGTGTTCAGAGTTAGGTAGGCGAGTAGGTTGCAGTTTCCGGCACATAAGGTCAAGTTCGTTATGCAGGGCCTGAGGAGAATAACTCAGAGGCTTTGCCAGTAAAATCGAGGGAAAGGAAGCCATTTATCGAATTGAAATTAAGTGTATAGGCTGGACAATCTTCATATAAATGGACATATGCTATGGCCACAATAGAACCCACGCCCTTCCCAAATGAAGTATCAATAATCATCGTCCCCTATCCTTTTAATTTTCCTCGCCAAGCTTAAAAATTCAGTTCTCTTGGAAATCCTCTCTCTCAAAACTCATTCATTCTCCAATTTCACAGAATCTCTTTATATCAGGCCTTCTGAACTGGTTCGTGACATTGCCAATACGATGGTATTATCATGCGGAGCGCCCCATAAGTTGGCGCGGAGCGGAAAGGAAATTTTTTCGTTCTGGCAGACCCCCATATGGCAGGAGGAGGAAACGGCATTTCCACGCCTTGAGGCAAGAAAGAAAGCAACGTATCTGAAATGACCATATTACAGAATTCAAGAATTACAGAAACGTTCTTGAGGAATCCGAGCAATGCTATATTCTTTCAGACTATCGGGTGAGGCACTCCCCAGCTGCAAAAATGGCATAACACTGTTCTTATTTCAACAGCATTGAAGGAGAATTAAAGTCTGAACCTTGGAAAGAGAACTAAATTTTTAGTGTTAAGTGAGAGAGACCATGTACGTCATGAAACAGCTTCCCCGAATTTCATCGAAAATATAGCATACTTTTAAGATATGTAACTGTTGAATGAAACGACAGGACGCGGCCATTTTGATGAGGATTGGATCTCACCTAACCACTTGGTACCGAGGGCTTTGTTTTTCATTATAATTTGTGATCATATAATTCTAGGAGGATGTGCAAAGATTAGATTGGACAAAACTTTCTTGCATTATACCCTCCAGTGATTCCAATACTAGAAAGAAAGGATTTACATTGTGGTGCACAGTCATGTTAATGATAGTTGGGAAAAACAAAGAAATACTTAAATGCCAGCTGTTAGGGGTTGTGTGACATTCATAATTGAACTTGTTCAAGTATCTTGCCATTCACCTGAGGGGGAAAATGCAGCGACCGTTGTTTTAAAAGAATATAACTTGGGAAGGGAACAATGTTATTTTTTAATGTTGGTTTGTAGAATGCTTTAAGTACACACTGCTGCTTCATATATGTAAAGTATTTTCAGGACTTAATTCTCCTTTAAGATGATTAGGCCAGATATAGATATTTTGAATCGCCCGCTGATAGTTCTGAACGCTGGGGATCAAACAGACCGCCTCGCATTACGATTGTGGTCTAGAAAACGGATTTGGGGTCTCGAAGCAGGGCCCCGCTGGAAGGGGGGAGGGATATATGGCGACATATGGGCCCTTTCCCAAGGGTCACGGTTCACATTTTAGGGATTTTGTGCTAATTCGTAACAAGTTTGTAATGTTCAAACAGCAGTACAATGATATATTTTGCCTACCTTAAACTTAATGGCTAGAGTTGCACTTCTTGCTTATGACGATTTCCTTGGAGTTTGGTGGGTACGAAGTAGTTTCAGCGCGAAGTGTTTTAAAGGGGCACAATTATGCGGGTTCCGAATTATTTACACTGTGATTCAGGTCTGTTTCAATGGAGCATTTTTGAACAAAATATCTTTCACTGTTCTGACATGTTTTCTTATTTATCTTCATTTTGAAATATTTTAAGCCAGGTCTGTTCGCGCGCCATTTGGGATCTCAAAGCGACACAAGTGGCGCGCGCCCCAGTTGAGAAGGCTGCTGTAGATCATTGCACCTCACTTTCCCTCTAATCCCCAGTTCCTCTCTTGTTTCGCATTTTTGTTATAGTCATGAGATTATTTATCAGTATCTAATTAAGGCACACCCTAGAGACAGGGTAGGGGGAGTGAGTCACTCTAGCAGCATCTATTGAACTAAGAATCTGTGTATGCTATGCTATGAAATTCCCTTTTTTTAGTATACAGATTAGCTTCTCCGAGTTAGATTCAGGAGGTGTGTTAATGAAGTTCAGAATCCTGATTCAGATCATAGTGACACGTCAAAACAGAGGGCCTAACCACGCAAGTATCACAACGAAGAGTTGCGTTCTTTCTGTTTCAATTCCAGACACACGAACTGCTTGAAGATGGGGGCAGATGTGTGTGGAAATAGTGGGACTATGATGGTCGCACAGCACTGCGATCAATACAGGGTATCATCGCAGGAAAACAGATCAGTCTCTACAGTGATATGTAACATACACGGGGTTAACATCATCTCTGCAAGTTACGTATGGACACACGGGAGTTGTGACGTTGAGGCCAGTTCATATTCCGTCATTTCGGGTTTGCTGGTGTCATTCTCGCATATTTGCGGTGCGTTATCATTAAACCCACTTTTAGCACTAGGCGGCGACATCAAGGCAATTGCAAGGAATATGGGATAGCGATCAATGGTACCCATTCAGTACCAGATAACGATGAGGTGGGCTAAATTACCTTAACAGACGATTGCTGGGATTTCTCGGAGGACTTTAACGCTTGTAGCGTAATGGCACACAAATTCGAGAGGAAGATGGCGTGAGACGTACATTGTCTAAATAAACATATCAGTGCGAATCAGCGATATGTCATCTAAAATCACGTTTCCTCACTGTCTGGCAATATTGTTGTTGGCTACGCTAGGTTGTAGGACAAACAGTTACCATATTAATTAAAACACCGGCGCTCCGCGTTACTTTACCTGATCAAAACCCAGAGTTACAGGAGCTGTGAAAGGTTGATAGCGACTCGAAGAGGAAAGAGTATCAGCTTAAAATTTGTGTCTTAATGAAATGTCATAGAGGAGGAACACCCCCCCCCAAAAAGGAACGTACCTCGGCCAATCTCGACAGGAACGTCCGTGACGAGTCCAACTCGTATATTGACAAAGGAATGCTTGCGAACAGGGGTAGAGTACGCCGCTAGAGTAACACCGACTGACAAGTGCGAATACCTCCCTTGGATTTATCAGAGCATCAGACTTGAAGGCGAGGATTGTCTGCGGATAAAAATCCGAAAATATAAAATACTAGCAAGGGACTTGCATAATAGTAATTGGGACCCAATGACTCTCCTTTTGTCCCACATAATGACCAAACAAATCAAAACGGAGCTCCAAATGGAAACAGGCCGTGAGCGAGGCCCGTTAGAACAAATAGTACAGGATGAGATGTTAACAAACCCTTGCCAACATTATATACCAAACTGGCAGAGCTATACGATGGTTCACAAAAATCTGGAACAACTCTGTAATACTTGACTTGAAAATATACTTCATATGGGGAGGCCTGGACTGGCATGCCGGTCTGAGGTAGTTACGGTACATATAATTCTACACCCTAATTTTTGAGCTATACTTTGATCAATTAACAGTATTCCTCATGGCCCCTTATCAGTATGGGGGGGGGGCTGTATTGTTTCTCCAATCGTGGATCACTACGCATCACAGACGGCATGATAGGGAAATTATCCACACTGCCGTATAGTGAACTAATACTGGACACTTTTCCAGAGGGCCTATGATCAGATTGTTCATAGAGGTAGTAGCAGTATTTTACTTGAATCATATCCTCCATCCTGCCAATAGGACTACGAAGCACCATGCACACATCAACAAACTCACTAGTTAACAAGTAAACCGCCCTGTAACGAGGGGGATCCCCTACCTGTGTTACACCAGGTAGTGGCTCAGTTTACAGTCCTTCGTATATCGTTTAGGTTCAAGTAAGGTTGTTATACACCAATGAAAACAAAACGGAAAATCGAAGTAATCAAGGTAATCTCATTATTGTTTCATCTTTATCTGAATTGCTTTTCCTGATATTCGATAGCCTTAAACTGTTTAAGGGGCGGTCTGTAACTTGTGACAATTTTTCTGATTGTGTTCTAACTGGCAATGTGCCCCTGTTGTTCACGGAAACTAAGCCTGTCCCATTTTAAAGCTATGTTCATTGATCCATCTAGAAGGGGGGATTGTCCAAGTTACTGATGGCATTCAGAGAGCAATGTCGTCACAATTACTGCGGGACTTTGTGAGACACTTCTCGTTACCCTGTCCATTTTGAAAGGTATATGTTTTACTTAATGGAGGTTTACATGATATCCACATTAATACTGCGTGACGTCATGCACGGCATGCGACGACAACAACGATTGTACGACAAACTATTCTTTATATAAAATCAAATTAACTAGTAAAAAACAATACATGAAATTAGAAAATGATTTTTTTTCTTATCAAGTATAAGCATGTCAACCCCGAATTATCAAAGATAGAGCAAATCCATATGGTTCCCGAATAATATTGTCGGACCAAGTTTATGTATACGTATCGTTCTACAGGAATATGTGCTTACTTCGGGAACCTCTGCTTAACTTCCATTCAGTGTTTGAAATATTCGTGTGAATAAGCATCAATGATATCGAAAAGAATGCCATCGTTCGATACCTCATCTACAAGAAGAACTTCAGTCAAAATTAAAGCACTCAAACAGTTCTATATTGGAAATAATGGTGATCGGTCAGTCATTTTAAAAAGCCGCCTGGCCGTAACAAATGTATTCGTTTCGCCACAGGGACCTATTCCACGAAATTACGAATTTTGACCGAATGCTATCGTTTCAACAGATTTTTTTCTTCAAAAATAGTTCTCATATCAGTCACAACAAAGATTATATACAGTATGGGTAGCTTCCTATCTGGAAAGCAGGACATGAAATGAATTTCATTTTTCAATGCAAAGGTAAGGAAATTAAACTTTCACAAATTGCGGCATTATGACGCCGATTTCGACAGGGAACATTTTGGAATTTTCATGACCATGTATGAGTAAATGCGGCCTAGTTTGGCGTACTGTGTGGTTTCGTACTTGTTTCATCTGTTCATTGTTAGATGGTTGCATTAGATAGTGTACTGTAGGCTACATTACCGCCAGAGCTGAGATTCAGTGGGCAGATCTCAGTAAGAGTTGGGGGAAGACATCCTCCACAAAAATTATACTTTTATAAACAAGTTTGGGTCATTGTTAGGGATATCAGCCTTTTTCTTAGTTTTCTTCGAATCGTTCCTTTGAAGCCGAGTCAAGTTCGAGCACGGTCTGATTAAGCACATTCATATCTCTCTGTCTGTTGCATACTTGTGAGTGAAACGTTCGCTGGAAGTCCTTAAACAACAGAAATACAAGTTATTGTAGGGAAGTCGCCTTATGAGCATCGGCGTCTGTCCGGTCCGGGGTCGCCGTGTTCGGTGTCTCAAAACAACAATAATTGGATTCTTCTCTCAGAGGTGGCACCAACCTAAACTAGAAGGTAGGACAGAGACGTCGCTAGGAGGGAGGGGTGGGGGGTTGTCTCACTCCCCAAAATTGTCCATATAAATATGAAAATATAAAATGAGAGTAGCTCAAAGAATATTTAAATTTAGTGTCAATTTGGATCAGATTCTGCATTTTTGAAGGATGTTTGTAAAAATCCAGCTAATAAGTTGACATATTTGGAGGTTTTTAGATCTGGCAAATTGCATCATAATCATGTGGAGGAGACATCATTAATTCCTCAGGAAAATTCCGATAGGGCTACCACACTCGGAAAAACGAGGAACGGTCTAATATGGATAATTTGGGGGTATGTTTGGCATCTTTCGGATTCCGGCTCCGCGACAGCGCTGTAAGCATTATTGGCGTCGAATAGTAGTAGTATGTACAGAACCGTAGTTGGAAAGTCAGCTAACAGTACAAAAGTCATGTAAACCATAAATTTCGCTATTTTGGGTAGTAATATTAGCTATATTAGGCGAATCAAACCTCAGCCGATATCAGGCGATTCGAGTGCTGTGAATGGAGGCAATTTGCTATTGAACCAATGTGCCCCGTGACGGCGAGAGTAACCGGGGACCCTGTGTAGCACAAAGGGCAATCCAAAACATGGATTTTTACCAACCTATAGTGACAAAGAGCTAACAATGGGATTGGATGAAACTTACAAATTTGTCACAAGATATGAAAGAATAATTCATAGTTAAACTATAAATAGTAACTAAGATTCTCTGACCATAAGAGTGCAACTATCAGCTTATTGGTAAAGTCAATGGGCGACTATGTTCGTTACTTTAGTGACGTCATTAGTTACGGTGAAATTCATTTAGGTAAAATAAATAACGCAACAAGGAACCATGCCAGACTCGCCAAATTTGGTTGTGGGGTTGTGACAGTCCTATTTTCATCGGTGCAATTTTTTGGCAATTTACAATCACGAATGATGGCGGTCAGAACATAACATACGGCAACCAGAGGCACCAATATGGGGGGGGGGGGGGCACTCCTTCAACAGAAGTCAGTTCTATAGTCCAACAAAAAAAATGTCTTCGATTCAGTTAGGCGTACACAGATAAAAAAAATTATTTTCCAACATTTCAGATTACAAATGAGTTTTCTACACTGAGTGGCGTTACTTTTGCTGTTTTACCACAATATTAATTCTTCGCTCCACGCAATGGATTGCGCTTCGATCATAGGAGTTGCCTATGAAGCCGTGATAATTACATACTTTCTTCTGCCAGATCGATTCTCAAGTACGAACATTTTGGCAAACTAACTAAATCTATCCAGATTTCCTGTTACTAATTAAAGGCGTCAGTTTGATGTTCTATGAAAATTGTAAAAATTCCTACGCTTCTTGCTGTAAATAATGACAGCTCTGTCTCTCTGCCCGCTTCTCATCAAACTCACCCAGCGCACAAATAACTATAACTAGCCTACACAATTTTAACATGGCAGCCTCCCTCGCCTCACATTATTTGGTGGGCCCATCGGACATGATACCATGAAAACTGAACAGATAATGAGGGAAATATTGGCAGAAAAATGTCGAAAGTAACATTTACCAGATCTTCCTGCTGAGTGCCCGATTTGCTACGTGGAAAAATGCTGTTTTCCTTTAGTGACAGCTATAAATCTGCATGTATGACACATAAGATTTTATTGATTTTCCTATGGGGGATCCTGCTTCGACGCCAAACTGTCTGCAACTATTCATTTATAACCACCTGCTTCACACTTACATCTAATTCCCCAGAGTGTCGCCATTTACAGGCGCAGTGACGTCACCAAAGAGGGGCGGGAGGGCAGGGGCATGTTCCCCCTCCTCAAAACCAGTGCCCCCGGGGGCCCCCCTCAATGAGATTTGTGATACTCGAAAAAATATTCTGTAGTCAATATTCGACTACCAGTGTGATATAGATCTTACTAATTTGTTGTTCTCATCGCAAGAAAAGCAGTAATCGTGCAAATGTGGCATCGAATGCATGAAAAAGTGTACAACATTTCGTGCTTGATACAAGTGGTGGAATTCGTCGTCTCCCGTCATTTCCGCAAATTCTATTCGAACTTTCTGCCCCATTGTCCCCACCCTAGTCTTATACATATCTGTGAGTTGAATTGATATACAACAACAATCTCATTGACCTTAAAAACTTCAATCAACCTCTTCTTGAATATACTGGGAAGAATACTCAACTTTTTAAGCCTCCGGTCCGTTCCTTCCTCTCTCGATCACGCGCCATTTGGAACTGCAGCAGTCTTAGTTATCAGACTGCTCGAATTTTCAACAAGGGTTTCCTCCAGATAACTGCGCGCTACTCGGCAGAACTCCCGATTCTCCGGGCATGACGTCTATATCATGGTTGGGGACAGTAGGCTCATCGCCTATGTCCTCAATTTTCGCTGAGATTCTGATTTTTGCAGATGCGCCCGGAAACCATTTTTTATGGATATAGTACGAGCACAACCATTGTTAAACATTATAGCCAACAAGTCGGGACAAAAAACGCGCCAATCCACGAAATGTCCAATTTTCTCCACCGATTACAAAAATTGTGATTATAAAATGCCAAATTTGAAACTTGGTACATGCAGAGCCGAAAACGATCGGGAGAGGTCATTGCCGGCCATCAAGCGGGTTGCACAATCAAAACTTTTCTTGTGCGCTCCGCGCCAACTGATGATGACGCTCCGCTTAAATAGTATTTTGTGCCCCCTGTTAAATGTTTGTGCCTCTCTTGTGTCCTAGAATGAAAAGTCTGGTGACGTCGGATTTTCGTAGCCTTTTCACACCCCTAAGGCCGCGTTTCCATGCACGCGGGCGGGCGGGCGGGCGGGCGGGCGTCTAAAATCGCTCATCGTTATTTTCAATGAGCGTTTCCATGCACGCGGGCGGGCGGGCGTTTTCCTCGAATCGGTCATGTAGCGATTTTCCGCCCGCCCGCGTGTCCGCATGGTATTTCGTAATCAATTCCCGGGGATTTCCCTGCAATCTTACCGGCTTGGCCGGATAATGGAGAGTAGAGGACAATTCTAGGTTCAAATAATGTTCCAAACAACATTCATAACTGTTTCAACACTAGGGATGAGATTTCATACAGATTGTGTCTATATTCAACGGCCAGACACCTATTTGAACACATTTTTACATGTTTAAACCAATTGATATGTCAAGTATTTGCTAATTGAATCTCCAAAACCTGTCAATTGTGAAGTTTCAATGGTGGGCCGTAATCGTTGACATTCAGAACAATGGTTTTCAGAAAATAAACACCGGTGTTTAGGTTTAAACACTAGTATGCGTCCGGTGTTTGATAAATAATAATAATAATAATAATAACAACAATAATAATAACAATAATAATAATGATAATAATAGTAGGCTACATCGGTTCTTATATAGCGCATATGCAACACTAATAGTGAGAAGAGGTGCGTGACTCGAAAAAACGCCCGCCCTCCTGCGTGCATGGAAACGAGTCTTCCAGAACGCCCGCTTGCCCGCCCGCCCGCCCGCCCGCCCGCGTGCATGGAAACGCGGCTTAATACGGTCAGACCCTAGCTAAGTACAACTCAAGCCTCTGATTGGGGAAATGAACCTGCAATTGTGGGCTGTGGACCGTCGTTTTTATATTGCAACAGTTCTATACTCAGCTAGCTCTATGTAGCATGATTTGGAAAGTGAATACTTTACTAATCCCTCTTGATGCTGAACATGGTTAGAGTCTGAAAGTGTATCAAGGTGGTTCTGTGTTGCCATTTTGTCTAACAGTGTTCAGTTATTAATAGCGTGTGGCACTGGGGAGAGAACGGTAATGTTTACATTTTTTCAGATGAGCGAAAAGTGGATTAAATAAAAGTCATTCAGGCCTATTCTTATAATTTATCACTATTTATAATTATTATTCTTATTATTCACCGGTAAAATTTAATTATATTTATCATTTAATATTTGCTATGATTATTTGGTAGAATGCAAAGGAAGTGGACGTAATCAATTTCTGCCCCATTTTTCGAGTGCTGGCAGTCCTCTCTGTACCGTTCTGCCAGCGTCTTGGAGTCGATGTAGGTATATATAAAGTATGAAGTCTAAAGACAGACTAATTAGGTTAGCGCACTCACTTTAAACATGCCGAATGTTCCCCTTCAAAAGTAAAAATGCAAAAACCAAGACAATAAATCCTCAATTTCCTCTTTAAGACCCGATGTGGTGGTTTATTCTTGTCTGCTGGATCCTATATATTCTGCCCCAATCTTGGGGAGTACATTCAAAGGTACAGATGGTGTAAATTTGGGATGAATCTGTCGGGTTTTTCTGTTTTAACTAGAAAAAATGCAATGGGGAGGGAACACCCCCTCCCCTTCACAAAATTTTTGCGGTGTCCTTAGATGCAATTTCGTGCAATATAGCACTCCAAAACACTCACTTCATTCAGAAATTAATTTCGCATTTTCGCATGTCCTAGATGCGATTTGCTGCTCTGATCCTGTGCTTCTCTGCCAAATCGAATCGAGGGCAGTAATATTTAGTGAGTCTAAATCTCACTTTTCATAGGACCGCCGAAGCCCCCTCCTCTCACTTTAGAAATGTTTGCATTTCAGGTGGCCTTATAGATGCAATCTGATGCATTATGACACCCCCAAACACGCACTTCGTTCCAACATTTTTTTTTTGCATTCTCAAGTCCTTTGATGCAATTGCTACTCAGGATCTTGTGATTTCTCTGTCACATTGTATGAGCTCTATGGGCAGTGAGTAGTAGCTCTTCCTTTGGGGTTGGTGTAATTTTACCTATAACAGCGGAACGCCAACATAGGCATACGGGAGCATTCCAATTTAGGGGGCCGACAAATTTTGCCCGATTTTCTCAAGTGGGTCATCGGAAAATTGGTACCTGGAAAATCTTTGCATGGGAAATTTTCATCGTAGATTTGGGCCAGTCAGCAGAAGGAGTCGACCATTTTTTTAAACTTCTGCTTTTTTCGCTGCCCAAATATTTCACGAACATTTATCATTTCCCCCCCCCCCCTCCCCTCCTGACTTTCTCATCTCAGAAAGTGTGTGACAGTCTACCCCGACTCCCCCCTGCCCCCCCCCCCACGCCTACGACCGCCAAATACGCTCTCCCCACGTTGCCTTTGATGCAATCTGGCGCATTTTAGCACTCAAAGAACTCACATCGTTCCAAAAATAATTTTGCTTTTTCAAATGTCCTTAGATGCGATTTGCTGCTCTGAATCTTGTGATGTTTTTCTGCCAAAATGTGCTGCACAAGGGCAGTAACTGTCCTTCGTTTGGGAGCTGGTTCAGGGACCGTCAAGATCCTTCCAGTTAGTCCATTCTAGATGACCCAGGTTATAGATTTTCTTTTGCCGCGTTTCCGTTTCCTCCGACAGTCCGACGTAAATCTTCGAAAAAGATCGCGCGAATATCAAACTTCTCGAATTCATTGAGGTCAGAGACGGTTACGTAAATTACACCAGAGGATATTGCGTGCAAAGCACGCTGAAACCTTTGCACAATTTTATGATAATTGATTTAAAAATTACCTTCGCCTCATCTTTTCCTGAATCTCACATTTTTGATCGAAATTTCGATCAATTTCTGCCTAGTATTTCTCTCAAGTGTTTTTTAAAATATTCATTTCGGCTGCTCATTTCGGACCCATGGTAAACTTCTTTTGTTGAAGGGCTAAGAAGGGAGACGGGTGCATGCTTCTTCCTCGATGTCAGCTGACAATCCAGGACGCTATTTCTATATTTCAGTTCCATGTAGAATTACGAAATCGCACTAGCCTAATGTAAAAAAAAATGCTTGACCAGGGTCAACTCGCAGATTTTTACAAGCTGCTTCCGCAATGGTTGTACGTGAAACTAATCCCTACCCAAATTTCACATACTCACATACTGCAAAATAATTAAGGATTTACTATTTACTAGTGCTATAGGTCGTCGTAGTTTTATATATATTGTAATTTTCATTATGCGAATTAGAAAATGGACTCACCACAATTTGGGGGAATTTGGGGGCGGTCCCCCCCCCCCCCGTCCTTCTATGATCGCCCATGCTGCCATGATCGTGGTACTAGTTGCACATTGCATAATTCAGTGAATTTTTGTATACGGAAAAAATGATGCATGGTGGTGTAAAATCTTCACATTTCCATGACAGTGTTCCTAGGTATGAGCATTGAGAAGTTCAACTGAAAAATACGTGAATGTAATATTGAAGTATGTTAGAGAAGCTGTAACCTGGCTCAGCACTTCATACAATTTGCACTATGCCACAGGATATCGACTTTCTTTTCACAAGCTATTATATACAAGCAGTTTTGCTGTGTTGCTATCTCATTTACAGCCAAAACATTATCCATGCATGATCAAAATGGATATGATGAAAATATGGAGAATATGGAACATCGTTGCTTTCAAATGTAAGAGGTACTATAGTCTCAAGCCTCTGAGTAACAGGGAGGGCACAATGTTTCAAAGCAAATCGAATACAGCCTTCTTTTTCCTATTCCAGGGCGCAGGGGAGAATGACTCTCTTTCAACTAAGGGACCAGAAACTATTGGCTATTACTGCAGTCATTAATTTCTCTCAACATGGCCTTGCATCCAAAATCCCTCAGAACCATGCCTGCTGACTGATACACTAGGAGAAGATCATGTGCTTTCTCTCTGTGCAAAATGACTGCCTACCATTCTAGTGTATGGAATGGTCCGTGGGTGGTACTTGTTCCTTGTTGGCCTGTTGCCCCCAAAATGCTCCAAAATTACATTATTGTTGGAGAGGGTCACGGGTAAGTTTCAAATATAGGTCAGGGCCTTATAAACTGGAGGGTCATTTTGTATGTCATATTGGATATTAACCCCGAATAATGACTTTCACCTCAGATGTAGTACCTTGTAAGCACTATATTAGTCACTGAAATAGTCAATTTTACTAATCAATTAGATGAATGTTACACCTCTTATTTTTTAAATGCCGTAAAACTAGATAAATATATATATTTCCTCAACGTTTGAAATGGATCGGCTTATTCTATCATGGAGCTATTAAACATAGGCCTATAGCTTCATTTATTATTCATCTTGTCAATGCAGTGGTCAATAAATAAGTAAACTTCTGCGGCGTTTAGGTATTTCAGGTGACTCGTTCTTATTTGTTAGGCCTATAACCAAATTGTTTTCTAGTGTTTCGTGTTGGAGTACGATTAGCGTTCCGCAAACCGATTATACCCTTTATGACATTCAACGTTTTAACAAAATGCGGTATATGAATTACAACAATAATGTGTGACTCTAATTTTCATTCTATTACAACAGTACGTCGCAGATGCTATACGAACGAATTTACCTGTGTTCAAAATCATTTTGCCTAAATAACTACGATTGACAGCAAGATCGCGACCAATTTGTCAAGCCTCCTCCACCTCTCGAACCGATGTTGCACCTCCCCCGTGTATCACCGTTGGTCGACATGCTCCCCTCGGAACGAATCGTTTGATGAGGCAAGCTCGTCAGGAATTAACTGGACGTGAAATCAATTCTAATTAGCAGACTAAACTTCCGCTCCGATAAAATTGCTCAATTTAATTCTCAGACACTCAAGAAATCCGTACATGAGGTACGTCGATTGCAGTTGTTCCATCGCGGCTATAATCCCCGAAACTCTTCTGAGGGCCTTCCCGGGTTTACAAGGCCACTCGAACCTCACTCAGAAAGCTAAAATCCTTGTCACCTTTTGAAAGGAGTTGGCCGCGGGCTGAGTTGACTCAAAGTATTAAGATAATACAAGTAATCATCTCATGCCCTCCACTTCCTTTATTAGCGGTACAGTTTTTCATTGTCCGCGTTCTACTTATTGTGTGAGATTCTGCCGTACAGATTGTCCTCAAAATCGTCGCTTTTTTCGAACTACAAATACTTTTGTTTTAATTCTCGGGGCCGAACAGTTGCTTCGACCTGTTCTGTCCAACGGTGAGCTCGTACTATTGTTGTCGGAATAAAGGGTAAACGTTTGCTTTTTATGGGAAAATAACCTCTGTGGTTGGGGAAAACATGTCTTTGGAATCGCGAGGGCGTGAAGGTAATTGGTGGGTTATACAATGAGCAATCGGTATTCTCAGGACAAGCGCCGAGATGAAATGGCGCATGGGGTGTGCAACAAAAGGATGGTTGGTGACGTATGAATAGTAGCGGGGTGAGAATCACTCCCCTTACAACCTCACCTTGAATCCACCTACACCCAGAGGGGGACAAGGAAAGGAAACATTTGTTCAGCTAATAGCAATTGTTATTCGAGACCAGGTCGCCTGCATAATAGGTGTCAGAAAATATTTAGGCTACCTTGCGGGAACAAAGGCGGTGGTGGAGCAGCCATTTTAGGGGTATTTGTAAGACTAGGCTTGGACAATTGTCTCTGTGACAAAGGGAGGTGTTAATGGGGGAGGATAGGGTTTCTGTCAGTGAGAAGTGGGGTTGAAGGTTGTATCCCCAATTAAGAATGGCCTAGTAACAGAGTAAATTGCGGGGTATTAACGTTATCAGTTATAGGCAACATTCATTGAAGTTGACTCTGTGATTTTAGAGCCTTCACGTCGGTTTGTATACTTTTGCTGATGGGGCTCCTCGTATATATACCTGAAGAATCATATGCGACTAAACATTCCGCGAAGAAAGTAACGCGCAATGCCTCTAAAAGAAGTTGTAACGTTGAGCTTTAAATTAGGAGGTTAGATTATAGACGGCCATTATGTCATGCTTTGATCGGAAAGTTCTCGGTCTTCGCTGTTCTGTTCTGCACCCAATGTATATCGTGGGGTGCGCCTGAAAACGCCATTAGAGCAGTCTTGTGCGCTACATAGATAGGATCGATGCGCATACAGATTTTCACAAAAACAAATATTTCAATATATGTTGAACGTGCACTAAACATAACCTGACCTCCAATGCTAACAAGGAGTATATAATCACTAGTTATGAATAAACAGTCAATGAGACTGTAAGGTGTAAGTTATTTGTAAGAGTGTAATTTATTGTATCAATATTCGACCTTGTCGCGTGAGTGAAAGAATTGTATAAGACTGTGAAGTTCCAAACGCCGAATGCTCACGGTACCGCTGAGTGAAACCCACCACGTGCAGTGGAAAGTAGTTTGAAAGAACACCTAACAACGACCAATGAAATACGAGCACGCAACAAAAAAAGCTAAATCAACGAGGAGAAGCCAAGAGGAAAATACCAAAAAATTGACACAAATACTGCAAACAGCCAAAACCTCAAATGAAATATCAACGTTCAGTCGCAGAGGAAGAAAAAAAATCGCGAAAAACTTGGAAAGAATATTCCCGTCGTGAGCCCTTGAAACAAATACCGGTAAGTCAATACTAGTGGCTGGCTGATATGTATCTCGGAAACAATACTTGGTCGAGGCTAACCCCAACAAATAACACAGTCCTGACAGTCAGTTATATACGTACGGGCAGCATCAGAAAAACCCCTGATGAAGGTTACGACTCCAACTCTCTTGGACTTTCCATTCTCAACTTTTCAGATTCTGATTTGCTGTGTACTGCTGTTTCGTGTCAGAACATTTCTCACCCGAACTCATTGTAAGTGATGGCGCTCTTTTCTAATATGAAGTTCCAAAAAATGGTCAAAAATGAAAGTCGCGACTCGACCGCATGAGCCATCACGGTTTACCGTGTAGGAGGATGATAAAGATATGGTGTCAGATGTCCTGGGGGTAACAGGCAGTCTCTGACGTTACACGAACTGTGCGCTGAAATATATCCAGAAGTCTCCTGACGAAACTCACACACACTGTTAGCACAAAACTTATAGATTCACCCCATAGTAATCAGAAATAGCATAGTAAAACGTGGGACTGAATGATAACGTTTTCGAAGAGGTGGTTAATAAAAAATAATTGTTTTCAGATTACAGGATATAAGCCTTGAGCTAGATAAATATCTCGAAATCTACATTGACAACTAGCAATCCAAAACCCCACTTTCGTAGATGTGCCATGAGATCCTGAATATGCGATAAAAATTGAAGATTCGAGCTGGACGAATTTTAAGAAGGGTGAAAATGAATGTCTCCTATATATTTCCTTATGGCGTGAACATTTCACGGTGCGAAAATGCAATATGGCAGTCTCATGAATAATTCAAATTCTCCTAAACAGGAGACAATTTTATTCTTCCGAATAGGAGAATTTCCCGGACTAATATGGGCTCTTTTGAAATGTTTCAATCATTTTAGTGACATGATCGAACCAACTGTTCTGCCTGAATACCCCAAGCTGTGAGAGATGCGTTTTCCTAGCAGCATTCCATTAGTTTACGTTGTTTTCGGCAGAACATCACGTGTGGTCATATCGCTCAAACAAACGAGAGGAACCTTGTTTCCTTGTTCAAACAGATAGCCGTTAGACAGCTTCCTTCGATTGAAAAAAGGGCCTTCTGGCCTTTATCATGCTTGCGGAATTGTTCCCTGTAAACAGAAACTGTTTAATATTTATTGATATAATGAAAATGGAACAAGAGATGTTCCGTCATTTACGGAGAAATACACAATTGATCTGTATCACATTCTGGGATTGTTAAAAGTGCTGATCAACCTTGAACGGGAGTACTTCGTTTCTGGAATTAGAATGGCGGGAAGGCAGGATGGGGTGGGTGGGGGTGGGGGGGGGGGTGCCCGTTTCGAGGCGACCGAGATGTATAATATTATTCGAATAATGTATGCTATCCTAACTGTTATTTCACTCCACGTTCTTTGTAAGGGTTGCACCCATAGGTACGGATAGATTTAACCATCTTTTGTATCTGTCTTAGACCTGTCATGGTATTGTGACACGAGTTTTAGTCATGAATGGTGATGCATAACGTTTGCCCGAGTGCCTGACTCGAAATGACACTGTAGCATACAGCAACACTGTGCACGGTCGAGTATACCAATGAAATCCGAAAAGTTAGAACTTACTTACACAGGTTCTTGCAACATTCGACAGTTCGGCTAACTGACAAGACCAATGTCGCTCAACTTGGTTGAGCGATTGGCTTAGCGTGCAGGCATATGCATGTTGTCCTGTAGCCAGTTCGCTATACTGCTGTAAGTTTATATAGTTCGCACGCAATAAGTTAGGTGAGTATGGGGTATTTTTAGTTCATGGTTTCCTATCAGCAGCTGTCATATTCATGTAGAACTCGACAGGAAAGCTAGATTTGGGGCGTTCATTCGACTATGTTGCTCAATTAATAATATAACGTTGATATAACGGTAATTGTTATATACCATGGGAAGGTTTCACCTCGTGACGTCAGGAGATTGACACCGCTCACTAACGCCAGTGAACGCATCTTTGGCGCTGAACATATTCACGCTTCCTTTTATATAAGAATATTAACAAATTTGTTCTAATTTTATAAATGAAAGTAAAAAGGCCTTCTACTGATTTTTATTTTTCTTAATACTTTTTACACCAAATATGTTAGTTGTTGTTCTAAATAAATTATGAGTTTTTATGTTTTCCAATAATAAAGAAGTACCGTACACATCCTCGTCGTTTCCCGGACTCGGGTAGGACTTTTACATTTAGTCTTATTTCGAATCATCATAAAACGATGCATTACAGTTATGTGAACAAATTGTAAGACTGATGCGTATCAAATAAGTGAAAAAAACATTAAAGATGGATTGTCGTCTGCTAGCGTCCAGCGAACATGCGACGGCGAATTTTGCATGACGTCACGACAAATATCGTAATGAGGGCTGATATGTAAATTTGAGACGATACTTTTCTACCTTATTATTATATCAATATTATTTGGACGGAAGAATAATGGTGGAATTACCATTTGGTGTCAATTCATCTACATTTTGGGTGCAGTATATTGTTTACAAGATTTATTTTATTTGACGACAACCCATCTTTAATATACGTTAATATAACCATATCAACTTTACAGAAAAATATTTAACAATGGCATTTACAAGACTAAGTAAACAGCAAAGACAACCTGACATACTAATGTAAGAATATGGTTCCTGGTACAGTCAGATACTTTGTCGAAATTACTTCAGACTGAATTGGATGTGCATGATATGAAATAGAAACATGGCAATTCTAACCGCGTTGGCGGTGAAGTTGTTTTAGCGTGTGTGTGTGTGTGTGTGTTGGGGGTGGGGCGGGGCGGGGGTCAAATATCTTCGCTTTTCGTGAGTATTTGCCCACCAAAATTGACACTTCGTTCATACTAAGCAACATACCTTACATGAATACCCAAATTCATCCGATTTGAATCCATTGTGTTACATTGTCCTCCATATGATAAGGCCTAGCTGTATTTGCTTCCATGCCCGTTTAGACTCCTAAACGAATACGATTGTGATCACGGCATATGGCTGGCTAATAAGATGTAACTAACCACCAGCGAAGAAGATCCTAGTTTATCCGGACGGTATATGCAAACATTCTCTCATATTATATACTCGTTGACGTCTCATCGTTGGATATTTTGCTATGGAGCATGGTCTAAGTATCCTCAGTATTAAGTAATCAGTAACAGGTAACTTTCTGCGGCGTGTCATCCCGTAAAACAAAGACTCGTGAAAGGACCAGCCAGGAATCATTTTCCATATTACGTCATCATGTCACTTTATGTTTTTTGACCGATCTTAGGCCATGAAAGTGGACAGTTTGTCAGAATGGAAATGAAAAGTCTCTTTTCTTAAAAGGATAAATGTATTTCCTGCTTATAAACCTCTCTGAGAATGGTGCCAATTCTCAACCAACCGCCGGAAGGGTATGTATCCGCTAACTATTTGAAGAGCTATATATTGTCAAGGAATAAAATTCAGATACGTCGCTAGACGGCTAGAGGGAGGGAGGGGGTCACTCCCAAGTTGACTGGTCGCTATATATTACATAGTTGGAAATTTCAGCGACCAGTCATAATTTCCTTGAAAGTTAGCTTTAGCTAATACTCCAGACATAAAACTCCAAGATTCCAATTAGATATTTATTTTGAGGATATAGTCAAGGGCTGCGATCATAGAGGAGGGACGCCCCCCCCCCCCAAATCGTGGTTGGGGAAGGGAGGTACGGAGTGAATATGCCCCGCCGCAATTTGAGCCTAAGGTCTATCTTGCTAGTTCGCACAGAGCAAAGTTTTCGCCTTTTTGCGGGATTGTGAAACTTCCGCTAAATTGAGATGAGTACAAGCAGTCTCCAACGATAGGTGGCTAAATCACGCAACGACATACGTATTTATTTAACAGACTAACCTGCTTAGTAATTCCTTGCCATATTTTTTTCGGCTAATACCATTTCTTCATTAATTTAACAAAATGGAGGCTTTTTCAAAGTACTCCTAAAATCTAAATATTAGCCTATGCAGACGGTAGAATGAATATTTGCTAGCACACCAAATGCCAAAATTGTGTTGTGAAGTGTTTAGTTCAAGTAACAAAGTTTTCTTTTCTGAGCATCAATCATGAATTGTGAACAATACAATTGAATAGTCTAAAACGTGTGAGAGGGGAAATGAGAATGGGACAAATCCGGTATGGGAAAAGAGCGTAGATCGAGTGCGCGTCTTTCGAGGCATGGATGCCCCCCCCCCCCCCCCTCCAATGAAACAACTCACAAACCGGATAACTCGGGATGTCCTCGTCACGAAATCCTTGCGCCGCCACATAGCTTCTATTGGGTACTTTCCTATCCTGCGTCGAGATATTGATGTGTTCCCAATCTCCCCGCTAGCTAATTTTACCTGTTGGTCACCATCCGATCACTTTCACAGTGCGTAATCAACGGCAGCAAGTGTTCACTGTATCAACATATTGTGTAAATTTCTCAGATTCCTAGCCGAAAGCAAAATATCTATTAAGTCCTGTCCGTGCGTATGCGTGTGTGTGACTCCCCTCGTCAGCAATATCACAAACGCAAACAGGTATCAAAGTTTCAATTACGCACGTGGGTTGCATCATGCGGAGAGGATAAACCCCTTTCAGCACGTATCTAATGAAGGCAAGTACTATCATTTCATTTAGGTATGTGGGTTGCACATATGGTGATGATGAACCCTGTTTTTTTTTGGGTGTCAGGTCAAGGTCATTGAAGGTCACCATAGGCAATCCTTCTATATCTTGGCACGAACGTTTCAAGAGCATGTCGTAATGGAAATTTTGTTTCGTCCAGGGAACTACCTCGGTGCCTACTCTGACCTCATTTGACCCTTTGACCCATTTTGACCTAATGACTTATGTCTTCCGAGTAAATCATTTTGTAACGACTAAACTCGTCGTGTTGCAACAATGCAATACTTCATTGTACTGTCGTACTAAAACACTGCTATCACACTCTATCTCCAGTTATGTCCCTGTTGTGAGAAGGTAAGGCAGCCTCTAGACCACCTGACAAATCCTTATATATCTTCGCACCGAAACATTAGGGGTTTGCGTAATGAAAATTCTGTTGGTTTCTGCAAACTACATCTGCTGACCTACCTTGACCTCTTTTTGACCTTGTGAACTTTGGGGTCAAATCTTGTAAGACCAGACTCGTCTCTTTGCAACAGAGCAATACTCAATGCACTGACGTACGAAACCACTTCTATCACACGCTATCTTGTACCCTTTGGGTGTTTTTTGGTTGTTTTTGTGGACGACCCCGACTCGTCTCCGTGCAACAAGCAATAAGTTAATTGTACTGACATACTAGAAACACTCTATACACACGCTTTCTCCGGTTATGTCCGCTGTAAAAAGAGTGAAACAACCTCTAAACACTTTGATTTAATACTTATAACACTTCCCAAAGAAACATTTTGAGAGTTGTGTAATGAGAAATTCGTTTTGTTTGTGCGTACTACATCTGATTGATCCCTACTCTGACCTACCTCTGACCTTTGACCTCAATTTGGGGGGAACCCCCCCTAATAACTTTGTGACCTTCTGGGTCGATTCTTCGTGACGACCAGACTTTTGGCAACGAATCAATAAGTCAATTGCACTGACGGACCAACAACCTTCTTATCACACGCTATCTCAAGTTATAAGTTAAAATAGCTTTTTTGAAACCTGTAAATTCATGTTCGCATTAGACTTCTTGCACGGAAATACATTTTAAAGTAATGGCAGGCGTATGGGGAATTTGTAAAGGCAAGAATCTATTTTGTATGATGTACTCATCTGCCAAACCTGGGCAATGACATTGTTGTAGATCAAGAGAGGATGAATTCAGAAATTTAGGTTCTAAGCTCATCCCTTCTGAAAATTGTCAGTCGTATCGCTATTTCCCAGCAATTTTAGGGGTCACGGTGGCACTAGCCAAACTGCGATACCTGAGGTTTCTCACCATGACGTGACCAAGACATTGATATCTTGGAAACAAAACTTTTCAGCGGGATGTCATAAAATGTTGTTCGTCTGTGCGAACTACATCTTTTGACCTACTATGGGCTCATTCAATAAAAACTAAATGGCATGCCATTCTAATTCAACATCTAACCCGCATCTGTATGGCCTTTGACCTAATTGCTTCTAACGGAGTTTTTCAAATTCCAATACTCGGAAATCGCGTTAGCTCAGTCGGCAGAGTTTTCAGGCTGTTGATCGGCCGTTTGTGAGTTCGAATCCTAAAGACCGATCAGTTTTACCGTAGTGGTACTACAAAACACACCATCTCCATGTCGCTCTCCTCCCAGGTGCTAAATGGTGGCCTGCGGGGAACAGTACAACCGGCGCTGTATTAGCTGCCACGTACCCTCGGATGCGTAGCAGTTCCTATGAACAGGGTAATATCTGTAATGGGCTATATAAAATGTTGCCTACCTGTACGGATGACCCACATCTGCATGGCTTTTTTGACCCAAGTTTGCCTTGTTAGGTACCTCTCATGTATTGTTTATTTCGCCCCACTTCCCAATTATTTAACCCTATCGCTTTCAGAGAAAGTGACACAGGGAAGTAATATTATTGTCATTTGTGTCTTCAGGTCGCAGTGCTCTTCTTAAGTCTTTTCTTACTGCTTACATATACGTCAGTTTTTTTTTTTCTTCTGAGAAAATGCTGGCTACCTAAAGAACAACTGGAGTTTTCATACCCCATGCTTCCCATTTAATGTCATTCCTTTCAGAGGAAGTATGACCGTAGTAGTTTCACTGTGTCCTCAGGTCATATTGTCTACTTGAACAGCTGACCCACCTCCAATGCCTTTGACCTCATATTGTTCTCTCCCACCTCTTTAAATGGTCTCACAGCGGAACCTGGGAGCAATTTTTTCTTCAGAATACAATGGCTTTCTAACTAGACCACCTCTCTGTTATTCCAATTAGCTTCTTGCGTCGAATCCCCACCACCAGCCCAGGTCCCCTGCTTCCCTTGTGTGGCCAGGTTGTGCCTCCACCCATGGACCATATCGCAATACATAGAAGGCGTTTTCGAGCAACTCCATTGGGAAGTAAGGCGCGCACTACTGATATCACATCGAGATGGGGGGGGGGTGGGGGCGGCAATACCTGGATCCTCTTCTTGAATAGTGCTGAGATGATATCGAGGCAGGTTGTAACTATCCTAACCTGCTCCCAGGACTGTCATTTTATGTCCCCATCTGATGGACGATTAGTGAACTCCGGGATCCGACCACTTCCTCGGAACCTTAAAGAGCTGAAGATTCCTGTCCCATGCGACTGCGTACAGCACCACATTTTGTAACACGTGTCTTGGAGTCCATGACTAGAATTTATATGCCAATCTTAGTGATGGCAATCTATGTATGGTGGTGCCCGACCTTCAATGACAACCGTCTGCCCTTCCATACCAAGGTAAACCTCTCGTACAACCCAGGCTAGGCTGGGCTAATGTCTTTTTGAAGGACAGTTATGAGGGTACCCGACTTTCAATGCCAACCCCTCCCCCTTCTCAAACAAGGTAAACCTCTTTTAGAAGGACAGTTGTCGCCCATGCAGCAGCCATCCCTCTCTCACAGGCTCCCTAACTCCAGCGAGAGGAAATGTCAATGCGGCCGGGAATGGGTCAAGGCGCAGTGGGTTCCTCACGAGACCCACGGTCGGAACAATCAAGTCAAGTAACTTGATCAAGAATATAACGGGAAACGTGTTCTGTACGCACGTCTGTGTTTGAATTCGCAATCATACGAGCTATACTGGTTAACAGTATACCGTACTGCCCATAAGTCACCATAGCTCTATACTAGGGAGCTACGGTGTCAAAGAATAAATTTAAAAGTGTCAAAAAGCAACATCGATTACCGTAGAAATGCTCCGAACTATGTCAATGCCAAAACGCAACAATTTCAAGAGCATACAGCGGATGTATATGGGAACTATATGAATCACACAATTCTCCCTACAATATAATAGCTCAGCAAACCATCAGGTTGATTCTGTGTAAACAATTTTGGAATTTCTTGATGACTGTAACTTGGAGCCTGAAGCTTAGAATGCATGATGTAGTACGATGCATCCGACTGAACAATTCTTTCAACAATCAACCTTCTCTGTACTGCTTGGGGAGCTCAAGGTCACTGTCCACACAGATTAGGAGATCCAGGTAAAGTGGGAGTTTTCGACATGAGGCAGAGCAGTCTACATTTTATTTCAGAAAGGTTCATGATAATTTTTGGCCTATAATGGTCCAAGGTGAGAGAAAGAAGGAAAAATCTTCGGACGGCCACAAAAAGCCACTGCCTCCGGGAAAATTCCGATTATCCTATTCACATTTCGTAAGCAACTGTTGAGGGAGAAAACATGCTTTGCAATCCTCCACATATTTAGGGGTAGTTAGGCCCGTTCGTAGTTCAATAGTCGCCTGCTCACCACAGACCAGTTCGGGGAATATACGAGATTCGGTCAAATTCTCCCAAGCACATATCATTACGGCTTATTTTAAAACTGTCACCACTATTTGAAAGGCAACAAATTCATCCCATGTTTTCGTTGATAAGTACTGGGGATTCTGTAGAGTTTTGTGATGGCAGGATTCGTAATTTTCCGCAGGGGAGTTTCGAAAGTTCGTCCTGCACACTGTACGTTCCACGTCGAACTGCTGTAACTCCGAACTGGCTTATTAGCTCGCAGGACCCCTCAATACCCTTTGACCTTAAATTCCTGGACACCACACAGCACTAGTTAATGATTACGCTGGCCAAGAAACATCCATGGCAATCTAGCCAACTTTGTAGCAGAAGTAGCATTCAATATTTTTGACAGCTTTTTCACATATTTGCCCCTTTACGCCCCTCTAATGACCCTCGACATGAAATTCCCGCAAACGCCCTAAAGGTACTGCAGTCAATGATGCCACTAAGCGAGCATCAAGAAAATACAACTTTATTTGTGAGAGGAGATACTGCATCTAATGTCAGCTGCGAATCCCTCACCAGATACCCAGAATAAGGCAATGCCCCTTCGGCGGTATCGTAATGTGGGGATGGAGGTAATCACACGCCGAGACGGCAACTTGCCAATTGCCTACCCCCCTCGTTTGTCCCTACTCCAATCCCTTGTGCTGAGCGCCCAGCGAGAAGGCAACAGGTACCATTTTTAAAGTCTTTGGTATGACCCGAGTGGAAGGCCGACGTTCCACCTCTTGCAACCTCTTCCTTTCCGCAACCGCATCAATTTTCGGGTTGAATAGTCAGATAGTGTTTATGCATTTCGTACTCCCGTTTATCAGCTATAGGCTACCTTACACGACCCCCTGTACCCCCAGCCACGGGGCGCAATGCCTTCGAGTAAATGAATTCCCCCTACCCGATTACAAATCGCCTCCCTGGCTGTTCTAAAGAACAGCTAAGGAGACTTTAACCCCATCCCAGCTCTATCAAGTAGAAGTACACAGTACTCTGCCTTCACGACAATTTAATAGTTCATATCAATACTCTATGAAATATCTGTATTTCACTCCCATTTGTGAGAGAACGAGTTCGAAGACAACGTCTCCCCTTTATATTCTAAGCCCTCCCCCCCCCCCCCCCCACAAAGAATGTGTCCATTAATGCAGGAAAATTGTAAAGGCCCCGACATGCATGATTAGACCCCCTCCGTTATTTGTGAAAGACCTTTCCCCGGTGATCTGAGGGCCTTTGATTGATCAGAATTTTCTGACTACTCCGCGCCAGCCGATGGTGACGCGTGGCTCAGATGGTCACATCATAATTGCCTCCAGAATCGCACATGGTGAACGTTCATGAGCAAAATTATTTCCTTCAAACACCCGAGAACAGGCAACGAAGTTGAACGAACCTTCGTGAGTTGGCCTTTCATTGAGCCAGGAAGAAGACATTTTCTAGTGATTTGAGAAGCACTATCTCAAGAATGTCCAGGTACGCTACACCCCAACGAATAGTGGCACTACGCTTAGATCTTTGCCAATAGTCCCATATTGCACAGGGCACCACCGTATTATGCCTACCCAGCGATTTTTTTTTATCCATTGGGCGGATTTTTATTTATCCAGTTGGGATTTTGAAGCATTTTCACCCCCTCCTGTTCATTGAACCCCAGCTCATCCTGATGGAACTAGCCGTTTCTTGATTACCAACAGCTAATTATATTCGAATTTAAAACACCGCTTGCCGTTAGGGGCATTTGGTACCGTTCCTGCTATACGTTGACCCCAATATCACACATGTTTATGCTGATCACGTGACACGAAATCAATCGAGCCGTGAACGCTTTATACATGCTCTCTTCCTTTTTTGTTTGCATCATCCTGTCCTTTATCTTGTGATACTAATAATAATTAACCTATTCCCACGAGCCATATATGGTACATTTACGGAAGATATTCACCGCCAGCCTACGCACCCTTGCTTGCACTTTTCTGAATAAGGAGCGCACATATTCCTTCATCAGTATAATATTTGCCCTAGGTAACTCTGCCCATTATTCAACTTCCCTGGATTAACGAGGTCTCAACCTGAATTCTTTAGCTATCAGTCTAACGCTTACTTACCCGTGGCAGCGCGCACGGTGAAAGCCTATATAAAAGACCCCGCAGTTATTTCTAATTTTGTCAATATTTTCGTTGAAAAACAGTAGGCATTTTGTAGCAGCACCAACCGTGACCGAGCGCTTAATAAACACTATTGTCGATCACAAGCCTAAACGACTACGCGTACACATCTGCTCTTGCGCTTTACATGATCAATTGTGTACGATGACGTGGGTTCGAGGAAAATAGAAGGCGAAAAACTAGACTAATTATTCAAAAGTATCTGCGGAATTAGGTCGACCGTTTAGGGCTCACCTATACTCCAATTAGGTAGTTCCTTCTCCCTACGTCGCTTCACAGCACTCTCGTACACTCAAAGATTTAAGCTTTCTCCAGCCCCATTACGCGCTCGCGGGAAAAAAAACAGTCTGAGCCGACAGAAGCGGCAGCAGGGAGCCCCTTTTCTACCAAAACAAACACTTTATCTTTCTTGGCGCGCACCTTCCGCCTCAGCTGATCATTTCAATTTGCAGAGCGATTATTCTGAGGACGTGTGCCATAGGATTGGCCGCTTTATTAAGGTATATAGGCTGAACCTCCAGCCCACTTTGTTTACAGCGGGGAGTTGAAGTTTTGGGGGCTTCACTTTTCGTTTTCGTCGGTATTTCATCTGGGACAAGCACGCCTCAAGGATATCTGGCTTTAACATGGATCGTCCCTCAATGTTACCGTAAAGAAAAAACATAAACACGTTGACGCGACTTACAGTCACAGGTCTGGCGTAAGATATTTAGAGAGCATAAAATTTATATAAGTAAGGTTACCGGAGAGCACCAAACCTCCCGATTATAGTGAGCTGCACTTCAAATGTACTGATAATGAATTATGGGGAATCCGCAGGGAAGAACCTATGTTAGTCTGCTAAAAAAAAAACACCGTGACTGATGTGCTTTGCAATTTTCCACGATGTAAATATTCGTTAACATAGTCTTAGGTGTTTAAAAAACAACAAGAACATATGGTGCTCAACAATACTACAAACCTGTACATGATGTGCGGTGGTGCCGTATTCATATCACTTGGTCATTTTGAAATTGCATCTACCAAGACAGACGTACATGTCCCCAAATTCAAATGATAATCATGTACCAGTGTACCAGTGTACAGTGTGTACCAGTGTACCAGTTACCAGTGTGTACCATGACCAGTGTAACCATGTACCGTACCAGGACCAGTGTACCAGTGTTAGCGCTAAGGCATCTCTGGATCTGGAATGCAATTCTTCCTTTTTTTTTTTTTTTCAAGAGAGAGATTTTCAGAAACACGCATGGATTTTTGTCGCATCATCTCAGGTCGCATTTGGGCGAGGATGTTGAAACATCCTAAACTGGAAAATACAAATTATTGTGCTAGGTGGATTTTTCCCAAGACAAAAGTCAGAATTGACTATACCACCCTCACATGGCATGTACCGAGTGTCCTACATATGGAAGAAGGGGAGAGGCTGCTGGTATAACCATCAACACGGATATACTCGTCCCTGTTGTTCAAGGAGCGCTCCATCGAGAAATAAGTATGCTACCAGTTTAATGTTTGAAGTAGGTAACAGCAACAAAGATATACATGATTGCTTCACCATTGACCTAAAATAAAAACGCTACCTATCCTACATTCCTCTTTATGTTGAATAATAATCGGGAGCCGTGCCATAACCAGAAATCGCCCATCGCTTTCGTATCGGCCGGCATGTTGGCTCTTCGAATGTTTATGTAACTAAGTTGTCCTACAGGACTTGTAAATATAATAAGATGGTTCTAGGGTTGGGTTCCGGAAATGGTGATCCGAATCGAACCCTATTATGTTAAGAAGAATAAACAGGTAATTAGGCAGTATTTTTGTATGGTCCATAATTTACTCTTATCTCCATGTAAAGTTTACAGCGGTACGTTTTCGCAAGGAAGTAATTGTGGTGGGGAAAAGTAATACCGCCAATCACTAATATACTACCCCGCTCCTACGTAACTGAATTCTACTAGCCTTTACGGGGAGTTCATGCAGCAAGATTACCCACGCATATACGCATCATTACCAAGATACTCGAATTCACACACAGTTCGACTATATACACATTCGATTCTTCGTTGCCCTTAAAATCATAATGCGGTAATTAACATTTCAAGATTTCAAGGTGGTGCCGATTTGAAGGTTTGAACTGGCTTTCAGCTATCAATGAAGCTCCGATCCAATTCGAATTGTCACGCCTCAGATAACCTTAACACATGTAGAACCGTTCAATAATCACCTGTGGTGTATGCGTGTGTCTGTGTGTTCGTGTGTATGCGCATTCGTGACTAATGTTCAAAAGGATGAAATGAATTGAATTTAGGTTCCTCTACGGAACTCGAAGGCTGCCAAAAGTCATTACGGGCGCCGCCTATTATCCAGGATTTCACTTTAGTTTTTTTTAACTTTTATCTGCGAGATATATGTATGTTTCGTACTACGGCAATCGACATTAGCAAGTCTGTTAACGCTTTCACCGTTCGAGGACCCTCACCTATTGAAAATCAATTAAAGTAAAAGATCTTTGCCAGCAGGATAGATGTTGCTATTCAAAAGTATAAAGACATCACTAATTTTTATTAGTGGTAAAAAAATAAAGAAAAAAAACAAAAAAAAAAAAAAAAAAAAAATAAAATAATTGTTTGGTAGGCGAATATATTTGGTTTGGCGTGATGTCGTGATGTAAGGGAAATAGAAAAGGCTGATTTCGCATAAGTCGTATTCGACAGAGATCATAATCTTCATGTACGCATAAACATAGTATATCATGTCATGGCTGTATTGTTCTATAGTCTAAGAATGAGGAACTCTAACGAGCTTCAATTACAATCACGGGTTACCGGTATTGCTTCCTTCAGAAATTAGGCACATACAGACATATTTGAATACACTATTGTCATAACTTTAATTCAAACGCTGTTAAACGCTGAACACGGTGTGACAAGTACTCAGTTTAGCAGCGTGCGAGCCACACACAGTACTCAGTTATCAGCTGCGAGCCACACACAGTAATCAGTTATCGCTGCGAGTCACAACACAGTACCAGTTTCATCTGCGAGCCACACACATACTCAGTTTCAGCTGCGAGCCAAACTTTGGTCTCGTCTCAGTTGCTTGGCAGCACCTTTCTATGCACATATGTGCACCCACAACAGTGGTCTTTAATCACTTCTTATCTTAAACTAATGGTGAAAATGCTCACAGGGCAAATTGGTTTGGGGTAACTGATGGCCTCCAGTGCTTGCCCGCAACATACCATTTTTTGCCGACATTTCTTGTTATTCTCTACTCCCGTGCTGACCTGTGACATGTTATGTTAAGGATAATGAGGAGTGCAATTATCTATTTAATGAAAATTTTGTAAGTGCGAACACCAAGCTAAGTGGTCTTGGACACAGCAGCAGCCAGAATAACCCGGGCGCGATGATCGGAAGCTAGAGGTTCGGGTCCATCTGAATTTTCCCCATTATCGGGCACCTGGAAGCCGATATTTAACCCTTCCTGCCTAGAGGAAAGAACCAACACGCCTCGCCCAGGATTCGAACCCCAAGCCGTGGGTCCTAAGCATACTCATCCTGGGTGCACTATGTATTTCTTTTTTTTTGTGCATAGTTATGAATGGTACATCAGTTCCTCCCATTCGTATCCATTCGCCCAGCAGGCTATATCAAAATCACTATTATTGAGTCCAATACTAAAATGTGCCATACAAGGAAGTTAGCTTCAGTTGTATAGTGTATTCGTTTCATTAACCGTACACTGATTGGATTTTACACAGGATGACAGGTGAACACGCATTTTCCCCGAATCCCTACCAGTTTCGCTGTATACGATATGAGCGTCTATAGTTGTCGTGTTGTAACCTCCTTGCGTGTATGAATGCAGGATGTTTACCAATATTATGATAAAATAATGCTACAGTAGCCGGGCTTTCAGATTCAATCATGGGAATGTTGCTGAGAAAAATGTGCAGAATTGAACCTTTTGCTAGTAAGTCCTCGTCACCAAAGGCAAACACCTTAATGTGGGCAGAGTTAAGGGTCACTCTTTGGTACAAAACAACATTTATCAGGCCTTTCAGTTGTAACGGCCCTACGGGTACGATCTATTTGGCGCTGATTGATTACGGACTTGAAGATTTTAGAATCCTAATAAGAAATTTAACAGATGTTATTGCTGCGAGTTTTGCAATAGAGCGTAGTACTGCCGCAGAAGTGTTTACTGAACAACCTCGAATGACACAATGAACATGTAGTTGAATAGACAGGGAAATTTTGTCCCGCCGTTACAGGTCTAGTCCTCGGAAGTAAATTACGATTTCTGCACGCCAGACCTCGATCGGTAGATGTAACTTTAACAATAGTATATTGTTCAAATTAGGGTTCAGATCTCAAGTACTAGAACAATAACAATGGAGTCCTTAATTTAAATTTATAACATATACTGCATGCACCGGATGTGTGTCCAAAAAAAGTAGATTTTCGCGAGAAAACTTGTTATCCCTCTTTTTATTTTGTGGTGATTGCAATGAACGAATGACTTCACATTTTGTTACAAGCCAAGTCACGATCCGTGTTCGTCCTTTTAATTTTTGTGAAAAAAACTATTTTATTTCCGTTTGGTTTTTGCCAAATCTTGCCTTCTTACACATTTTTGGAATGGTCGGATAGTCTCAATTCATGTAACAAAGTGAAACTAAAAAAAAAACTTCCTTGCAATTGGGGTCAAATAGGGATTGTGAAGAATGATGATCAGGGAGGAGGAGGGTTACAAATTAAAATTAAATTACCTAAAATAAAATAACGGGTCCAAAATAGAAGTTTCGTTATGGGTTATGAGGGTGCAGTCTTGATAAATCGGGGATTAAATAACATGGATTTTCAAGTGCAATATACCGGTACCCCCCCCCCCCCCCTTTAGCTGAAACACAGTATTCTTCAAAGTGAACTCCGAGATCCCTCTTTGAATTCACTTGATGAATATTTTGCCCATATAACTCTAATGAAACGTTGCGATTGTGGAAACTAGCATGCATAACTTTGCACTCATCGGCCATTGAAACATTTGCCAATCGGAAGACCATTTGGAGATAATATCAAGATCCCTTCGGACAATTGCAAAATCTACGTTCGAAGCAACCTCCCGATACACTTGGTATCGTCCGCAAACTTTAACTCTGGAATGCACCGAATCTTCGAAATTGTCAATATACGCCAGAAAAAGTAAAGCCCAAGAACCGATCTTTGGGGAACATCACAAGTGACTTTTGGGGCAAAGGAGACGACGCTATTGATGGCAACTCGTTGTTCCCTAGTGAGAAGCCACTGGCTGACAAGAACATTCCCCTTATGCCGAACTTTTTTCAAGAGACGCTCATGTACTCTTTTTGTAAGTCTAGGGAAATTATATCAACAGCACTGTCGTCAACGGCTACCCAACATCTTTCATAAATTCTGAGATGTCAGTCAAAACACGAACGTTTTTTTTTTAAAACATGCTGAGAACCCCGAATTAGACTAGACAATATGTAACAATACATTTCGCGGTTATCGGAGGTATAGTGTGTAGTTCACTCTGGAGTACACTATACTAGTGGGTTAGTGCCATTTTTTCAATGGTTTTCGCAGATAATGAAATCGTGTTTGAATAATGAACGTTTAGAGTGATAAGTGCTACAGAGTGTTGCTGAATATTTATGGAAAGTGTTTAATTCCTTATTAGTGTTTATAAAAAGTGTTACACGGTCCTTGTCTACAGAGTCCGCCTATGTACGAGAAATGGGGGCGGGGGAAGGGGGGGGGGTACCGCAGACCACACATTCTATCACTCCATGTGGAGGGGGGGGGGTGGGGTGCTGAATGCTGTGGCGAATACACTGTATATGTTCTTCACCAATCCACATTTATGGTTTGTTCAATTTAATTGACCTTTACTGACCTGCTGACCTCTGTCATCACCTTGGAATGGCTTGGAACATGTTTAAAACATTAGCCTAGTAATTGCTATCAGTGCCCAGCACAAAACCAGCACAACTCATTCCTAGCCTGTATATTAGCTATATGTACCCACAAAAACTTTATGTGGTACCACGCACTCCTAAGCCTGTAGCAATGAACAGTGGAAATCCCCCATTCCCTGTATTACAGCCACCCTCATGCTGACAAACCAATTAAACAGTCCCCCCCCATACTAGCAGCCAAGTCTGAAGCTCGAGGGAATAATGTAAACAAACCACTCTCAAAGAGAGTTCAATGGGAAGGGCGCAGTGTACAACTTGGGGTAATTAATTGGATTTAATTAAAATTTCATCACATTATGCAAACAAAAATGTTACCCAGCTTAGCCAGTGGCTTGCTTCATCCACCCACCAAGTTTCAACCTGATTGCATGTACGGTTCAGAAGTTACGAATGCAGACTTATCGGGGTAATTAATTGGATTCAATTAAAATCTAATCACACTATGCCAAAAAACACAAAAACCTTAACTCAGCCTAGCCATGGCATCTTTATATAATCCCCCACCAAGTTTCAACCTGATTGCATGTACGGTTCAGAAGTTACGAATGCAGACTTATCGGGGTAATTAATTGGATTTAATTAAAATTTCATCACATTATGGAACAAAAATGTTACCCAGCTTAGCCAGTGGCTTGCTTCATCCACCCACCAAGTTTCAACCTGATCGCATGTACGGTTCAGAAGTTACGCATGAACGTGACGAACAGAATGGACGAACGAACGAACGAACGGACGAACGGACGGAGAGACATGATGACCTGTAGAGTTGCTTACCCGCAGCTAAAAACATTATCCTGCCTCTTGTTAAACAATTATGATCAGTACTTGAATTTTATTCGTTCCGCCCTCAAATACAGTAGTTTACGACTCGACACACGTGTTTATCATTTAAACGAGTTTGCCAGGTCGATTAAGGAGGGTTTTTCTCTGGGTTAGAAAAGTGCACAAGATGAGATACACAAGACGTAATTCCAGTAAACGTATACATCTATCATTATATTTCGTTCTCGGATACTTTTCTCCTTTTTTCAGAAAAGTGTTTGAACGTCCCGTATCCGATCGCACAAGACGAGAGTGACACAAGATGTATTCCAGTAAACTTCTACATCTATCATTATTTTTCATTCCCAGAGACTGCATAGCTAATACCTTTCTCTTCCTGTTCTCTCAGCCTTCGGCTGCACTTTCCATCCATCGGACGACCTCTCTCGTATTATGCCTAGTAAAAATAAGAGTGGAAGTTAAAATACGGGTTAAGTTAGTCTCGATTGTATCATCCCGCGAAATCAATTTGTTCAGTGGTTTATGTCGTTCATGCAGTGGGGAGGGGGTTCATGCTTGTACCCGCCGGCTAAAATCAGCTCAATATTGACCGGCCAGGGAAACCCGTCGAGTAACTGCCTCTCCTCATAACGGGGCAAAGAAAAAGATTTGATCGTTAGGATAAACATGGCCCTCAGTTATAGAGATGACTCGCCCCCTTTCCGTCGGTCATCTTTCCTTCCTTCCTCCTTGCTGTCTTCTCGCCTCTCTGCTCGCAATTTGACGGGAGTTTACCGTAGGCGACAAATAATTCCCTCGGGTATCCCATGACCGAATTCTGTGCAATTTATAACCCGGAGTTATTGTCGAGACCCAGTTTTTCCTAAGAGTTCTTTTATTTTTATTTCTTTGCCTTCAGCTCTGTAACATGAAAACTTTATAAAGCGATCGCGGAAGAACAGGAAGGAAGAAGGAGGAGTCGCTGGAACGCCTAATTTTCATTCGCGAGTCGGCTGTAAAGTGAAAGGTGTCGTTTTAACGAAATCAAGCGTAAACCGCTCGCAATATTCCCCGAACCATCCCTCAACAATCAATATACTAGAACCCAATAATTGTTTGCGTGCTGCAAACTTCGCGGAGCATAAAGTTGGGAAACTTATTATTGATACCATCGGGCTCCCTGAAAAACTGGAACAAAATTGACTGATTCGCGCTGCAAAATTCTGACAAATTATAAATCATGTTTTTTCTTTCTGCGAACACCTATTCCCAGTATCCACGGTATATGTCCCTTGTCGGCATAGAGGTGTAACGTTAATACAAGTGGAGTGGTTTCAGGTTCTTTGTGATCCCTTATTAATGATATACATGATGGATGGGCCTGTTCTGGTAACCTGTTTCGTTGGGAGTTGTGCAAGATACTTGCGCAAATTATTTTGCACTATTAGGCCCAGTGGAGCAGAAAGAGATGTGACGCACTTGACAGGAGTTTTGGGGAAGGTACGGACTTCTTTATTTGTTAAAGAATATGGTCGCTGTGAGATTAAAATGATTGCAAATATGATTTGAGCCCAACTTGCAATATTACTTATCCGTTTTTTTTTTTTTTTTTTTTAGGAATTGTAGTACTTGAATATATATGTACACTAATTATATTGCCCTACGCACTTAGATGATGAGTTATCAGACAGTGACACGTTGGAAGGTCCAATACAATCGGTAATGAGGACAAGAAATAAAAAAGAAATAATTGAAGAGCAAAATGTTACTAAAATTTGAACCCGCATGAATGTAATTCTGTTCAATTAGTGTCATTTATGAATAGATATTACGATCAACGATAAGTGTGTTGCGAATATTGTAAGTTATTGTACTTTGTAGCCTTCGTAAACAGTGGCGTTAGAAAAGTTGTTTTTGATGCTGCCTAACTGTTTACAATGAGGACTGACCTGTGAGAATGAATCTAATGAGGGTCCCATTCCCTTTTGGATTGTTCCGCCTTTCCAAGTGATCTCAGATGCAATTCAGCAAATTCAGTAGTACACCTTAATGACTCCTCTGCTTGGAAACATAGTTTTGTTATTTCACCTGGTCTCAGGGGGTAATTCTGGCATATCTAGGTGGTCGTCGATGCAATCTAGAGTGTAAAATATAGACAACCTAAACAAAACAAAAATCACATTCATAGAAATTTCGAGCATAAACTCTGGAAACCCTTATGTTTTGAAATCATTCAGCCATTGGAATTAGCAAATATCTTGGAAAATAGTGAAAATTGCCCCAAATGCATTTTCCCCTCTAAATTCCACAATTTCGATGATTTTTGCCCATTTTAAAGAAAATGTGTGATTTGTGACTATACAGGTGTGTGTGAAGTTTGCAATGTTCGGCCACTATATATCAATCTACACCTACCTATATCTACCCACACCTGAATGTATATATGTATACCATGCATATACCTACCTACCTATACCTACCAAGCTACCTATAACTACTGCCTGTAACTTCCCAGTAATAAAATTACCTAATGAAGTACCTATCCACCATTGGAGTACCTATCCACCACACAGATAAAGCTATGCCTGTTCCCGGCAGACTGGGGGGATTAGAAGAATTAGATCATCACCAAAATATTATTTAGGCTAAACAACGTGAAAATCAATGCCTAAAGGAGGATCGCAGCATTTGTTCTGATACCTATAATTTCATTTAAATTTTAATTTCCCTAATTGCTTCGGTCCATGCGTGGCGTTCACCTTGAAAATAACATCTGTAACATGTCAATACGTCATAAATAATATACACCGGTTGGATGTAAGAATCGCGGGAAACGTTGTGTAAATTAAAATCATTGGTACTTACTGGTCTGGTTGGCCGAATTATATGCAAATAATGGTTAGGTGTGGGATAGTTCTTATATAGTATATAAATCGGCACGGTGCAACCAACTCGAGGGAAAACCAATAAGATATTTTGATAATAAACGAATAATAACCATCACCTACTGCATCTATTTACACTAAAGCTTTCTGACATTACAAGTAAAAAAAACAATAACGTTTTGACCCCCCTTGTTTCCGTTTTAAAAGGACAGGTAGAAATGTATATATTAAGAAGTAGTTTAGGTGCTGTGACTCCTGGCCTGGGCGGCCTCACTTTGCGTTGTTTCCAGAACCGTTTTGCACGCGATTCAGACGAATGTGGTTCAAATATGATCATTCGACGGGCCTGTTTTCTGTAAAAGTAAAGACCCCCCGGCTTTACTAAAATGTTTTCTTATATAGGAGATCGAGTATGCCCAGCATCCTTGCATTACAATCTGTCAATGCTATACCGTTATATCTTTCCGAAGAAGTGCTATACTCGGGATAGCATTCTCCTAGCTGTGTATAAAAATGTATGTTATTATTCGTCAAGTTAGCAAGTATGCCACGTTGCTGCTAAGTATTCATCGTCGAGAATGCAATCGGTAGTAACCATGTCCTTCAAAAAGATGCAAGCATAAGTGTGTAACCACTCCCAAGTGCGTTCCACACACTCGTTCTGCTCCACCTGTCCCAACAGTGCAGAAACATACAAGGGACGAGAACAGATCCATCCATCATGTATATAAAGAAAATAGGGGATCACCAAAAATCTGACACCACTCAGCTGTATTACGTTACGTCTCTGTGTTTACCAGAGAATATACTTGGAGGAAATAGGTGTTCGCTGACAGTAAACATTTTATAATTTGTCAAAAAAAATGCCAAGCGAATCCATCAATTTGTTCCAATTTCTCGGGGAAGGCAATAAGGAACAGTAATAAAGTGTGAAAACCTTATGATCCCACAAGTTTTCAGCTTGCGAATGATTATTGGATTTTGGTATTTGATGATTGTGAAATGATTGAGAAGGGGGGTGGGGCGAGCGATTACGCTTGATTTCGTTACAACGACACCTTTTACTTTACAGACCTACTCGGGTATGAAAGTAGACGTCCCAGCGACTCCTCCTTCTTTCTGCTTTTCCGTGGTCGCTTTATGAAGTTTTCATATTACAGGGCTGAAGGCAGAGAAATTAAAAAGGACTTTATCTCATATTCCTGAGTTGGACATAGGAACGATAATCCTTACTTTAGACTTTCTAACTTTCTATCTCATAAAGCTACTTAGGAAGAATTTGTTCCAAAATCAAAGGTAGAATCGTTCCTTAACTTAATGATCTTCAGCAGACTTAAGAGTGTTTCTAAGTAGTGTCGCATGTAATTTTGGCGGGAATTTCAAGCCCAAAACCACTGTCAGTTCGCTTAACAACAACGACATAAGTCATACAACTAACAAGATGGCAATATATTTGGCATTAGCGGAGGTGGAAAGGAACGATTAAGAAATGTTTCAGAAATACCGTTTCAGCAGACGGCTTGATTGCCTTCGTGTGATCGACCTGCTGCAGGAGCGCTTGCAACATCCGACCCATCGCAACCCAGCTCTGCCGCCCTCGTTGCAAGTATTTATTGCGTTGCGGTTTCTGGGGCATGGGTCAATAACGGATGACTCGGGTGCAGAACCCCATGGAGTTAGTGTTGCAACTGCAAACCGTGCAGTCAAACGCGTCATCAAGGAAGTTTGCAGAATACAGCACCAGTTCATCAGGTTTCCGGCTGACATTGCATCAGTTCAACAGAAACAGGCAGGTTTTGCGAGAACTCGAAGATTTCCTCGTGTGGTGGGGGCTATTGACGGGACGCACGTGAAGCTTCATGGAGTGCTTCTTGGACCGGCAGAATCCCTGTATGTATGTGCACCGTAAAGGTGAGTCACGCCCTTTATGACGAGGCGAATGCATCAGTATTATCATAAACAATGCAAGTCCACCACTAAAATTGCCTCCCATTAGTCAGGTGACATTACTAGGTTCAGTCACCCCAACCTGCATAGAAAGAGGTATGTAACATACATACATACATACATATAGACATTTATATAGCGCCTTTTTCAGAAAAAAAGGTTACAAAGCGCTCTGGGAAGAGCCAACAACACAAAGTACACAACATACTGTTTCATACTGCTTCAATCACGATAGTCATGTGAATATGACATCATTAGGTATAGTAACCCCAGCGTACATGGGAAGAGGGATGATAATACTGTTTAATGACACAAACCCAATGTGTCACGCACTGTCATAGAACAATGCAATCTCATCCCTCAAGGTACTTTCATTTTCATCATCCAGGTGGACATTTCACCCCAACATGCATGGGTACTGCGTACGACACAAAGAATATGTACCTGGCATTGTCATAATACAATCTGCGAGCTCACCCCCAAAGTTGCCTCTCATCAGTCAGACGAACTCACAATACTTAATCACTCCGGCATGCATGGGGTGGGGGAAGGCCGGAATTTACACCATCACCAGAAAACACCACAAGACTGCTTAATTCCTGCATAGTGAGACTAGATGCATTCCAATCTGGAATTGTTCTGGGCCAAAATGACCACCTGAAGACGTCGGTATTAACAATAACATGTCTATAGTTAAGTCCATTCACTGATGATGATCGGGTGCGATAGTTAGTCTGTTACTCCATGAAATCAGGAACCGGTAAAGCCAATATGTCGTTAATGGAATTATGAAACAGCTTGAGTCGTGCATTGCGCCTTCTCTCCTGCAAGGTAGGCCAGGCAAGATGTTGCAGGAGCCATGCGACACTGGTTGACCGACGGTGATCCTTGCAAACAAATCTTGCAGCTTTGCGCTGAACAATTTCCAGCTTCTTAATGTTACAAGCTTTAAGGATCCAAATCTGAGGAGCTATATTCCAAACAGGGACGAACCAGAGACTTATAAGCAATGTCTTTCGTTTTAGTATCACAGTCATACAGATGTCTACGGATCAGATTCGAATGACCTGATGTATGCTTCTTCTGCTGCTGTTTGTGGGTTGAGGATTGGTGTTAACAACCACGGCTTCAGAGGTTACCCCAGATCTCGCAGGAGGATGTCACGTAGTTCCCCATTGGTAAGGCCTGGCCGAGACGACTTTCCTGGGGGATTCTTAAGTCGTGCGTGCCTCCTAGCCATCTCGCTATACAACATTTGTGATCCGGTATTTATGATCACACACAAGCTGCACGTTGATGATGTAGATGCCCGTGGAGTTGAAGAATAACTGTGTGATTCATAAAATTGTTGCATAAAATTGACAATAACAGTGGATGGATTTGATGCCGAAAAAAAAATCATCAGTCAACTGACCTGTCTATTATAATCTAGGAACATATATTCCTCTAGTCAGCAAAGCAAACATTTTGTTAATATAGCGATTAACAACAACTATGGAGTCATGTCTATTGATTGACATGGCCTTAGGCAATCACACAGTTTTCTTCATCTCCACGGGCATCTACATCATCAACGTGGTGGATATGGCCCTTGGCTTGTTGCATGTGTTTAACATTAGCAAATACAATCAAATACAGCAAGCCTATGAGTATGTTCCAGTTACTGAAGAAGCTGAAGTAGCTCCTGCTGCTGTTGATGACGTGGTTGGGATTGCCATTATTTATTTTCCTGAGATGCATAATATAACCTTGCAATCAGAGTAATGGCCCACTGGGTTTTAGAATATATACATGTATATTTTGATGTTATAGTAATACTGTACAATATTAAAAAAGTTTATTCAAAGTACAATGGTAATGCATGTGAAATTTTGATACCTTCCATTTATTAAATCCAGGGATTTACACTGTCATGGAAGTGTCATCCCAGCAGAAATCGTTATGAAAAATCAGCCGTTGTGGCGCACAGTGGCACTGTCGGGACCTCCACAAAGTCAATGCAGAACATATTCAAAGGTCAATGAGAGGTCAAATGGACAGAATTGGAAAATTGTGAAAAAAACTATAACACGATAACTCGATCCACCTGGATGGATGAAAAGCTCATACTGGTATGTGGGTTCCCTATAATGAGTAAATGATCCCTTTCTGTTATTGATGTACAAAGTGCAGCAATAATCCCAGGCACAACAAAGGATGAGGGCAGCAGGAACATGATAGCTTTGAGAGTGATCTGAAAGTGAAAGCGTTAATATTTTCATTTTTAGAGGGGGGTGTCAGGAAGGGGTGGATTCCATTGCTCTGACTTTGGCTTGAGCAATGCTCCATCTCCATGGACTCCATTACAAACACAGCATTTTTTTTTCTGGACCTCTAGATTCTGACGCGAATGGTCAACCTTAGCTTGATCCAATTTCAATATCTCCTCCGCTGGTTCCGCAGGGGAGAGTGGGATCACATCAGTTTCTTGTGATGATTCCTGAAAAACACAGACAAGGAAGCCACACGCTTGATTATTGACTGAGTTGGTGTTAGTTTAGACATTAAGGTTTAAAGCGGTAAAGGTCAATCAGGTGTTGGAAGGTCATGGAAGCCTGCTGAAAACCAATAAAAGAATTGATGAATTGGCGGATAATAATACATGCATAAATACATTTGATTGCATTTAAAACCGATGATGAGTCATCGTAATATGATTCATTGATCATCCTGGACTCATAGATTTGTTATACATTATAGGTTTAAATTGAAACGGTATATGCAGCTTAAAACCAAATGTTTTTGGTCCACTTTGTGCCACCAAATGGGGCGCTCCGATTGAACAGTATTCCTACCAGTCTCCCCCCCAGCCAAAGAAAAATCGACCCCACTGAGCAAAACAAAGCCAAACAGACTGAGTTTCCAATTTTGATTTTGTTAGCTCAAAACGGTGGGTGGTGTATACTGGTGAAACGTGCTCTGGGCATAGGGTGAGGCGGCTTGTTTAGTGTGTAATTCACTAGGACAGGGTGATAGCAGTGTGCCACATCAAGTCCCGGCCCTGGGGCATTCGCAAGAACCCATCAAAAAACAAATAGAATTGTGCAGGAGGGTAAACCGCCGACGTGTATATCCCCGCACAAATGGCTTTCGTGGACTCTTTTGAAGGAGGCACATTAAATTTTTAAGTCTATTTGACCTTTGGTGACTTTTAAATTCCCTACCTGTTGTTCAGACCAACTGTCCAAGTTTCGTTCAAGTCCGACAAAGTTAGAAGGATCACAAATGAAACGCAAGACTTGACTCTGCGTGACTTGGAATCACCGTTATGTTTTTCGGAACCAACTTTGGTCACAACTCACCAAGTTTCATGTAGATCGGACTAACTTGTATTTTCGAGAGAAAAAAGACAACCCACAAATTTGACCTGGTGACCTTGAAATCACAGTCATGACTTTCGGGACCATTGTTTGTCCCTACCCACCAAGTTTCGTGTAAATCGGCTTAACTCTGTAAATTTCGTTAAAACCTACAAAATAGAGGGCAGCAGACCGCAGCGATGCCCCCTTTCGAACTCAGCCGAGATTTTAGTAGGACGACATGTGTACCATTTTCAGATCGATCGGATGAGCGATAAGAGTTATGCGCTAAAAAACGCCTAAAGTTTCCCGAAGGGCGGCGGCGAGGCGGCGCTGGGCGGCGGCGGTGTGGCGGCCGGCGTAGCGGCGTAAACGGGCGGCTAACACGCCCAAAACTATAATATCCCTGAACACTTAAAAGTGCTGCGGGGATATAATGACAGACAGTGAACGCACATACATACTAAAATACACCACTGCGATTGCTGGAATCTCCACGGACAACTGTTGCTTTCCTGACATTTCAGCTATCTACATCCACTATTCAAATCCGCAGGCTGCAGACACTAGTGTTTCGGATTATAATATTTGTCATGTTCACACCGGACATGCTGATGTCTCACGTGCCAAGGGAGCCCCCCGTCTGTTGCTCCCTCCCTAGAGCAGTCACATTTGCAGTGAAGGTGTTCATCCACGCTGTCATTTCACTACATGCAGACAGCATGAAGTAGCACTGTGTGACATGATGGCACACGGTCCACCCACATCGCTGTGACAGAGATATACAGACACGTGTGTCATGATACTGTAGTAAAAAAATGTAAAATGTCCCGGCATATTTATACAACATACAGCGTAATCCACTGTATGCAGTCTCTACGCTGATTATGCATGCGAGAGCTCCCAGGCATTGTACTTCATGAAGAAGGTTAAACCCGACGTGCGGCTAGATTACAATCTAGAGAACACATATCAATGTTGCAGCAAATCGCTGCTGGACAACTTCTCAGTAAGATATCCAAGACTAGATAAAGGTATGTATTTCTCGTGATTTGTTGTTCTGGTAGGCAAATCACTGTAAATAACGTTAGGAACAATTCTTCCAAAAAATGTGAACTGAGAAACACATGTGGGATAATAATGTCAATGCTCTTTCCCAATTTGCAGCATATTATTTGCCACTGTCTTCAGACAGTGGATTCCATTTTTTAGGCTTAACGATCCCTGCATAATGATAGAAAATTCAACAGCGTAGGCTAGGTTCACCTGTGGACATACATACATAGCTTAAGGCCTCCTAGGCCCCCCCCGTTTTGACATTTTTCCTACGAAAGATAATGCCCCAAGAGAAATCATTCATGATCATGAAACACTGCCGATACTAATACATGCTTCCGTTGGGATGGGAGAACTTTCCGTTTGTTAAGATTTGAAAGTCCCATTTTCATTTCCAGATGATGATTTGGCTGTCAACACATCTAAGCTTCTAGATTGATGGCTGGTGACCCACAAAGAAGAGTGTTTCCACATGTTAGATTTAGACTGCAATGATTGTGTTTCAAAGGTGTCATTGTCAGGATTTACGATAATTGGAATTTCCGTGGCAGCCGAGTGGAGTGTTTTAGGGAAGATATGGGGAGGGCATACTATGGATACAAAAACATTGTTCCTTGACAATCATTTTAACTGTCCACTACACCTACGGGCCTATCTTTTCCCGCAGCTACCAAGACGTTTGCGCTGTCAATTGACACAAACCTAAACTAAACTAAAATTTTCAACTACCCATATATATACATATACATAATATTATTATCTTTTATATATATATATATATATATATATATATATATAATATACATATATATATATATTTAATATATATATTATATATATATATATTATATATATAATAATACATTTAACATGAACGAGTTGTTATCTGTATATTAACGTACCCTCGATCAGGTAGTCAGTCATTGTTTGTATACCTATATATTTTGGATACTAAAGCTGGTTTTCTGGATCACAGACACTTAACAAAACCGTTTTTTTTTTGCTGGCGGTCCGCGGTCCGATATCTCACCTCTTATAATTAACACATTGATAACTGAACACATTGCCAGTAGATCATCATTTATTGCCTATAGTAACATACGTCTGAACCGTGGACGGTGGACCCGAGGCATATTTTAATTTGCTTCATAACGTGATATTGGCCACGACCAACCTTATATTATAGTCATAATATGCTTGTTTACCCTAATCAATTCGATAGCACATTTCAATCAGATTTTCCTTACATCGCACAGATTTTGACGTATCTAGGGTGATGGATGGAACTGTCCTCCCTCCCCCATTAGAGATTCTGTCCTCTCCGTCCGTACTACTGATACAATGTATCCCTCTATATTCTTATTACAAAGCACAATAGAGGTTAACAGATTATATCTCACAATCGGGATTGTTTCGATGACTGGTGACGTAAATAACAGATTGAAATCGGGGAAGTCCCCGTGTATATGTATACCACCATGTCGCTCGCATGCCTTCAGGAATATGGACTGGTTATTGGAAGTAGTCAAAACACATGACACGGCATTCTTTATAACGGCTGACAACCTAACGGTTAGGCAAAATTACTTTCAAATCAATAGCAGTTTGGAACAGATGTGGCTCAACATATGGTAACTATTTTGAAAGATATACCAGAACAAACCAGACGGAACAAAAATGTAAAAAATAATTTACAATTGCCTGCTAATTGGCAGATACCCGCCGAAGGAACGACACACACACACACACAAGATTTCTCAGGGGATTTCTGAAAGGTGTCTCGCAGCACTGTGACAATGAACGACGTCCACTGCTATCGAAATTAATATTGTATTGAGTGTATGCAGTGACGTTTTTAATAATCACAACCTACTATTTCGTTGTGACGTCATGCACAATTCGCCTTCCAGCTTTTCCGCTTGTAACTACAGACATAGCCTCTTTAGCAAATCGACCTGTTAACGACTCCATGCAGACTATATACCGTTATGAAAAAGATTGCTCAATGTTATTCATTTTTCTAATTTTGAAATTTTCGGGCGCCTATGTAACAAATGTCTATATTTAACTTACTGAGGGATGTATATTGGCCAACTGGGCCTATGAAATATATCATCGGGAAAAATTGTTTGTGATAATCAATTTTCTTTAAATCCCCTGTTTATCGTATGAGAACGCCCTCTTTACTGACAAACCTCGATTGAACTATTAGTTGGCAGTCGACAAAAGCGAAAGCCAGTACACTTGAACCAACAATGCTATAATTCGAGCCGACTATAGCGGAAATAGTGTCAGGTGGACAATATAAGCGGCAAACTATCGATTCCATTACGTAAGATATAAATATGTACGACTCACTTTACCAATAACGTAACCAATAACAATAGGTCATATGAGTAATAAACAGATGAATCGGAAATGTACAGAGAAATTGAGTTGAGGTGTACATTTGACATCAGATCTTACATTCTGGGCAGAACACAACGGGTGACCATTGGGTCAACCACGTCGAGAGTTGTGGTGCTCGATTACCGCGTCCCACGGGGCTCGGTATTGGGACCGGTCTTGTTCAGTCTAAACACAACCCGCTCTCGAAGACATCATACTTCACCAAAAGATCAATTATAAATGTTATATGCTGATGACCCTCAGCTTCATGTCCCCGGACCTCTTGCTTGGTATTCAAATTGGTGATGTCAGTATTGCTTACTCTAACAGTGCTCGTAATTTGGGTGCTACGTTTCGATACACTGCCCCATGTCTGCTCCTGTTGCCAACATATTCAGGTCTGCGACTTTGACACTTTGGAAAATTGGCAAATGGTCGTAATATCCCTCGCATCGCCAACAAATTTGCCTCACTTTTGATTTTTTTTTTCCATAATATGGCCCGGTTACACCCGGAGAGCTTCTGTCTATCCGTATGACGGGGCACACGCTTCGCTCGACGCACTAACGGTTTACCGACCAATTGTGCCGAGTTTGTGAAAACGCTTACCACAGTCGCTCCGACTGGTGGGTATTCAACACTTTCAAATCTAATCTGAAGACATACCTTTTCACGAAGTTCTTTAGTTGTTGATACTTGTTTCGTTCAGGGCACTTATGCTTTCAGTATTGTCTATGTAAAGCGCTTCGAGATTTCCATTATGTGAAGCGCTATATAGGCATTTCATATATTATTATTATATTATTATTATTATATTAGTATTATTATTATTATTATTATTATTATTTTATTATTATTATTATTATTATTATTAATTATTATTACATTTTTGTACATAATAACGCACGCATTTTAGTTTTAATGTTTGTTTCAGCTGTATTTTTTTTTCCTGAAGAAATTTAATAACTTGACCCCGTTGCGAATGGCGTGCGAGGCTTACCGAATCCTGGAGAATGAACAAAATTCGGGCAAATAATGGCGGTATGTCAGCGACACCGTCAGTTACGGAGAGGTGACACGATTTCGATCAACCCACATAGCAGTACAGCCTTTCGGGCAACAGGGTTCGAGTCACTCAATAATGAGCGTGTACAGGTGTATGGACAATGACACAGCGACACAGTCCCAATTGGAGAAGGCTCCGCAATAATTTAAGCAGATGATAATGGAAAAAATGAGGCTGTGAACACGATCGAACTACTACAACTTTCTGGCAATGTTCACTACCAATCAAAGTACTGTATTCATGGGTGTGGTGTTTCAATAACTGATATGGATATTACACGCATATGCACAGCTCACCGACCACGGTGGACACAATGGAGAGATCATCACACCATTGTTTGTCATGAAGTTCTGTTTTATTTTTGTCGATATATATATATATATATTCCCAAATGGGTTAATCAGTTGATGGGGATCATTACTCTTTTGTCCGAGAGGGCTTCCACCTCTTCCACGGGGGTCGGACGTGACTCGGCAGTGAGTATGAGGATTAGATGCTCTTCTCCATACACTACTTATTCTCAGGACACAAACTGTCTAAATATACAATAGGCCAGGAGCTGACATAACCATTCACGCGGGCGTTCACTTTCCGCGAGGCTGTCAGCCTGGGTTTTCAATTAATAGGAAATAGCAAATTTAAAAGAATCTCGTTTACACTTACGGATCCATGGCCGAGTGTTCTAATATACTTTTGTCTTCTTCATCACTTATTGCATTACTTATGGTCATGGTGATACAATGCAAATATATCGGGATATTATATCTGCTCGCATCTTATTTGCCGCATCATTTAACTCTCGACATCGGAGGGTGCTTTTTAAAAATTTCGATGTATTTGAAATAATGGATTTCGGGATTTGTAAAAGGTGAGAGCACGTTCCCATGACGTAGATTTTTTGTCTAACAATCTTCATTTACATTCGCCATCGTAATGAGATCTATAAAATGGTCACAATTCCTCAAAGTTCACTCTAATACACTTCTATTGAGGCCATTCCGGATTTTTTTGGAATTTACAGAATAGGAATAGCAAGCTTTATAACAGACAAGAGAATTCTATATACGAACTTGATAAAAACAAATCTTCATTTACGTTCATCGTTTTGCGATCCAATGAAGTCACGAACAAACAGTCTACATAGTCATTTATCATAGTCATGTATGAGCAACATATTGAATTCCCCATGTACAGAAGTAGAAATAGTGAGCATTATTATAGGCAGAATAATTTGCAGTCTAACACATAGCAGTAGTTGCAATGCCTTGTGACAATACAGTAAAATACTAGTAAATGATGAATAGGACAAAGAAACAAACATGCAGGCGCAATGAGCGTACACGTACGGAGTACGGACCTACGGGGTACTGGGAATTGGAGAAATGCAGACACATTTTGCTAGGATGAAAAGTATACACAGATATTTCCTTGTTGTGAACGGTATATTCTATAAAGCTTAGCGTACAGTCGAACTCAATATGCCATAATGCCGGGAAGATATGTTAGCACGCGTTTCCGCCGTTTGATGTATACCATAATGGACTCTAATAATACCTCCTGACATATGAACTGAAAACTACCGGGCGAATGTTAGGAGGGACATGGGCATCGTCCCCCCAAGTACACGCGCGCACGCAGTGCAGTGGCTAATGTTTTGTAACAAGGACAGCGATGCACGCAGCCAAAATGGCCAATGTTCTGTAACAAACACACACCCCGTGCACGCCAACCGTAATTACAGAGGTTAATTGTAACACGTACACACGTGCAGTAACTAGTACAATCACAATGTTCTGTAAGAAGTATACCCGTGTAAGCAGCTGCAATAGCCAATGTTATAACAAGGACAGGCGTGCACGCAACTACAGTATCCAATGTTCTGTAACAAAGGACAACCCATGTAAGCATGTAATCATGGAGCTATTATATTACCTGGTAAAGGCAACAGCCGCCTTCAATAATTGTACAGTTTGAAATGTCCCCCACCCCGGACTGACACAACGCGATTACCCTCGAGTGCGTTAAAAGTGTCTGACCATCTACGCTATGAGCTACTCTACCGGTGACAAATTGAGGCAGAAAATTCTCTGGACACGGACTGACACGCGGATTACATTTCCGTGGTTTTAAATTGTTGATCAACTAAACTACGTCTGTGTTCCTCTTTCGGGGACATTTTCAGTAGCGCGTCCTGAATACAAATAAAAACTGCGCGTACTGCCAATTTATACAATATACAAAACCGGCGTCAGCCCAGCAAAGGGCCGTTAGCGTGGATTTGCCTGGCACAGGCTGCAATGGCAATGTTCTGTAACAAGTATAGCGTGCACGCACTAAGTGCGCAATGTACTTTAACTATATAGTCGGGCACGCAACTGCAGGGCCCAATGTTCTGTAACAATTATCGGCGTCAACGCAACTGCACGTGCCCCAATGTTCTGTAACAAGGTATAGGCGTGGGCACGCAACTGCAGGGCCCAATGTTCTGTAACAATTATAGGCGTGCACGCACTGCAGTGCCCAATTGTTCTAGTAACAAGTATAAGGCGTCCGCAACTGCAGTCCCAATGTTTTCTGTAACAGTACAGGCGTGCCGCAACTGCAGTGACCAACGTTTCTGGTCAACAATTACACAGGTGTATACCCAAGTGCAGTAATCAATTCTGTAACAAGTACATGCGTGGCACGCAACTAAGTGCGCAATGTACTGTAACAATATAAGGCTTGCACGCACTGCAGTGTCCCAAGTTTCTGTAACATTAAGCCGTGCACGCAACTGAGTGGCCTGAATGTTCTGTAACACGTATATATGCGTGCACGCAACTGCAGTGACCAACGTTCTGACAACAAGTATAGTAGGCGTGCACGCACCTGCAGTGCCCCCGATGTTCTTAAACAAGTATAGGCGGGGCACGCAACTGCAGTGACCAACTTCTGCATCAATATCAACAGTTTGTATACGCCAATTTGCATTAATCCTGTTCTGTAACCAAGTACGAGGCCGTGGCACCGACACTAAGTGCGCAATACTGTAACGTATAGGCGTGCACGCAACTGCCGTGCCCAATGTTTTTGTAACAAGTCAGGCGTGCACTCAACTGCATTGCCAATGTTTGTAACAATTATAGGCGTGCACGCAACTGCCAGTGCCAATGTTCTGTAACAAGTACACGCGTGCACGCAATGCATTGACCAACGTTTGCAACAAGTACACAATGCGTATACGCAATTGTCAGTACCATGTTCTGTATAAGTCCCACGCGTGCACCGCATCTTCATGTCCATCCATTCCATTGGCTAATCCCAATCCGGAGCGGAACTATTGATTGTTGCAAATAAAAGCAGCTGTTCAAAAATACAAATACATAATATACAGAGCGGATATACGGAATAAATAGCCGAAAACGGAGAGAAATACCAATAGAAAATTGAACAAGGAATCTTAACACCCATTTCAAAAAACCAGGAAAAACTAAAGGCCCACCAGAACTGAATTTAAGACCTGTGATATAATTTCAACCCTGAGGAAAATCCTCGCAACTTGTATTACAAGGAGAATCGCCCCCTAATTGGATGATCATATACTTCCCGTCACCAAAACAGCCTATAACTCAGGTAGATTGCAATGCAGAAGCCTCGTGTGTCGCTTTCAAAATTGGAGGCTGACAAAAGCCGACGTAACTTCAAGAGGATTATAACATCAACCTTCTATTGCGTGACATGGAAGGCGTTCGATACCATTCAAAGAGGCACACTAATAAATGATTTGCAACAGATCCTCGATGAGCGACGAACTTATCGCATTTCACTATTACTGACCATGTTTTCATACACGGTCAAATAGACGGCAAACTAGAAATCCTTCAGCACGAACATCGGGTCCCCCCAGGGTGACAGTGCGAGTGCATTATTCTTTTATAACATACCTGGCCAACTATTTGAAATCGGATGAAAATGACACTGATGCAGTTAATCAACCATCTCAGTTAGTTTAATCATACTAACCGCGCAATAGTATACCAACCGACAACATTTTTCACACCGGGACCAACAATACGCTGTGTCTATCTCTGGGGCATCGCTGGAGAACATATATGACAAGACTCGAAAGCGAGTGACTGAGAACTGACAAGAAGAAATCTAAAAATAAACAGCACAAAAACTGAGAAATTCTCAATCACAAGAAATGGCAATGAAACTTGGAAGAAATGTAATTATGTAGAAGTGTTGTTATAGAACCGAAAAGACATCACCATAAGAATTGTAATAACCCACAATGCTTTTCACACTCTATCACCATTTCAGTAAGCAGCACTAAGTACCGAGCATCAAACTCCGTCCGATTTTTCGATGCCCTTATATCAGATATTTTTCCTGTATAATTTTGACTGTGGGGTACAACGAAAATCGGATCACAAAATTGACACTGTTGCCAAACGAAAAAAAGAAGACTACTCCGCAATGTTCTCAACATCAGATGGACCAATAACAATTTGATACCAAACGACGAACTCTCATGATGGTGACCAATCAATCCTTGGTCTTCGTTGTAGCACATCGACTTTGAGATTTTTGGTCACGTCGCGAGACTCCAAAAGACGCTCCAGCGAAGATCGCTCTGAGAGAAGCATTGAGACATACTACTAAGCATTTGGGAGACCTGTGGACTACCTTGCTCGGAAAAATCAAATCGCAATTCAAGGACATCAACATTAACAGTGTACGAGGAAGCAATAAACCTTGCGCAAGATCGATCGTGATACGTGGCGGTGGTTGAAAAAATGGTACTACTACTACTACTACTACTACTACTACTACTACTAGTCAGCTGTTCAGAGTACCACGACAATCGAATACTTTCTCGATTTGCTTTGCGTTTTAAGTAATCGCAGTACTTTTTGAACGCGAATGTAAGGTTGCGTGAGCCTTTGGAAGTTTATGTTTAAACGCGCAGATCCGGCTTTCAGTATACGCGCTCTTCAGAGGGCGTACTGCCTCAACGGAAAACAACGGGCGAAACGACGCCGTCCGCTCGTTGCATTGGAAACGCCAATGTCACATACAAACGCGCAGAACCCTCCGGTTTGGCACGCGTGGTTTGTATTGCGTCTCCCGTGGAAGTACGCACAGCACGCACTGCCAATCTTTTGTGTATGGTACGCAATGGCCACTTACTTCGATGAACCAACGCATAGTTACCCTAGCTGCTTATTTACTGTTTAGAGATACAAAGATATAGATCTAGAGCTATAGATTTCAAATCGTTTGGTACTTCTTGATTTGCGGGTTGTCGAGTAGGAATAAACTACAGCAGTCGACTTTTACTGGTTCAATCATAACAGTTCGACTCTGATCGCTTGATAACGAACTCGGCGGCGCCTCTGTCCGTTTATTTACCTAAATGCTCGTTCGACTGTTTTTCACCCCGTAAGTCTCCAGTTGCAGTTTATCCCTTAAATGTTTAAAAAAAATCCATAGTTTGTCAAGATCTTGCCCGGAACGCTGGTATGTCGTTAGATGCGCTGTGCGTTAAGTTCCTATCATGTCATGGCAAAAGTGTCCTTTCTACTATTTTTGTGTCATCCTGCATCGTCTGAATACCCCACGTCCCCGTATTTCCCCGAGATTTCTGTCTCTCGTAAGAGTCGACCTAATTGTGGACCTGTGCTGTTATAGCTACAGGCACTCACTAACACACCCGTGTCTCGTCTGTCGTATTCGACTGCTTGCTCCAAATCGACAAACCCGCTGTGAATCTCTCTTGTTGTTTTGATAGTCGCTGTTGTTCGGCGGCAGTGGCCCACTCAGGTAGGTCTGGCGACATAGCCATTCACTTACTAATCTTAACAGCAAACGTTCTTCTTTGTGCCCCCCCCCCCATTCAGGCTCAAACCGAATCACTAGTAAGTCCTTTACCTACTCTTCCTAAAACAACAAACTGTCTATCCAAAATTTATTCACGCTGTAGACTGAACCAGGTACAGTCTGATGTTGATTGTATGCATAGGTGTTCAGTAAACCCAGGAATGGTTTAACATTACTTTATGTCGGTAGCTAGCTTCAAAAGTTAGATCTACGGTGCTTCTTCTACGGTCACGATTTCTTTCCACACCCTTGGGTTACTCCAACGCAGTCCATTGTGAACCCGCCATTTTCAGGAAGAGCGCATAGAGCATATCAGGAAGATACTAGAACCTTGGAGATTGAAGGCAGCTAATAAGGTGAGAATCGTTCTTGTTGTAAAAACAACCAACCCAAAACAACAACACAAACGCGATCTGAGTTTTTTCTTCTCGTTAGCAAATTTTGTGCGAAGTATTTTTTTTCCATTTCGAGCACCGAGACTGTTTTACTGTAATGACGGAGGCTAAGATTTCTCGTAACAGTTGTAAGCCTCATACCGTATTAACGATTTCAATATAATCGACAGCGACTACAACTTGTATGTTGAAGTATCTCTGACGCTAATAGTGTTATAATGGTTACCATAAACCATTACGCCAGCATTTCTGGACGAAACCGTCTAGGTTGTGTTTATTGGCCCCAAATCGACATTTTCGGTCACTTTATAATCGTCACACACAGTTCTCCTCTCGTCGCGCAGGTCCCTTGTTGACTGTAGGTTGAGCAGCACATTCTTAACCGTCCCTCCTCAGGAAAATAATCATGGCGGTTTGCGCTAAATTACATCAAACAATCTTACGAGGCAGGTATGCTCCTTAATTACTTAAGGATGTGTGTGTGTGTGTGTGTGTGTGTGTGTGTGTGTGTGTGTGTGTGTGTGTGTGTGTGTGTGTGTGTGTGTGTGTGTGTGTGTGTGTGTGTGTGTGTGTGTGTGTGTGTGTGTGTGTGTGTGTGTGTGTGTGTGTGTGTGTGTGTGTGTGTGTGTGTGTGTGTGTGTGTGTGTGTGTGTGTGTGTGTGTGTGTGTGTGTGTGTGTGTGTGTGTGTGTGTGTGTGTGTGTGTGTGTGTGTGTGTGTGTGTGTGTGTGTGTGTGTGTGTGTGTGTGTGTGTGTGTGTGTGTGTGTGTGTGTGTGTGTGTGTGTGTGTGTGTGTGTGTGTGTGTGTGTGTGTGTGTGTGTGTGTGTGTGTGTGTGTGTGTGTGTGTGTGTGTGTGTGTGTGTGTGTGTGTGTGTGTGTGTGTGTGTGTGTGTGTGTGTGTGTGTGTGTGTGTGTGTGTGTGTGTGTGTGTGTGTGTGTGTGTGTGTGTGTGTGTGTGTGTGTGTGTGTGTGTGTGTGTGTGTGTGTGTGTGTGTGTGTGTGTGTGCGTGTATATGTGTGTGTGTGTGTGCGTGTATATGTGTGTGTGTGTGTGTGTGTGTGTGTGTGTGCGTGTATATGTGTGTGTGTGTGTGTGTGTGTGTGTGTGTGTGTGTGTGTGTGTGTGCGTGTATATGTGTGTGTGTGTGTGCGTGTATATGTGTGTGTGTGTGTGTGTGTGTGCGTGTATATGTGTGTGTGTGTGTGTGCGTGTATATGTGTGTGTGTGTGTGCGTGTATATGTGTGTGTGTGTGTGTGTGCGTGTATATGTGTGTGTGTGTGTTTGTTTGTATTTGTTGTGTGTGTGTGTGTGTGTGTGTGCGTGTATATGTGTGTGTGTGTGTGTGTGTGTGCGTGTATATGTGTGTGTGTGTGTGTGTGTGTGTGTGTGTGCGTGTATATGTGTGTGTGTGTGTGTGTGTGTGTGTGTGTGTGCGTGTATATGTGTGTGTGTGTGTGTGTGTGTGTGTGTGTGTGTGTGTGTGTGTGCGTGTATATGTGTGTGTGTGTGTGTGTGTGCGTGTGCGTGCGTGCGTGTGTGTTTGTGTGCGTGTGTGTGTGTGTTTGTTTGTATTTGTTGTGTGTGTGTGTGTTTGTCCGTCAGGTTTAATTTATCTGAACATTTCGGTCAGTATGTATACTGATAATTACTAAACATACTTTCTCTCTAATCCCTTGGAGTGAAATTAGGGACAACTCTGAAATTCAGAGTGAATATCGTCTCTTTCTCAAGTTAGTTAAGTAATTAATCACTCTGAGAAAAGTCGATATCACTCTGATTTTCAGAGGTTGTCCTAATTCACTCCAAGGATTTAGAGAGTGGTGTTGAATATGGGAAAATAGCAATTGCACTCAAAGCATTGGGGGGGGGGGGGGGGCGAGGGGTGCCAAGCTGATTGATAAAGCTGTCCTCATTCCCCATCATTCCCCATCTTTGACCTTGTGAAGGTCAAGGTCAAAGGGTCACTCCAGGGGATAATAGGCCATTGTGTGTTGAAGATGAAAAGACGCTACTTCAACAAATCAAGTCGGATTTTCACGATACTTAGCCAGTTTTGTCATAAACTAGTAGTGGTACCTTCACCATTGTGCACTGGAAAAAACGCTACATCTACAAATCAAGTCGGCTTTTCACGATGCTTAGTCAGTTTTGACTAGTGATACCTTATTCAGCTGTTCAAGAATTTTAGGTCAAATGTCATCAAAGGGCACAAGGATCATTAGAGGTGCATATTTGATCATTAATGGGGATAATATGCCATTGTGCATGGGAAATGGAAAAATGCTTACTCATTCCCCCAAATCAAGTCCAGGATTTTACGGATACTTAGTCAGTGTTATATTCGGAATAGTTCTACCTCAGCTGTTATCCGGGCTTTCATGTCAAAGGTCGTTTAAAAGGGCATAATAGGCAATTATATTTAAAATTGTGCAAAATAATGTGAAAACTTTTTGGTCCTAATACTCATATACTCAAAATACTGTAATGTTGGATAGATGTTGGACAGAATGTTTATGAGTGTTTAGGCGACCTTTGGTCACTAGGGGAAAGGTCAAAGGTCACTAAAGCATATATAATATCTATATATAATATATCGATATTATATATATAGATATAGTATATATATATATATATATATATATATATATTATCTATATATATATATTATATCCTCGTACGCAGCAGTTCTAACTTACCAATATTGCCATTTTTTTACATGAAAGTAGGAAGTCAATAAGTTCGACAAATGGAAAAAGAATAATAGAATAATATAATAATAATTAATAATTCCCATCTTCGTAATTTGTGAATTTCCCAATCTCATATTAGGTAGCTTACAACCTACATACCGGGTTGCCATATGATCGGGGGAGCACAAAAAAGAGTTTTCGACAATGTCTGATGGGACGTGTCATATTTGTTTTATATGACACCCCTAGTGAGAGGGGTGGAGTAGGGATCCGTATAGTCACCTATCTCCAGTAATTTCTACATTTCTCGTTAAGTCTTTAATGCAAATCCTATCACCCAAACTATTAGCGTTTCGAACCCTCTGTTTTACCTAACGGAAGAGAAATGTTGCTATTATATACTAGAAAAATCGTTCAATCGGTGTTAGGATACTATTGTGGGTGTGTTCGTTACCTAATATTGTAAATCATTTCATTTTTGTTTCACAATAATTGCAAATATTCTGACGGTAGAACCTGTTTATATTATCTTTATTAATATATTTATATGATTATTAGATTCAAATTCATAGGCGGTAATTAATAGATGTATAAAATGGGAAGATGAGGTGCTATAGCTGTATGTGTTTGAGTGTGGAAGTCAATTGAATTAATGCTCCAGTATTGGCTATGTTTGCAATTATAACAACACTACTATAAACAAACAAAATAGTGAACATCAGTGACATAATCAACCACGCCACATGCCCATGTAGGCCTATAGTTGGTGATGCGGAATCAGTGAGCAATTATTCACCTTGAAGATGTTGGTCAAAATGTGCAAAATGTACAACGACTTAACGGTATAACCTTACATTAACACCGAAACACCGGGTTCATTTGGGAAAGAGGCGCTAGGTAACTGCGGTACTGCATTGGCAACGTTGTCTCCAAATTACTCCAAATAACTTAGTCTTTAGGCAGTCCCCCAATCTGGTCTTGTGCCCCATTGGCCCCCCCCCCCCCTCCCCCAGGTAAAGGTTCCTCCTTCTGCAATTGGCAAAATTTTGCCTAAAGTTGGAAATATTTGGGTGTTGGATGGTAACTTTTGCGGAATGTCCCCCACTAAACATTGCTTAAAAAAAGCCTAGTGCAAGGACGGGTTAAAGTTAGTGCGGCTAAAATCTGGGGTCTTGGAAAGGAGCCACTGGAACTGCATGTTACCCCCGAGAAGCCATTGTGTTTCTTCTTGCTCAGGAACAATAGGGCTAATGTGCTGTTCTCTAGTTGCAGCTGTGTTGCACTTCTCGCCATTAGGGCTATTATATTAACCGAAGAGGAAATTAGCGCGCGTTTGTGTGCCCTGTTCAAAGTTCCGTCAGAGAAACACACCACTCAAAGTGGAACATCGTGCAACCAATTCAGTTGGTTTAATCTCTATCTGCGTAATTTATTCTACCATATGCCCCCGAAAATACCATTTGTTGCTTCATAGTAAAGATGGTATATCATAGTGCAAGATTCTGCCACTATTCAATGAGGGTTACCCGTTTCAGAAAACGCGGGAAGTCAACAATCTATTCCGGAAGAACAGAAAAAACATAATTAATTGGAATACAAATCGATGCGTCTGGCAGGAAACGGAAGTATAACACATAGATTGAACTAGAGATTATTATTTGTGAAGTTCGAATATGAGGAGGATGTCAAACGGAAAATATTCAATCGTCTGACGAAAATGCCATCATGTCGCCCAAATCACATGTACTATAACCACAACTATAAGTGAGGGCGCTTTCTCGGCTTAGCAACACGGGTCCGAACTGACTCGGTTCTGTATAGGACCTTCAGTACAGCATGTCCAGGGCTTGCTTCCCGCAGACAGAATCCACTGCCGGCAACCCGCAGTGGTTGTCGCCGGGGGTCAGATGGACTGGCAGACATCTCGTAAAAGTTGTTAACAGATTATATTTCTGCTGATATACTGGTACCGGGAAAAATATCAAGCTGTGCTGTGATGATTCCGCCGTAACGCCGTGAGGAGATGCCCGTTTAAACTAACGAAATGTGTGTAAAATTTACGTATATTATTTGTCTGTTGACCTAAAACTCAGACCAAGGTGTTTCTTGCGTTAGTTATACCGGTGTACAAAATATTGAATACATCAATTATCTTGATAAGCTTCTGAACAGACGTGCTGGGAGCAGTTTGGTCTGAGTTGAAAAAATGAACATGAATCATAGGTGTCAGTAATACTTAATAAATTACCTTTACTATTGAAAGTGGATAGGGATTTTTTTTCTTCTCACGATTCCGAAAATACAAAATGTGACGAAAATGTAGTTAATGAAAACTGGTGGTTTACACATTCTAGTAGTGTTGTACAGTAAACACGTGTTGAAGGTTAAACATAATAGACGGCTAAGGATTCCAGGTCGGTTTAAAGAAGTAATTAGCAAAGAGTTATTGCTAAACACTGTGTCAGAGTTGTAACGACCAACCGCGATCGCAGCCACTTCACTATATAACAATAAGCGAGGGACACATTATGACTCAGGTGAGAGATTAGCTCAATTCATTTCAGCTACACACAGCCCTAATTGGCCTTTCATTGCACCTTTTTTACAGTCAATTTTAAAACTCCCTGCAGAAAATTTCTTTGTGTTCTAGCTTTATGTAAAACCGTTGTGAGCATATCGCTGTTAATTATTTGTACAAAACACGAAAACGCGTGACAATAATATTTAAAGAAGATTTCTTCGTCAATTTGGCTTGTTTAATTTACTCTGATGCGATAATAAAACAGGGCTTATTCGTTCCATGCGTACATTGTACGACGGGATGTGTCAAATGTGGGTAAACTCCAAAGCGAGCCCCGTATTTATTATGCCCTACACATTCAAATTACGTGGGTGGTTACCAAGCAAGGACAAGACAAACCGCCAAGACTTATCTGAAACTAGACCCGTCAAATCCAGACAGAACCGTGTTAGAGTTGTAATTATGGTATTGTTTCGCCTAGTTTCCTATTGTTGCTGCCCCACTTTTTAACTCGTCCTGACTTAAAATCAATAAACTAACCCCAAATGATATAATAGCGTGCTCGTCGTGGGAATCATAACGCTGTAACACCGTGACGGGGTTATCAGAAAAATGGTTGTCATAGGGCCTAAGGTTTTTTGGTGGGCCAGTGGTTGTGGAGGATGTGTTTTTACTGCTTGCACATTAAAAATAAATAGAAATTTCAATACAAAATTTACAGTTAGGTTACTATGGAATTCACAGTGATTTACTGTGAATTCCATTAATGGAATGGTCGATGATGTTGGTTGATGATAAATCTTGGTTGATGCTGTGGGCTTCAGGGACCGGAAGTATTCCCTTTATGTTGTAGGGATCTGGCGAACTGGGATTAGACCACCCAAGTCCTGACAATCCTTGATGAACTGGAGGCGAGTTTGTGTTGATCAGTTTCTTGCTTGTGCGTATAAAGTGCGAGCTATCATTAACGCTTTCTGCGGCCATATCGCACACAGACATGTAAATGTGCCATTATGTGGGGGGAGGAATGTCAACCTCCAGGCGAAATTACTGCTATGTTACGAATTTCGTGTGATTGCCAGAAACAAAACCAAAAAGTCATTAGCAAGCTCAAGGACACAGAAACCTGACAATCGAAACAGTGGGTGTATGTACCATATCACATGTGTCGGAGAAAAAAAGATTTGGGGATGAGTATATCGGCGAAGTCCAAGTCGGACTCTGTGATAGGTTGAAAAGCACTGTTATCGCCGCAGATTTTATTATTTTTTTTTAGCTTCCATACATGCCCATAGCGAACGGCGTCCCATGAACTGCCGGAAACTGATAACACTAAAATTAGTAGGGTGAGATGAGATCAGGTATATCAGACAAAATATATAGATATATATTTCTATGGCTAATGGTGTCGTTTCTGCGCCGAGTGCTCTGGGGATTTCGCGTTAGCGCAATACTCCTCGACAGGTCGTCCAATTGAGCTGATGAAATAACACATTTCCGCCATAATAGTAGAAGCTTGGAGGGGCTGGAAACAGGGCGTAACCCTGCTCTGATGGCGGGCCCCTTCTTGAATCTTGACGATTTTATTTTATCGCGATTTGCAACATTTTCTGGAACATCACACGGCGATTTGTTTCGAGATCGACTATTCATTCCGACCAGTTAAGACCACACCCGACAGCCATTTCCTTTGTTTGAATCAAGGTTTGCACATTTTGGATTTGGCGATTGCTTTGGACCAACTGTATTCTTTGCCCTTACGACATCAAATGATGTCACGGATTGTCAGAATGCATAGGGTTATAGGGTTAATAACTATTGTTCCCCTCAGCCGCATCACTGTCAATTATTTCTTGGAGTACCGGTACCAGTAGGTACCGAAAAAAATATCGAGAAACATCAAGGCACCGGCAAATTTACCAAAAATGTTCGAAAGATCTCAATGTTCACTTTTTGGGTGGGGTGAGATTAATATTTTAGCAATGCTTTTACAATTACAAGTGAAACAAATGAGGTATAAAATTAAAACCATCTCGGAGCCTAGCTTATCGACGAAAGCATAAACGTTACGAAAAAAAACATGATCGAAAAAGACAGAGGTTTCTTTGTTAGTTTTAGTTTGCTGAATTTAAAAGTGTGTAAGACAGTTTTTGGATCCTTGACGAAGTCAGAGGAATCTTGCAGTAATGTCAGTGTATGTGTGTTGGGTGTGTGCGTGGGTGTGTGTGGGTGTGTGTGTGTGTGTGTGTGTGGGTGGTTGTGTGTGTATGCATGTAGGCCTATGCGTGTATGTAACGATGGCTCGTGAAACGATAACTCGATCCCACCGGATGGATGAAGCTCAGACTTGGTATGTGTGTATGTGTGTATGTGCTAGTGTTTTGGGGTCAGGTAAGAGGTCATCTGAGGTAACCAGAGGTCAAGTTGAAAACCTTGTGCAACATTGATAAGTCCCAGAAGTTGGTCGGATCGGGTGTGAATTTGGGGTGTGTGCTTTTATGGGGAGACATGTCCTCATGTTTTTGGTCTAGGTCGGGGGTGAATTTTGTTCAAAAATATCAAATTGTGAAAAAAAGTCAATAATTTGGCCAATTTTGGCTTGTGAACACGATAACTCGACCCCACTCTGAATGGATGAGAAATTCATACTATTAGGAGTGTTCCCATGAGGCTCAAATGAACCCTCGTGTTGGGGTAAGGTCAAGGTAAATCTGAGGTCACCAGAGGTCAAAGTCTGAAAAACCTTTGAAACACGATAAGTCCAGAATGGTTGTATGATCGGGTTGAATACTTGGTGTGTAGCTTTTATGGGAGGTAAAGGAACCGTATGGTGTTGGCCTAGGTAGGGGTGGGAATTTTGGTTCGAAAATAGAAAATTCGTTGAAAGTGTTGAAAAGTCAATATTTTGGCCAATTATGGTGTGAAACACGATAACTCGCCCAACCGGAATGGAAGAAGCTCATTACTTGTAGGTGTTTCCCGTGAGGAGTATTTGAACCTAGGTTTTGGAGGCACAAGGAGGTTCAAAGTCTGAAATTCTTGAATTAGGATGTAGCTATCTTATCAAGAGGTATAGGAAATCTATTGGTTGGTTGGGAAAAATGGGAATTTGTACGACGTTATGTTTCCCATATGAGCGGTACAATCTCCCATTTGCACTTGTGTGCGGCTATAGGTTGTCGAAAGAGGTCAAGGGAATCACTAAGCCTTTTGGCTTTCTGGTTAAGGAAGAATGGTGGTAGGATGAATGATACCTGTTCTATAGCCAGGTTATTATATGAAGCATGGGGATATTGCGGAACATTCTCACACTGGATGGATTTGCAAAGATCTTTTTCCTCAGTCGTTCTATCTCGCAGTTCCATTTCGAGAACCAAAAATTCGGTTTTCAAAGGACATGAATATGCAATCGTAAATAGTGGAAAAATAGGGCGGGGACATAAGAATGCGAAGAATATCTAAAGCGTCAATGACACGATTTTTGATTGAATGCCCGAAAATGTATTTTAAAGTTCGGTTCGCTCATAGATTGCATTAATATTGGGGTTATAATCTAAACAAAAATTGGTTGGCCAAAAATATTTGGGTTATACTCTAAACCAAGGCAGACGACACGTCTGGTTAGCTGAGGACGGCAAAATTTCTGATGTGAATACACTGCATGTTCCCCACCATTCCACATTTATTATAGGTTCACCTTTAATTGACCTTGGTATTTCTGACATCCTTGGTATTATGACTTTAAACAGGTCTACCACTCCTGGCCAATATTGCAATGTATCCAGCACAACGTGATGTGTTCCAGCACAACCCCAGTCCTAGGCCGTAGCCGTGAACAATGGAAAACACCACTTGGAAGCCGGTGGGAGTCCCCCCTTGTCTCAAGTTCATTCCAACTCAGTGATGAACAGTTTAAATATACAGTCTTCCTCTAGGTTTCTGCCGCTCTGCCAGAAATAGGGAATAATGTAAGCAACCTCTCTCACAGATAGCTCAATGGGGAAGGTTGTGGGAAGACTAATTGGGTAATAATTATTTGGATTATTTAGAACCAATCATACTATGCAAACGAAAATGTAACTCAACTTAGGTCAGTGGCATGCTCCAACAACCCACCAAGTTTCAACCTCATCCCATGAATGAACGTGACGATCAGAACGGACGGACGAACGAACGAACGAAACGAACTAACGAACGGATGGAGAGAACATGATGACTTACCCTCAGCTAAAAACCCTGGTCAAATTGAGTCACATAACCGGTAACAGAGGAAAACCCCCCCCCTTTTTTTACTAGATTCTTTAATTTTGAACATATAATGGTTAGTTTCGGATGGAAAACTGGTCAGTATTGGATCATATTTCTGGTATAGTGTCCATATTATTCGGTTTTGGTTTTGGACTAGCGCGTTTTTAAAAGTGTATCATTCTTTTTCACACGAATTCGAAGTGTCTCATGAGCATATATGCTCCCTTTCGTTTACACTCAATCGCCAGTCATATCCGACCCAGGCTTCTTCTCTCACTATTAATATCGCTTCACAATTCTCTTCGAACGGTTGTCACAACCCGGCAAATAATTGAAGAACGGACGCAAGATCGTTAAGAACTGCTCAATTTTGGTAACACTATAATTGATGATAACCATTAAACAGTGATCCAAAATAGTGGGTGGCGAACTAAACGGGTCGCGAAGTGAAAACGGCTGGGTCGGGAGCCAATATGGGGTCGTAGAAGTCGCTGAGGGTTGTGGAGAGTCGCATCATTTTTCAGGTCGACATCCTCTGCTTGAATTCAACTCTTCTCCCCCCCCCCCAAAAAAAAAGAAAAAAAAACCCCCAAAACGCTTCGAATCGAATATTTGAATAGCTGCTCGGCGGAATGAGAACCAGTGATACGAGAACCCACACGGCTCTACACACAATCAATTTTTGGCTAAATATTAATAAGGTGACAGTTGTTAACGAGAGCCAACAAAATCGCTTTCATCTTGTATGGTGGACAACCCCCCTTGTTGTTTGCACAGAAATTGTGTGTGAGGGCAGTTGCCTTTTTTAATGTCACCCAAGAATGTTTCCTTTCGCAGCGGTTCATTTTCCCCTACCATAAAACATTATATTTTAGATTTCGTTCTGAGTAGTGATCCAGGTTCCCTGGATAATATTGAGAGTTTTGGTAAGCTTGGGTCAACTGATCACGATATTATCGTTTTCGATGTGTCCCTTGTGTCAAATCAATAATCCACAGAGCGTTGAGCTCGTTCTGGTTTCCGTTTGGGGGGTTTTTTAGTAAGTAGATATTGAATTTAATTTCTTAGGAACTTTAATGACGTTAATGAAAGTTTACGTTCCTTGAAAAAGCGTCGCACTAGAACAAAAGGCCTTCTTGGATGAAAAGAGAGTTTTCTGGTCGTTAAACGTAAGAGGCATCTTTGGCGACTTTATCGTTCTGCAGGTTATTTGTCTGATTAAGATCGTTCAGCAGATGCTAGTCAAACGTTTAGTTTCAGGTGCAAAGCCTTCGTTTCGAGAGGCAGATTTGCTCCTCATTAAAGGATAATCCTCGTGCGTTTTTCTCTTATGTTAGGGGGAGCAGAAGGTGAAGGACAGCATTGGTCCACTGTTAGTGTCCGATTCAGGTATACAACAGCGATAGTCAGGAGATGGCTATCGTTAATAATATTTTTCGTCGGTATTCACTCAGAAAAACTTGGAATTTTTCAAACTTAGTGGTAGGTGTGCCTTCATGGATACGATTGGTAATATGTATGTTTCGCCTATGTGATAAAGTAGAAACTGCAGAAGCTCAAATGTGGTAAGGTCCTGGTCCCGATCGAATTTACCCCTTCTTGTTGAAATCTTTGCAGACCAGTTGTCTGTTCCATTAGCAATTATTTGTCAATATAACCTTGCCAAAGAAATGTGTTGTTGCCGGATATCGGAGGAGAGATTAATGTTTCATCCAATTTTCAAGATGGCAACCGGTCCTCTTCCTTGTAATTACAAGCCAGTGAGTCTTACTAGTGTTGTCTGCAAGGTGCTAGAATCCATCATTCGGGATCATATTGTCGATTTTTTTGATGAGTATAGTCTAATTCGGGGTCTCAGCATGGTTTCAGGAAAAATCGTTCGTGTTTGACTAATCTCTTACATTTTATGGAAGATGTTACTAGTGCAGTTGACAACGGCAGTATTGTTGATATAAGTTTCCTAGACTTCCAAAAGCTTTTGATAAGGTTCCCATGGCGTCTCTTGCTTAAATCGAAAAGTTTGGGCATTAAGGGGAATGTCCTTGAGTGGATTCGTCAGTGGCTTCTCAATAGGGAACAACTGAGTTGTCATCATTGGGCGTTCGTCTCCTTGGCAAAAAGTCACTAGTGGTGTTTCCCCGAGGATCGGGTCTGGGCGTTCACTTTTATTGGCGTTTATTGCCATCTGGAAGATTCGGTGCATTCCCGAGTTCAAAAGTTTGCAGACGATACCACGTTGTATCGGGAAGGTTGCTTCGAACATGATGTTTGCAATTGTCCAAAGGCATCTTGATATCATCTCCAAAGGTCCTTTTTCGTGGCCATGTTTTAATGCCGATACTTGCCAAGCTTATGGGATGTTGTTTCCACAAGCGCAAATCTTCTTTCACAAGTTAATGGGCAAAATATTCATCAGGTGATTCAGAAAAGGATCTCGGTGTTCATTTTATATTCTTCTTTTAAACCTTCTCAGTCAGGTGCTTAAGCTGCGAGGAAAAGTACTGGATTGATTCGACGTCACTTGATCAAGCATATTGGTTGGGCTCTGGTGAGACCTCACCTGAGAGTATTCTTTCCAAGTATTGAATCCATATTTCTCGAAGACAAGCGGTAAGTGAAAACGCTTTTCAGCGGAGGGCCACTAGATTAAATCATCTCTTAGATATCCACCTTACGAAGAGGGATTAAGGCGTCTCGGCCCAACTTCGATGAAACTGAGACGCAATTTCTTGGTGATTTTTGATTCAGGTTTTTACACTTGTTCATGGTTTTCGCAGGGCCTTTGTCCTTCCACTATGCTTTGAGGAGTTTCCAAGTTACCATCAATAGGGGTCATTTGCCTACTCGAAGTACTCGCTGTAGATTGGACCTTCGGAAATACTTCTTCTCCCAGAGAGTTCTCAATGATTGGAATAGCCTTCCTGAAGAGTTGTTCTGTCTAAGAGTGTGAATGCATTCATGAACGTCTTGATTTATTTTTCAAGAATTGTGGGCGAAATCTTTGAGCATCTGGGTTGTTCTTCACTTTTGGGATGTTGTGGCTTCGGGGGTCTCTCATGAGGGTTTTTTGTCCTTTCCGACCCTTTTTTCACTAACAAACTAAACTAACGACTCCCCTACGGCCTTCGTTTAACCAATCATGTCAACGAATCATGAACTTATTTATTATTCATGTTGTCGTCACAACGAGGCAACGGAGTTGAAACACATTTTGGGAAGGCCAGGGTTAAAATTACCCACTAATAAAGTAAACAGTTTGTCCTGGAGGCTGGTGATATTCAGCGCGCACACGGTTTTTAGCTGCGGGTTCGTCCGTTTGTTAGTTCGTTCGTTCGTTCGTTCGTTCGTTCGTCCGTCCGATCTGTTTGTCACATCCACTGCGATCAGGAAAAACTTGGTGGGTGGATGACGTATGCCGCTGGCGAGGCTGAGTTACACTTTTGTTTGCATAGTGTAATCGTTGTTCGTCCGTTCGTTCGTTTGTCTGTTCTTCACGTTCACTCATAACTTCTAAACCGTACAGCGATAGGGTGTTTGTGTTGTTAAACTTGGTGGGTTGGATAATGAAGGCAGGCCAATGGAATAGGCGGAGTTACATTACACGAAAATACAGTTAGTTAGTCCTCCGATTCACACAAACTTGAATGGGCGGGGACAAACGTTAGTCCCGAATAACGTGATGTTGATTTCACAGTAACCAGAGGTCAAATTTGTGTCTTCTGCAATGTTTATACTGGCGTCTGATTTGAACGAAATCGGTGGATGGAATTGGATGTTGTTAGTCACCTAAACAAACATGAAGGTCATTTTCAAGGTCACAGGCGGTCAAATTTGGATAAGATAATCTTCCATGCGATTTTCTAGACTCTGTCGTATTCGAACAAAACTTGGGGAATGTGGCCTACAGTTGGACCTGAACAACGGGTAGGGCATTCAAAGTCAATGGAGGTTCAAAGGACATTTAATGTGCCTCCTCCAAGCGAGGTCCACAGAGGCTTGTTTTCTTCTGCGGGGATATAAACGTCAGCAGTTCACCCGCCTGCACATGTTAGTTCTGGATGCTATAGTGCGTTTCAGTAAATTCAGCTGTTAATGAGTAAGGAGTCCCCTTCTGCGTTATGCACTGGGAATGGACCTGGTCTAGGCAGCCCTGGTCCCGTCGTCTGGACATTAACAACAGGCAGGCTCGGACCGAGTGTCGGCGGATAAAGCCACGCAGTTGATGCGCGTCCCGCAGCGTGTGTCCCTCTCCTTCACCTTTTTAATTAGGGGTTTTGAAGCTGGGAAAGGCATCTTCCAGTGATCTGAGGGACCTGAAATTTTTAAATTTCTTGTACGATTCGCGCCACCCACGGTAGCGGCTGCGATTATTCCAGGCACAATCACACCCCCTTCCAAGAAACACACGTTGCAATCATTAAAATTGTTTGAGGTCGCTGACGAAATTCAACTCGTAAATTGATCATTTTTGGACAACTACTGCATACAGTGACTCCGTGTCTCAACAGTTCTGTAAATACCATACGTTTTGACAAATAGACATAAAGTTGACGGATGTACTTACGCCGACCGAGTTCGTCGACCCATATAGGTTGTTCTGGTTTAATACTTATTCCATTACCTTTAGTTTGCCTCTGTCCATATGTTTCGCATCGTATGCAGGCGTGTGGCGTAACAGCTTCCTAGCTGGGTATATTCTAATATGTCACTTTCAATCAAGTCCTGCTCAAACACGTTCAGGATATATCCCCATAAAGGGTTAAAGACATATATATGAAGTCTCTCTTGGATTGTGATGATCCCCCCATGCACCAAGCCCACTCATCTCTCATTTCCAATAAATACTTCCATTTTTTAATGATTTGGTCTTGTCGTAATTCTACACCGGTAGTGCGACGGCATGTATTTTCACTCGAAGGCCCCGATTGTATTCCTCCCCCTAATTTGTCAGTAAATATTAAGTTTCTCTTTCGGTCCGAAAGAGGAGAGGCAGTAGCATCATTTGGATTCAGGTCGCATGGCCCACTTTTCCCATGAGATAATGATTTCTTTCAAAATGATACCCGTTCCCTTCCCCCTCCGACGAAGTTAATACCCTTCATTAACTTGCGCTCGTCTTGAGAGATTTAATATGGCTTCCTACTCCAAAGTCAAGTACTCTTTAACAGTGGCAGTACTAGAAATTACTGATAACATATTCCAGTAACGAAATTGGAGCGAAACTGTAATTTGACTGTGCGAGGATAAAAAATCCCTACAACCGACGACTCTGAAACCGTGCCTAGATGCCCTGTACTTACGGTAACAAATTCTGACAAGTTTTATAGCCAAAAATATGCACTTTAAATGTACCTTTCTGATACAATTCAGTTAGGCGAAATGATCGACAGACATAACACTTATATACGCACTCACTAAAATATTAGAGGGGTAGGGTCGGCGCAGTGCCACCGAGTGAGGGGTGGTGGTTGGACGCTGTACCACCGATTGAGGGTGGGGTCGCGCAGTGCCACCGAGTGAGGGGTGGTGGTTGGACGCTGTACCACCGATTGAGGGTGGGGTCGGCGCAGTGCCTGCACCGAGTGAGGGGTGGTGGTTGGACGCTGTACCACCGATTGAGGGTGGGGTCGGCGCAGTGCCACCGAGTGAGGGTGGGGTCGGCGCAGTGCCACCGAGTGAGGGGTGGGGGTCGACGCAGTGCAGTGCAACTGCGTGAGGGGGTGGGCGCATTGTCACCGAGATCGTTCCAAAAGTCAACACAGTTAAGACTCTTGCCACTAATGCTATTATTCCCAGCTCTTATGATATCACAGTTTTACTGCTAGATATGAGCAAAGCATCGCGATGTACTCAATAACTCATTGGAGACATTGAGGTGATATTGAATGCCAGGCAACTGGCACTACTTTGGTATAGAACGAGACGGTCATGTTGCAATTCCCTTTGTATTTTGCGAAGGCACGGAATCTGCTAAAATATACTCTAGGATGATACCTTGTATTACAAAGAGCACAGTAAAATCGAAGACACTAGCCCCACTATCTCGCTGGAAAAATTCAAATTCATTGTCATCATATCATAACCCCACTGATTGACCAACAGCACGCCGACTACATATGTTGGACACAACAGTAAAATAAACCGCAGGTCCAGCTAAAGCCAAGTCCCCGTTAACCATCAACTGGTCAACCCGGGAAACAGAAACCTTGAAATCGAGCCGAAGTAAGACTGAAGAATAAAATCATGACAAGAGGAGGAAGCGACGACTGTATAAAGTATTAATTATAAATAAATACAACATTGGAAGCTTAATCGATACAAAGGCAGGCATATCCAGTGTCGTAATAAACCGCTCTGTGGGCATCGTACGTTCAATATCGCTCAATTCGTACCAATAAAACCTCGGATTAGGCTATCCTTAATGCTTATATTTTTTCCTTTTAACAAACCAGCGAGTTGGGGGTTCAACAGAACCATGGAAATTCAATCAGTGTCCTTCCAAAGACATCTTGGTAAGCGGCACACGAAATTGGTCAGACACTAAATTTAATGAAGCCTGCACGAAAGTACCATCCTGCCATGGAGCAAGCCGAGAGACCATCAGCCCAGCTTTAGATGAGTCCGTTTATGTGTTTTCTATCGGGAGTACTAGAGGAGGACTAATAGCAAGTCAGTGCAGTGGGTCTACCATAATTTCAGAACATTAGGCAAGATTTACATCTTGATCGATACTTTGATGAATTATACTTACAAGTAAAAGGAAGGCATTGGCGGCACTCGTTACGTGATAATGCACATTGCTGACCATCATACCAGGCGACGACGAGGAATCATAATAATAGCCTTGACTTAAAAAACGGGAGTATTGTTCATGCGTCCTTCGAAATACCCTATACGGCTGCTTTAACCTTTTCCAGGATTAAATCGTGTTAAATGTGTTATATTATATTTCTTTCTCCCAGTATTTTGTAACTACAGGCATATCATGCATTTAGGATAATCGATTGGGTACATTCAGGGAAGTAGTTGGGTTCCTCATTTGTTAGCGCCATTATTCTGTTATTCCATGAAATGTACATATACCGAGAAGTCAATTTGTGTTTCCATGTTCAATATGGGAGGATTACCTCGATCCAATTCGACGGATTTATTTAATATCTATCTGAGCAACACACATGCACTTTTCTTTATCAATTGCCGGTGTACCATTACAGTAACTCAATTTGAACGAACATAACACGATTTCTTCAACTCTATATTTCATTCGACGGGTTACTAAGTCAATCTCGAGAGTACTCCACAATTTGTCGCTCTCGCTAGAGAAAATATTATGCCACACGAAACGAAGAGATGAAACTACAAAATGAGCGTAATTGAGCTAGTTTAGTTAACCTAGAACCTCGGCTCAAACTATCTATTATTTAGTGCACTTATAACGGCAACCACGTGAACAAACATGCCAGCCGTCAATGTTTGAAATCGTGTTTAATGAAATATATTATATAGGCATCCTTTGTTCTAATATCGTCATTTTGGTAACAATTGTTTCAATCGAACGATTTCCTGATAAATATATAATTAATCTTTTTTTCAATGGGGCCATAGACGTTAAGGTTGGGGTAGTGATCACTCTTCACCTCCACAATCCCATTCCAGTTTTATGGAATGTGATACTATACTGGAACTAGACACATGCACGTGTATATCCCCACCTCGGGATCAGTTGGTGAAGATGGTTGTATAGTTTGTCATGTGGATGGCATTATTGAATAATAATGATAATGACTAGCTTCTATATGTCCTCCACTTTTTCGGGACCAAACATCGTTCACACCTACCAAGTTTTGTTGAAATCCGACAAACTTTCGATAATAGCGTCATTTGACCTCTGGTGACCTTGAAATGACCTTCACTCCTTCCAAGACCAATTATAGTCCCCACCTACCAAGTTTCGTGGAAATCAAACCAACTTTCGAAAAATGCGCAAATTAGCGGACTTGACCTCTGAGACCCCGAAATGTCCTCCACTCTTTTCGGGACCAAACATCGTCCACATCTACTAAGTTCATTGAAAGCTGACAAACTTTTGTAACTCGCGTAAATTTGACCTCTGGTGACCTTGAAATGACCTTTCACTTTTTCGGGACCAAACATAGTCCCCACCTACCAAGTTTCGTGGGAATCCGACCAACTTTTGGAAATTGCGCAAATTATGCAAATTAGCTTGACCCTGCGTGCGGCGACATCCACTTTCGAACCCATCCGAGATTTCACTAAGGCGGACATGTTGCCAAGTTCCGGCTCAAACGAACGGACAAAGTGTTAGGGAGTTATTGCGCTAACAAGAAGCGCGGCGGACGCGGCGGAGCGGACGCGGCGGCGGAGACGGCGAAGCCAAAACCATATGATCCCCGATTGGGGATATAATTACTGGCCACGGTTCATAGCGTGTTTAACTGTCCTGCTGTCCGGTCGATCCGATTGAACTTGGACAAACAATTGACCTTGACAATGACCCTTCAATCAGTGACCTGGCGCTGGGGAAATTTTCATAGAGTCCCCTAAATTATAATCCACCCGGACATCTAGGCCTATCACCAAAACACCAGGACAATTCAATCTTTTGGCAGCTGGACTTCTCCCACCCGGACATCCCCCCACCGGACATCCCCCTCCCAGAAAAGAACTCCTAGGATATCTCCTTCAGGACAACTCCCCACCCGGACATCCCCCAGGATAGTTACTCCTAAGACTTTCCCCAACCGGATATCTCCATCCCGATGTGTCGTCTCCCACCGCAAACCGTTGCAGGGGAGGAATTGTGAACCTCGAGGGATACGCCTCCGAAGATCGCAGTCGACGACGCCTCTTTGCGAACGTCGTGACATGCCCCTCTCCCAATCTGCCCTCGCCCTCCTGAATTCGATCCAGTGGATACCGCTAGCAATCAAGGGCTAAGTTTGACACTTCCTTGGACGCATGAGAAAACCGATATTTCGAGATAATAAACGAAATTAAATGGCAGTCCAGGGATGCACACTCAGCGTTGAAAATACACTGCCACAACGCACCTCCACTTTTACACAGGTTAGACTGTTTTGTACAGACAGGCATATTTTTAACATTGTACTTCTTTGTTGTTGTAAAGCGCATTGAACTCTGGATTTTGCGCTACATGAGTAATGGAGTAATAATAATACTATATGATCAATGCTGACCACGCACTTACATAACATGGGGTGGGCTTGTTACCATATATATTGTGTCCTATCTGGTCAGGGTTGGGCTTTTTTAGTCATCTTTCCACTGACCATACTGTGACCTGGGTTGAGGTCATCTGTTTTTATACCAAGTCGAGTAGCGTGTAAATTTTTTTCCGAGGACTTGGAGGTAGGGTGGAAGTGGATCTGTATAAACGATGAGCAGAGATTATAGCCCTGTTTAATTGGCGGGGGGGGGGGGGGGGGGGGAGGGGGGGGCTTAAAGGGACCTGGTAGGGAAGAAACGATTCACTGTAGAGAGAGGGGGACTTTAATCCCATCTCATCTCATCCGGGATCTTTGATCCTGTGTCGAGTTCCCCTGTGAAGTTCAGAAGGGAAAACCAGAACAAAATATTGGAAAAAGCAAAAAAGGTTTTGGTTTTTGGTCGAAGGGCTAAGGACGAACTGGGTGGAGGTGGAGAGAGTAAAGGACATAGGGGGATCTTCCAAATATATAAATCAATAAGAGGGTCAGAAAGGAGGAAGTTACATAGGAGTTCATCATAGATCCTAGTGCGTTTGTAAAAGAGGGAGACTTTAGCTTCGGTAGCGTCAGAGACGAAATATAGGGGGGTACTCCCTATACGCGCGTGCCATGCTTTTACTGTCCATGTGTAGTGAAGCAGGCGACAGTATTGGTTTTCGTCGCGTAGGGTCTTCATTCTGAGGATAAATGAGGTCTGGGTGAAGTTCAGTGATGAAAGGTGGATTTGAATTATTCATAGAAAATCATGGAAATATGTATCTGGGTTTCGACGGGGAGCCTCAGGGGAAAATTAACATGACTGACATATGACTTGTAATCTGCTAGACAAAGATTGCTTTGTAAGTAGAAAATTTGTTTTTTCAACAGTTTGGTCACTGGGCGAAGTTTATGATGTGTCAGACTGTTAAAGAAGGAGAATTTGGAATCCATCATAATTCTGTTGCGAAATATGAATTATTTCCGTATAATCAGGTGCATTCGGCACTAGAAGAGAATTATGGCAAACCGGAACATGTATCTGGCTTGAAATAATTACCATATCCAACAAGCACAACACGTGTATTGATTCGAATGTCTTTCATGACTGTACAGATAAATGCAAACCTGGCGTATTACTATTGCATGTGCTGGAGAACTTCAAGGGGACCATATTCAGGCACATTGGAATATATTCTGGCACCCTTCAACATTAACCTAAGTGTTGACTAGAATGTGAGATCATAATTGTCGGACAAAACACATTTTTAATGTTACTTCTGAAATTTGATTTGGTCATTCGAAGGGGGAAAGAATACAGCGTAGCGAAATTCTATTATTTGCATATCCGTCGCTTCGCCACGTCTAATTTGCATTCGCAGTACAAGTGCAGTGCAGTGGTACGATACATAAGGGTGTAATATCATGTATGAACTAGAAACTGCATGTAGGCAGCGCGCACGCCATGGTAATGATCCATGTATGGATTATGTGTGTTATGTGGTTCTACCGGTGCCTACCTTACCCAAAATTGTCTTCGCTGAATATCATGATTATGATATTCGCTGATGCTTCCGTGCACGTTGTAGTTGCGCTAAATAAAGTTGAAGGGTAGGAAGGTAGATAGTCCTTTAAAGATTGAGCCTGTAGAGTATAACAATAGATCGCTCATATCGTGACTTGTGCAGTTTTTGACATAATCCATCGTCCGTCACTGCTCTTGGACGCTGAATTCAATTCTTTCGAATAATTTGATTAAATGATTGTCTGGCTAAACTAGATCCGAAATGAATCACTCACTATGAATCTTTGCGCAGCAGTATTTGCCGGGCATGAACGCCTGCATGATGAAGCAGTCTCCTTTAAAAAATCACGATATCTCAGGTGACGGATATCCAAATGTTTGCGTAGGGAACCAGACCTTATATATCATAATGTTTGGAAAGTTTTTGTTTCCTGGTTCTACACCCAAACATGTAAAAACAACACCTTGCCTTTGTTTTTGATAAACTATGGTATCATTAACCCGGGGAGGCGGGGGTAACAACACGAACAGGGAAAGATACAGTTGTTTGAGTTACTGAGGCGTGAACCGAGGGTATTGAGCGCGGTTCATATACGTGTTACAAGTGAGGTAGGACTGTATGTAATGTTGTATCAGCGTATTCGATATGGGTTACCTGTTAGTTGGTCACACGTGGTTCAAAATGCAGTTTGTTTTGACAGGTTTGTATATGCGCGTACATGGACGTGTACGTGGTTATGCAGGGGCGGCGATTTGTCTGAAATATGTGGGAGGGGGGCCATATAAAGAGCAGCACCATCTAAGCGGAGCACCATCATTGGTTGGCGCGTAGCTAACAAAGACATTTTCCGTTTACAGACCCCACGATTGCAGGAAACGGCACCTCCCGGCCCGTATGGGCATAAGCAACATCACTAAAATTGGCAATAACTTCCGAAATTTCGAGAAACGTTTTGGAGGAATTAACTGATCGATAATAATTTGTTACAGTTCGGGCCACCACCGGTTGACGCGTAGAGTACAAGACAAAAATGGTCTTACAAACACCCTGATTGTAGGAACTGCACTCCTCGAGCCAGTGGGGCCTTTTGACAGTAAGCATATTCCTTAAAATTGACATAAGTTTTTCCCAAATTGATATTTCGAGAGACGTTCTTGAAGGGCCTGATCGATGTTATCCCCTACAGTTCGCACCACCATCAGTTGTTGCGTAGTTATAAGATTTTCTTTTTCGCTCTATATACCCACCGCCTAGATTGCATGAAACAGCACTTCAACAGCCACTTCCCCGGACCGTATGGCGGTAAGCAACTTCCCTAAAATTGACAATAAATTCCCGAAGTTTCCATTTCAAGAACCCTCTGAAGGAACTGATCCTATGTTAAATCAATTACAATTCGCGCCACCATCAGTTGACGCGTAGCGTAACAAGATAATTTTTCGTCTTACAGACCCCACAGATTGCAGAGAACGGAACTTCCCACTAGTTTCTCGGGCCTTATATGGGCAGTAAGCAGCATCCCTAAAATTGACAATAAATTCCCGAAACTGATCGATTATTCTTTACGATTCTTCATCGTGGCATTCATTCCTATCATATACCCCTATATTTTTCTCCCGCTGCCCATAGAGAACCCTTCCAATTGAATTAGAGGTTCCACGCAGCTTGGAAATTAGCTTGAGCATCACTGTCGTGGAAACCGTGTGCACTTTTCGGGCCTTTTAATATGTTTTTTTAATAACCATTAGCAAGAAATGTTGGTTTTTTTTTCAGATTTGTTTCCGTTAATTTTTTTGGCCCAAATGTATCGGAATTGTTTCACACCGCCTCCGCGCCAATATAGTACCAAAATCACGTTCCCCTGCCCTGTCATCTTTCGTTGCATATAGCTTTCATCTTTTCTTAAGAAGCAGCACGTCAAGCTGAACAAGGATGAGAGAGGAGTAGACTAAACTCTGGCAATTTATAATGTGCAGTGTTGAGAAATGGCAGTTGGATTCCAGCATCGGTGGTGGGGGGTGGGGGGGGGGGCATGAATCATGTCCCAATCTTCATAATGGCCTTCTCATAAGTTCACCGCACTTGAAGATGACACGTACTGACGTATGGGGGAGAAAAAATCTGAAGAATTTATTGTATACATAGGCCTACTGTATTAAACATAACGGAAAAGATAAATACGCGCGCGCAACGCGAAATTTCTTGCATTTCGGCCTCCTCAATATAAAATTCAAGCAATCAACAACGAAATATGAGTTAGACCCGTTGTGTTATTGCCTCTGTACATATTATTTATAAGATATTTTTCACCAGTCCGGGAAATCTATGGGGGGGGGCTTGATACATAGCCCCCACCAACACTACTGGGGGCACACGTCCCCCCCCCCGCCCCCGGATCACTGCCCATGTGGATCTGTGTGAGTATGTTGTGTGGAATTGTACGCGAGTATAAAACCCGATCCTTACTTCTCGGCTGATGCGTGTTTATCAGAGTGAAAGTCATGCATTATATTTGTAAATTGTAGCACGAGGTATCCTAATGCTTCTGTGACATTTTGGAACGTGTATTAACTTGGGCCTCCTTTATCCACTTCATGACTAATGAGGCGCAATCAACTCTTGCGAATAGCTTGTATTATGCGAATGCCCATTTCCGTCCTTGCTGTTCTCGAGGCGCGACATTGAGAAATTGCAGGCATTACACTATGGTTTGGGTCTATTTACCCAGCTTTTGGCGTAGTTTCCCCTTGACGTCACAGACTTCTTAAATCACTCGAAATTAATTGAGATTAATCAACAAGGCGACGTGCTAGAACTTTCAAATTTGTAGTTTTGTTACCCCCTTCTACACATTCATTCCTGTTGCTTTTATACTGAATTTATCTGGAAAAGGCAGATCGCTCCCAACACCTGACGCCCGTTTGTATGACATTAACAACAATGGCACGTTGGTAGAAACTCTCCTTCTAACCCGGGAGACCGGGGTGCTTTCCGGTTCGGGTCATACCAAAGACTGGGTAACTGTTGCCTCTCGCTGGACCTCATCACAAGGATTGGAGCAGGGACAAACGAGAGGTCCTTGGCAATTTTGCAAGTTGCCGTCTGCGTGTGCTCACCCCCCACCTTAAGGTACCATCAAAGAGGTATTGCCTTATTCCGTGTATCTGGTGAGGATTCGCAGCTGGCCATAGGGTTCGTATCTCCGGTCTGCAAGCCTTGCTGGGCCTTGAATAGGTTCGATGCTCTGTTCGGCAATGATACCATCAAAAAAATGTTTTGACTCAGTGGCGGTACACGTAATGATATTGATCTGCGTTGCTGGTCCGCGCTACCGACGACGATTTCCCTTTAATTGGATATTACGCACATACGACAATTTTTTTTCCGACTCATTGAAATCTACATGAGTCGAATGCGCCTCAATTTCAGGCCACGTACCAAGAATTTGTGGGGTGGGGGGGGGGCTGCACTTTACCTTGGCGGGGGGGGGGGGGGGGGGGGGTTGAAGGTCGGAACCAAAGGGAAGTGCGCCCTCAAAATGGCCTCATCCTCCATTTTGCAAATACGTACAATTTGGGCCCCTAGACACATGTTGAGAATATTTGCTAAATAACAGCTGCTAAACCTCTACTGAAATGCAACATAAAACCGTTCCTTTGTGCTAAAAACTTATGATCACTTCCTTGGGTCTGGTGGGTTAGTACCATCCCCAACCCCCCCCCCCCCCCCTCCGTGGTACGCAACTACTTCCCCAATACATCCTAGAAACATCTATTCGTTCTAGTTCTTTGTCAAAATAAATTCCACAGAAATCAAAAGCAGTTTACTAGGAGTATGGATTTTTATTAGTTTTATGTTATGTAGGGACGGATTTCAAGCAGTTAGGGGAATTGTAAACACGGTTACTAAGGCAGCAACATAAACTTTTTTTTTCTCTTTATGTATTAAATATATTTCTTCACTTTATTCTACTCTCAGATGTTTTTCATTTACCAAGCCTTGTAAACTCCACACAATCAAAGGACGCATATCCAGACCAGTCGATCTAGAAGTGAACTATACAGGCAACATCATTGATCCAATCAAATTAAAGTTGCAAAATGTTTCCATCCTGTTGGTTCGACATGGCGTGATGAATCATGCGTGCTAACGTTGTGAATGGCGAAGCGCTACTTTAAACCTAATAAAGCGTTAAGCATAGCATCAAGCCGCCATCGTTTGAATTATTTAGGAGTAACTCTGAACTGTGGTTATTTCTTGGACTAAATCGACCAAACCTGAACCCTTGACCGTTGGTCGGTGATGATAGCAAAATTTTCTTCTAAATGGTTCATCCAAAAAATAGGATCAAGTTATTCGGCTTACTTTTGTGTCAGTTTTTAAAAAAATCCTCCACAGAGTCAAACTGGCGGGAAAAATCAGACAATTCTCAAGTTCATTAATACATTTATTGTGTGTTTTTGTGGCGGTAAGATATATCGAGTACTAAAAGAGTATGAAGTAACTGTAAGCTTACTTGTGAGACAAAATTAGTTTAAAATCTACCAGTTGAAATATTGATGTTATTGGATTTTAAACATGAATGTCGGTTTTTATTGTATTAGGGTTTCACTAGACCTGTAAGAGTTTAATACAAGTGTATGGAACGAACTGACTAGAATATGCAAATTATCATGAGTACTATAACAGTATATAGAGCCATAACCTGTCATTTTGGGTGCTAAGAGAAGGGCGAGAATCTATTGAGAGTTCTGCGTGGTATGGATTTACGTGGTATGGACAGATGGATGGGTTTCAATTCCCTGTCAGTTACAATAATAGTTTAGAATCCAGACTCTATTGACGTTTTGGGAGATATTTGATTGTGCGAAAACCTTAACGGTAGTGGGGGAATATAATCCAGTCCCTTCTCGTGAATGTGACCGTGTGGAAGACTGTTCACATATAGACAAGCACGCGACATGAAACACACACATGGTCCTGCAATATTGCTCAGATAAACATAGGTAGACTAATTTTTTAGGTAATAAAATACAGCACTGGAGGTTTCACAACAATGAGTATTCGATATCTGATGACCTGGTCTCATGAATGTCATGATTCGAGAGCACCACTAGTCTACAACGCTAATAAGTTCGGGGTGATCGATCGGGCAAGCTACAATACCTTTCTGAGAATCCTACAAATTCGCATGAATTAGTCAAGAGAAGAGGACCGTTCGAAAACATCCAATCAACAATGAACGATGGCCACAAGGAGTTCATGTTGTTGTTGCCTGAGTGACACTTCAGCTTAGGTTCGCAAAGAAGCTTCATAAAAATACACAAATACGATTAATTGTACTTTTAGACCAGAATGGGAATCTAATCTTTATTATTATGCTTCATTTTTCCCAGATCGCTGATAAATGTCCGAATGGTCATTTCGAGCGGATGCTAAATCATTATAACCCACTATGAACGGAGGTTAACTAACCCGAGGGTAAGCGTGGAGAAAACGCGAATGTACTCAGGAGCAAGACAGCAGGGCCTGATGGAAAATCCACACTGCAACCTGTAGAAATTAGGGTGGATCAATTTCAGTTCCAGTCAATCCTGGCAGTGATCGATTTTGAAGCAAATTAATTTACGTTTCGATCAGGCCATGTCGTCATTTCCGGTTGATCCTTATCCCAGTATAGGTTCTCCCTTTCTAGGCTTGCCCTGTAATACCCCAACGTTTCCGTCGGCACTCGGCACACACTAGAATCTGTCAATATTACTAGGCATTATCATGCATTCCCTTCAGAATTTGCACGGTGTCAATAATTCTCACCGTAATTAATCAGTCGGTTTTGTCATAATAGATAGGCGTGCTATTGGGGTCCTATCAATTATTGAATTAAAAGAGACAAACGATAGCAAAAGGGCTCTTAAATCCGCTAACTTCCGGGAGAACGATGAATTAGGAAGTACTCGGGATTTACTCCAGACCGACGCTTTGTAACAAAACTCCCCCGAATCATGTCAATCGGATCCATGTCTCAGGTTCATTAGTTGGGTCTTGTGGGTAATGAAACTACTGTGGTCCATTCAAACGGGGAAGGGGGGAACCATCTCGGGGCCGACACAACCAGTCGCGTGCTACTTATTGTCGGGTATATAAGTGGCATGTAATCAATAGATGAGTAGGCAACTCTCCTAAAGGATGAATTGATTGTACATTGCCCGGTCATATGAATGGATCGAGCGCCTGGAGGACGTGGATAGAAGTCCTAACTGAAATCACTTCTCATTTCTTTTGACAGAACTGATTACTTTTTGTGCGATTCTATTTTATTCTATTTTATTCACACCACCAAACATGATCACACTATTGAATCTAACTAAAACTACAATTACATAAATATGAAGACTACCCTGAGGTGATAGATCCCCACTATCGTGAGCCTTCTTTCACGTTGATAGATACCCACCTTCGTGAGGCTTCCTTTACGTGAGTGCGTGGCGCTTTTTTCTTCTGAATGTAACGACAGGACTACACATATATTCTTAAAAACCTTTTTAGAAAATGCTGATTATTCTGGTTCATCTAATATACTGGTACACACGCGCAGCTGGACACCGGTGACCATATCTCCCATCGCCCCGTTCAGGGGCTTCTTCGTAACTTTCATGAGCGATTCAAGAGAGAGGGAGGGGTAGCCGGGGAGGCAGACTGCCAGAGAATAGCCAAAATTAGGCTTGGGAACAGGTCCTGGTTGAAATTTTTTGGTCATCAAAGAGGAAAAGTAAGAATCGATTGAACTTCTCTTGTTGTGTGCCCAAACAACATTCGTTTGGTTAGTTTGGAAAGGGTGCAGGAAGGAACCGAATCTTCATGAACGACCCTGGAACACATCAACCCAGGAAGAAGAGCAACAGAACTCGAAGAACTTTTTACCACGAGCTTGCAACAATTCCCACATTAGTGGTAACATTAGAGAAAAAAAAGTAGTCGAAAGGAGGGTCCATCAAAGCCATGTACAATTTGAACACCCTTAATCAAATCACACCAAATTCGCCTAACTCCATTGAGTCAAACCAAGAACGCTTTCCCTTTCCTAATGCGGCAAATCTCGCAGACAACCGTGATTATACTCGCATCTTTCTTTTGAACTTTCTCAATAAGCAGCTGATTTTTCGCGAAATAAAGATTTCCCAACTGTTTGCACGGAATTCCTTCTAACGTGAGGTCTTATTCCCAACTTCCTTAAACAGCATGAACAACAAAGTCCTTTGTCAAAAAAAAAAACTGTACGCCGTTCAATCAGCAGATCCAATTTACTTCCCTAGTCTCTCCTTCTGCACACTGCTTGTAAAATGGTCAAATATATAATCAAACTACGCACCAGATTTTTTTTCGATTAATCCCATTGATTATGACCATTAAAATGACGGCTATATTGCAAAAGAATCATCGAGATCAGTGATACAATCGGAAACAGGGCTCAATAACCCATCTATTGGGGGACTCCACTGTGACCCGCCTCTGCCCAGGTAGAAAAAAACTCCCATTTGACAGACTCCACTTTAGACATTGCCAGCGATACCCAAACACTCCCACAAGACAGGGGACGGGGGTTTATACGGCACCGTTGTCACGGAGCTTTCTGAAAATACAGGAAATAATACCAACAAGCTTTACCGCTTTCAATAGACATAGTAGCTATCCCATACTTTCCATTGGATTTAGTCAAGCACGGAAGCAACGGGACGTTTTTCAAATTCCTGAAGCCATGTTTGAGACTCGCGAATCAGATTCACTCCTCTGCAATAATACACGAAATGATCTATAATAATTTGATTCCTCCCTTTGCAAACCACACTGGTGAACTCACGGTCCGGGTGATTACGTTGATGAGACGTTCACCTTTCTGGTCAATAGCGAAAATTTGCTCCCCTCCATCTTCAGGAACAACCCTCCCCCCCCCCTTCTACCCTCCCCCCTTCTGGAGGGTTTTATTGAAAAATGAGAAGCGACGATTGGTCAACAAGAGACAGAAGGAAAAAAACGTAACTCCGTCCGGGACCCGATTCCGTTCTTAGGGTTCTTCAGTTTTACCTCCTTAAACAATATCGGGGCGTACAAAAACATCGCTTAATACTATTACGAGACAACACCAACAAGGTTTTCTTGAGTGAAACCGAAGAGAAATAACTGTTGTGGGACCCCGGATATACCCTAGCACGTTGACGACGCCTGCTACTCGATCTCACCAATTTACATGCGTCTTTGACGTTTTTGCCTTCCTCCAACCTGAGTGAAAAACACACAGGATTGTCCTTACTATGGAAACATTTTTCTTCCTCAAAATCCAGTCTGGGCACATAAGTAATTGCTGCTTGAATAATTTTAATTGACGGAACAAACCCATCAAAAGGCACAAACATCGCCGATCGCAGGTAGGAAAAGGCACATGCCAAGAAAGACCAGTCCTGGGTAACAATGTGAAGGTCGAATATGACTGTCCACTACTACCGTCACCGTCGGAACAGACATATCTGGGTAAATAAAATCACCCATGATGGTTGTATTCTTGCCGTAACTTGGTTTAAACATATTGATAAGAAGTGATTTTGTTGCCACCCAACGGTCTTTTAGGAAACGATAAACAACTCCACTATTAGAAAACAAGGAATACCTCACGTAGAGTTATACGGAATTACAAAAACAACACAGATTGGCAAACTGGTCAGGCTGATAATTTTTCCCTTCGCTATAACTATTTCAATTCAGACCTGATATACAACAAACCTCACCACTAATTCCGCAGAGAGCATGGACCACAATTGAAAACATAAACCCGGAATGAACTCCATGTGGAAATGTTCTTCATACAGACAAGACTTCGTCGGCTTCCCCAACTCCGTCGTGGTTGGCCCTCTTGGACGAGTGGAACTCTTCGGGGAACGTATTCGTAATACTTTGAACATGCGCGGAGAAGACAGCTTATTGCGCGTAATATGACAATCACGTGAAATGCTGACACCTAGCCCACCACTGGACAGACGACTAATAGGAACTTATCAAGTTGTGACAAACAACCCAAGAATCCCCCACTCCCGCATCAGTTCAACAACACCACCCCCCCCCTCAACACAAAAATTAACTGACTTTGCCCAACTACCCTACAAGCGAAATAGCAAGAACCGGAACCTTTTCTCGTCACACTTCATCTCTTTCTTCTAGTGTTTCGGACCAACTATCGTCCGGTCGTTTAACCTAACCTCTCGCATCTGCGTCAACCTCGAAGATATACCGCAAATCGCGATTTCCGACCTTTCGACTTCAGCCTACAGATCATCTTCTCTAATATGGGTCTTTTGCGAGTCATTCCTGAGTTATTAATCTCTTGCCTCGACAACCACTACCTTCTCGGCGACAATGATCCCATGACCCTCTGACGGCTACTCTACCCTGCCGGCACCAGTCACACGGATACCCGCAATTCCGATTCGAATTATCAACCACAGCAACTTTCTTCTCTTCTCCCGCCTCTCCCTCCACCCCACACACATCTTTCCCCTCCCCCCCCCCCCCCACACACCCTACGCTTTCTCCCTTGCTCCTAGGGTAAGTACCACACCTGTCACGGCATCAAGCACAATCCCTGCCGCTCACCCCCCTTACCTACCCACCCGACAACTGCAAACGCTCGCTCGCTCAAACTGACCCCCCACCCCCCCCCACTACCTCCTCAACTTTCCAGCGCACTGAAGAATTAGCATTACAGACTGTGAAAGGCATCATTGGCCCACTAGTTCTGACAGAAGAAACGATCAATATACAACAATGGGACACACAAGATTGATTCACACAACACATCACAGGGGAATCCTAAACCAGAACCTAGTACCCACTCATGTACGGGAGCTGAGATCATCGCCCACCTAGGCAACAATTTCAATAGTCTGATTGCAAAACTAAACTCCCTCAGATAGAAACAACCTCACGAATTTAGACTCCAAACAAACAGAAAACGAAACACGAACCCAACATTTCGCACAAGAAAAGAGAGGGAAAAGTGATCACCAGATGAAATTAAAAAATGGTATAAATCGGAGAGCCAGGTCATACGATTCCAGACGTCGGTGTTGCCCGCCTTTGATTTGACTGGGGCAAAACAGTAATTTGACTGGGGCGGAATTTCTTATATTTTTATGGGGGTTGGGCAGAAATAAGCCTCCGAAGAGGCATTGCTTCTCTCTTAATTCAAATCACCGGCTGTAAGTCTGTATCACTATGCAAAGAAATGCCCATTCAATGTGGCACCGGTCTAAAAACGCCTTCTTTCGCATCACTGTATATTACCCTCCCACAAACATAATAACAATGCAGTAACTTCAGTAGAAAACCTGGCTTCTCTGCGATGACTGGGTATAACATAAACAATCAGCCAGGCAGCATGGGCGGTCAACGGTGGGGGACGGGGGGGGGGACAGTCCCCCACTTTCAAAAGTGGGGGGATATCATATCGTTGTCCCCCCCACTTTTCCGGACCGTAATAAAAATTAATAGGCACCCTGCCGAATTTTTGTATCACTCTAAACCAGTGGTTTCCCACCAGGGCAATTTTCAGATTTCAGGGGAGAGAAAAATGTATACAAAGGTAATCATTTTGCAGGATTTTTTCAAGTTGTGAATTCATCTAGTTTACAAACGCAATTACATAGCATTTAACCCTTTCCCACATCTCCCATCTATATATCATAAGGAGAACGGCTTCAAGCGAAAGGCAAAGAGGAAAGGGTGAGAAAACGTTTGGGACCACTGAGTCAATTTTTTTGTCTGACAAACAATAATCTCGTTGGAAGCGCTAAGTCCACTGGATTCGGACCCCCAGGTGGAGATCTGGACCACTATGGCCGAATGGAAGGATTACCCACGCTTTCTACCGATTCTCGATTTTGAAATCGAATAGCCAGAAGTGCATAATTGTTCAAGTGTTTCGCGCGCAATTTCGTTTTTCTTCCAGGCTTGTAGCCTAAATATGGCGATTGTAATTCTTCGCATCATTTCGTTCCTGTCCTTTAATTCAGCAGCCTTGGGGCATACTGCCCCCCCCCTCCCCTTCTTCTGAGAGATGAATTCGGTGGAAATTCGTGAAAATAAGGGCGAAGGAAGAGAAAGTGGAAAATTGCCTGAGTTTTTCGCAGATCTTTTTTCGATAAAATTGCCCGGAAAACGGCATTTTTCCTCCTCGCGCTCCGCGCGCGCCGGTAGTGTCCAATGATCGACTTGTAAAATTAGGGTACAAATTTTCTTCTTTCCCAAATTTGAGTGGTCCAGTACGCCTATTGCTTTTCGATCTCATCCAGAGACCGTTCGGAGACCCCCTGGATCCAACGCAAACAAAGCCAGAGTAGAAAGGAATAAAAAAAAAACAAAAAACATTTTGTGATACTCGGTAAATCATCTTAATATGCACAATGACGACTTTTTGTTTTTTTTTTATACCCCAATCACAAACATTAATGGGTGCTATTGAGCGTTGGCAAGTGACGTTTCCTTCCTCCTTTCCGTCGACCTAGAGGCTATAAAAATCTGAAATTTTCTTAGTGCACTCCGCGCCAACGCAATGTGGCGCATTCGTCGCTGTAGGATGGTCAATTTGCATTCGGATGGGGTGTCGCCGACCCACTTTAATCAAACGGTGGCTGGGCCGGGCCGCACCAAGCTGAAAAGCAGGCCAAGCAGTAGGAAGGGGAGGAGCACCGAAGCCAGGAGGGGGATAAACAATGTCTGGACTGACGGAGGGAGTGGAAAAGAGACTATGAAAACATACTATAACAGTATAAATTGTAACGTGACGGGCCATAATTAGACAATATTCGCAATCGTCTAACTAGTCTCTAGCTACACATGATGTTGTATGGCTTGATATAACTATGTATCCTTTCACACGTAATCATATATGTGTCCAATCAATCGAACGGGATCAATATCCAACCGGAGTGCATCGTTTGTCTTCCAAATAAACAATTTGGTAGTTACCAATCATGGTAACACCATGATTGATCCTCGGAAACCCAGATTACCCACAAATAGTTTACTATTAATTCTCCAGGCGCAAATTGGGCCACAAGGAATCAATACCGTTTTGATTGTGGGTGTCGTTGCTACTAGGGAGGGGATAATATTTTGACGAGAAGAAGCAAAAGGGGATGGCATCGGTAAACACGGAGTGGTGCAAGTGTTAACCTGGTGTGAAGTACACAGGACCACTTTTGGGGTTTCTCCGCATAACCCAATTTCTCGCGACCATTTGATTCACCGTAGGCGGCACAAAATAATAATTATTCGAAGTATTCTATAGAACAGAATTACGGCGTTTCCTCTTAAGTTTCAATTATGAATACTATTGTGATGGTAATAACCATCACCACCATCCAAGGGATTTAAAAGGCGCCAACATAGATATGATAGTGGGTGGGTGGGTGGGGGTGAGAGAGAGGAGTGCACTCTAACTCACCGAACAGGGCTCATCAAAACACGCGGGGAATAACCAAGAACCATTGCATCTATTGTCCAGTACTCTAGAGCTTCATGCAAACAAGACATGGAGAAAATCAAAAAATCAAAACAATATCTTTTATGAATGAAGATTTCAAACAGCTGCTTGCATGTGTTGCTGCGGGATCTTAAGGTTTTGCCAACTAATTCTCCCAACGGCCTAAAACAAGCAGCTATATTGATTCACTATTAGATACTTAGAATATGCAATCAGAATGAACGTGATCGGCACTGGGACCAGGTTAAAAAAATCCGGTGACTTCCTAATTGATTTACTTCTTCTTACTTCCTTTGTTGACAAGCTTAATACAGTGACTTGCCACTTTGATCAATGTAACTTGACCGAAACAGATTTTATGACTTTCCCCACCTCTTTAAAAAATCTTCAGATATTTTTATGTTTCTGAAAAAAGCGCTGTAAAAATAACGTTATTAACTGGAATCTCTTTACATCACGCATGCATTTATTCAATTTTGGCAAGGACTGGTTTTTTTGTTAGGTGAAACGTTAATTCCCAGTTTTGCTGCATCATAATAACATTGAAACTCATAAAGGATTGAGGCGGGGAGACCCATTGAGTTCCTCTTTATGTTGATTGTTTTGATTGATTGATTGATGATTGAATTTTATATTCCGTTATAACTCATAAACGAATACATTACAAACCCTGGATCTTACCAAGGATAAATTTATATATTATTTCCAATTTGCCTTACTCAATCAACAATTGAACATGTGAAACAACCGGAAAAAAAACCCTCACGCCCCCAACCCCAAAACCAACTCAATCACACGAGGGGCGGGCGCTTAGACCACAAGTATTTCCCGAATTTGAAAATTCAGAGGAATCAAGTGTATTACACTGTTTCTCGAATGGCAATTCATTCCATTCAGAAACCGGAACTACACTTTCAAACCTTTTAACTCTGGGAACAACACAATACGCTACACTTGCTCTTGAATTGTAATGGAGATTTACATACATGGTACGTATTCTTTTACATAATCTTAAAAAAGAAATATACGTGCGGAACAACTGGCTCCAAAGTTGCGAGGGGATGGTGTTCAAGGGCCTTTCAAGTTAGCGACGTTGAAGTGAAATTTCCATGTATGCGATTACAGAAGGCATGATCGTTCCTGTAGGTTTTTCAATTTTACCAGTTTTGCAGGCCCGGAGATTACCTTTCACAATCAGCTTATTTCCCACTCAGTTATCGGTATGAGGATCCGTTTAAGTTGGGGGTTTTCGTCCCACAACATTCATAATGTCGTCACTAAATCTGAGTTTGTATTCTGTTCATGTGATCTCCAGCCCAGCGATCGATTTTGTTCAGTACCGAACACAGTACATCGTCACTATTTATTAGCCAATGCAAAATTCCGTTCTATCGACTGTTGTCATTGATTTTGCGAACGTACCCGTACGTTTATTTCCCAGGTGTTTTGGTTACAGTTTTTTGCCTCAAATAATTATAAAGAAGGTGGGGACCAGAGAACAGTCTGTTATTTTTTTTACCTGTTTTTATGATTTCAGTGAGTCATAGATACAATGCGAAATCGTTTATTATTCGCGAGGTATGACCGATCTTCAGGCTTGGCCACACTTTTGAGCCACTTCCTAATTCACTGTTACACCCTTGTAATGGTATACGTACTGAATGGTTTATGTTATAAAACGATACCGCCAATACCAATAGGTCCATTTGAAAACATTGTTTGCTTTTTTTTGAGAACTGTTAGTAAACAATTTTTTTTTCCATTTGTTATTTTTTTTTAGAGAGAGGTGGAAACTCATTAATTTCAAACTGTTGTTGCGTGTGGGGTGATGTCACTCTTGTTACTCCAATGTCTAATTCCGGTGTTCAGCCTCCTTGGAACGGATCGTTCATCACGAAAATCACGACCAGCAATATTCTTCGTTCGGTTGTGGGGAATTTTTCCTCGATTTTCCTATTTACAAAGCTGAATGGAAGTATCCATGTCATTCCTCGGGCGTGGATACCGCCTTTGGGTGCTATGTCGAGTTTTCAGTTTCGGATCTCTACCCAACGGACTGTCGAATGATATTGTGCCAGGATATTTCTAAGAATTATAAAATTAAAGCCACGTTTGTTTTCCAAATAATGGAACAAGAAAGTTGGAAATAAATTTTCGATTGGCTGAATTCTTTTGATACATGTAAGTATAGGTTATCGGACACCAATATATATTTCTCCAATACAAATTCCGTCCAAATCAGAGAATGTTGAGTCGTTTGTATTCTTTGATGCAAGGTGCTTTTATCCCGATGGCTTTCTCTCCCCCCCCCCCCCCCAGGGGCTATTTGGGTACCTGTGAGTGTAAACCTGTGCAAATCTCACTTTGATGCAGCACGTACTTACGTTTCTGTGAGATTAAACAGGTTGTTCTAATGACCAGGGTATATTTGTGAAGCGCAACTCGTACAGCCAGTGAAGTTGTGCTATCTAATTTCTATAATTCATATCATATTATCATATCCACAACCATTCTTAGTGACAAAATTGATCATTTATCTCTTTTTTCACGCAGTAGGTCGTTGAACCATGTCTTTGGCATGCAGAAGATTTTGCCAGGATGTAATGAGAGGAAATATGTAGTGTTCTTTTCCATTTCGATGAAGGCGTTGAGATATAAATTTAAGTTTATTCCGTAATGGAGATGCATGTGTTGTCATACAAATAAGCGAAGGATATTAGGGCAGTGAGAGAATCATGCTATTTTTGTAGTTTTGTGTATTTATATACAGGCCAACAATGTTTATGTATATATTGTGTACGCCCTTTATGAGATGCGAACAATGAAAAAAGGGGAGAATATAATTACCTGTTATAATAATAATAATAATATAGTAATAATAATATAATAATAATAATAATAATAATAATAATAAAGAATTAAAAAATTAGGGATAACTAATTGTCAAGAGGGGAAAGTCCATACAAAAACCCATTTGACTCAACCTCGTATCGGCATAATAGAGGACATCGATGTGGGACAAGGAACTTGTTAAATCTTGCAATGGATTGAGAACCTGCAAGGGAAAGTGAAGAGCACCACTGTCCAAGCCGTATACCAAGAGGTCAAACAAATTGTTGAAAACCAAGTTTAATGGGCAAAACAATATCCCTGGCATCAACACCTATGGCAAGACCCGTAGTAAGGCCCTACACCGCCTGGATAATAGAATGGACAAAAGAGGAAAAAATGACGAGCTGGACCCCAAAGGAAATCTTTAACATGTACGGAGGACTCACCCAAGCGCCGCTGTTCCACGCTTCTACCTACCACGACCCAGGTGGAAGAGGTCGACAGAGGTGGAGGGCAGCTATCACGCAAGAGAAGGGGGTATGGTTTACTAGTACCCTATGCAGATGGCGGACTAGAACTCCTATCAGGCAGCATAGGGTGCGGTGAAAGGAGAGAAAAGGAAAGGGGGGAAGGGGAATGAAGGGAGGGGACAGTCATCCCACTTGTAGCAAGCAGGACGAGTAAAAGAAACAAGGTGCAGGGACGATGTACCAAGTGGCAAGAAACCCACTAACTGGCCAATACCCTAGCAAGTGGAGCAAGGTACTACCGCGGAGATACCATACAGGTTGGCTGACTTGTACTGGCCCGACAGTCATACTGGAGTCCCCTGCTTACCGCTTGCCCAAGACCAGGCTCTACCCAACGAGCCATCAAGCTCACAATAATGAAGACCACGGGGACAGTAACAAAGGAACAGTGGACCACATCTTCGCCGGGTGTCAGAAACTTTCAGGGAACCGAGTACCTGAAGTGACACAACAATGTCGCTACACCAGTCCCACACGGCAAGCTTCCATTACTACGAGATCGATCACCCGAATACCTGCATCGATGCATCAGCTCATAGGCAGTGGGTAGACATACCAACTGTGATAAAAGCTCTGGAACTTCGGAGTGGAGAACAGATCTAAGTCAGAAGACCGGACATATCGTCTTGAAATACAACGTAGAATCGAGCTACAATAATAGATGTGCTTTTCCACTGGACATAAGTACAGACCAGGCTTCACAAAAGATCCAGGAATACCAGGATCTGAAGATTGGAACTCCAGGGACTGTGGAACGTAAAGGCAGAAGTGGTGCCGGTCGTGGTGGGGTCGCTAGGATCAGTGAGTCGCACTGGAAGGGTACGACAAAACATCCGAGGAGTACCCAAGATAACCGCGCTGATCAAGCATGCCTGTTTCCTCGGAACTGCCCACATAATCCGGAAGGTGCCTGGACTTCCCAGGATCCGGGAGGATCCCGAAAAGTTTATCACGATACCTCCAGCTACGAAAACTGTTGAAAATAGATAATAATTAATAAGAATATTATAATATAATATAAGAAAATAATAATAATAATCATAATAATAATAATAATAATATAAAATAAGATGGGAATGACACTGGTTACAGTCAAAATTGCCAAGTGTACGCCGCAAATTATCGCGGTCGTTCAATCCATAGAATACATTTGGTTCTCAATTCTGGGTTGTCCCGGTGTCTCCCACTTCTCTTCATGACATCATCATCAACGATCTGCTTAAGCGAGCCCATCGCTCGCCCTGTTTACGCAATCATTACTGTCCCCAAATCGGGATAATTTGCCGCTCACGTTTTTCACGGAACAGTGAAGATCGTCCCAGTTTATTCGTGAAAACATTCCCGCGAGCGGGAAACTTGTTATAGCAGCCCCTCAGAACGGGGCTGCTCCTGGTGTTGAAATTGAATTCCTTGGACCCCATGTAATGTGTATGTTTTTAGTGCAGTGCATTGGGCCGACTGGCCTGTTCTGCTCACGTCGTTCTTCGACATCGGTTTAACTTTTGAACTTACTTCACTTCAGACCAAACGAAGCGTGCGTGGGAAATAATAAGTACACATATATATTTTCTGAAACAAGACTCCTTGACCGCGTTTCAGCTCGCCGTCTGCGGAAGAGGCGATTGGGCATTAAACTGTCGTTGGTGATTGTCATTACGACATTCCCCATGTTTAGACTCGAGTTTTGTGCAAAGTACAATACAATTTTTACGAGAAATGACGTCACGAGCCAGTGGAACCTAAATGGCCGGTTGTTCAGATTACGATTAGGATTCCGTATTGTCATCACACCAGCACATCATGTGTGTTTATGGAAGGTTAGTACCTCACTTGATCTTACAATAGGCAGCAAGCTCGTACCGAGGGAGGGGGGAGGGGGGGGGGGTTGAGGTCGGAACCCGATGGAAGTGCGCCCTCATTATTTGCCTCACCCTCCTCCCTATTGGCAAATAGTACAATTTATGAGCCCCCAGATACATGCTTGCTCAATATTTTTGCTGAATAACAACTGCAAAACCTCTACTGACTGCCTAGAAATTAAGTTTTTGTGTTGAAAATTATGAATCACTTGGGCAAGGGGGGGGGCGGGTTCTTAACCCCCTGGTACGCCCAGATAGGCAAGACAAGCGGAATGTTTCTTCTCGACCCTTTGGTTTCATGCCATTTCTTGGGAGAAATAAGCTATTAAAAACTTGTTTAAGCATTCCATTGGCAACGGAGGTGATATTAGGGTGGGGGGGGGGGGCGGGGGGAGGAAGGGGATTTAAGTATTTTCAAGTGGCCTTTGATGCGATTTAGTGCAATAGCAAAATCTGAACCACTCCGTTTTGCAATTAATTTTGTTTCTCTCCTGTCTTAGTATCTCGGAAAAATTATGCAATTTCACATTGCAGTCGAGATAAAACAGAAAATAATGAATAGCATTCATAAGATTCTTGCTACATCGAGATCGTAGCACTTTACAATTGGTCAACACCGAATACAGAGATGTGCACTACAGCCACCATTCAGGTAGTTTCACCCTCATACCGAATCTCAAGACACGTTACTTTGGCCATCTATTCCACATACGGCCATTCTAGAGGAAACTCGGAATCATCAGATTGAAGTTTCCATGAGTGCTTTGCTTGGGTGCAGTCGGGTGGTGTCAGAGGCAGAGCGTTTTAGTAGCCCTGTCAGGGCTAGTGATGTTATCAAGGCTAGTAAGGAGTGTTATCAGGGCTAGTAAGTGTTATCAGGGCTAGTGGATTGTGTGTCATTATAGCATTTTCACCTCGTCTTAGGGGATTCACGAACAGCTTTAGCTGTGTGTAATATAGCGCACCCAGATACCCACTCTGTTGCCTGGTCGCACCTAGGAACTAGACATGTTGGCGCTGAAGCCGCCCGAGTATATCCCCGCTTCTGGAGCGATCATTGGGATAATACCTAACACCCCAAAAAGATTCCGCTTTTGAGCAATCATTGGGAAAAGTATCTAACCCTATAAAGACCTCATTTTGGTCAGAAAAACCAAGCTAGCCTTCATCACCAAGTCTGTGTAATCCATAGAAGTTACAAAGAAGTCACATAATTTATGAATTCGACCCATGATGGCCTTGAATGCCCTTTAACTTTGTCAGGAAACAATATTTCCGGCTCCACCGAGTTTTCGTTCAAATCTGAGTTTGGAAAATCGCCTAAATTTGACCGTCCGATGACCTAGAAATACCTCCACATATTTTTGGGATTCCCCTATAGTCCCCTACCCACCCAAAAGTTTTTTCGTTCATATCCGACTAACTGAAATTCGGCATAACGCAAAATTAACGGCCCCCAGCATTGCATGATGCCCACTTTTTGAATTCATCCGAAATTTCACTAGGGCGGACTGTTTCCCAGTTTCATGATCACTCGGTTAAGCGTTAAAGAGTTAATTGCGCTAACGCCTATAAGTTTCCGGCTACGGCGGCCGGAGCCTGGAACGGCGCAGCGTACACCCCCAAAAGCATAATATCGACGGGCACTTCTAGTGGTCGCGGGGGATATAATTATTCTATTTGCACATGTATTAGCAGCAAGAATAGCATCCCCCTTTAGGGGAGTACCTTGTATGTCGCGCCTGCATAACTCTCTGCGAAAGGAATATCCGAATGTCCTGATTTTCAAGTTTGCCGTTGACGCTCATCGATACCTCTCAAGTAGCAAATGGAAAACCTAAGGAAGTAACAAGCTGACCTGTAATCACTATGATAAGTCAACCATATGTCGTATAATCAATTAACTGATGAATGATAATGTTTTTTATTATATTTTTTATAATTTCGTATTTTATCTCGTTTTTTGGAAGCTCACCAACTTTCCTTGGACTGCCCTAATAAACTCTTCCAGATGACCATGTGGGGCGCGTACGTTTCGTACCGTGACCTAGGATGACCTATAACAGGGTCCCCAATGGCGAGACTTACAACTTAGTTCAGGTGGTCCAGAAAGGGGTGTTTCCGTTGGTATATGGTGTGAAGCGCCTTGATCAGCTGGTAGCTGGATTACTTGCGCTATATAAGAACTACTTATTATTATTAATATGACCCCAAAATGTGAAAATAAATGGAAGGAATAGACGTTCATTTTCGCTAAATAAATGTGTCAGTCCGAACCCGAATTTTTGTTACAATTTGTATGTATTGCTCAAGATCGAAAGTTCCCATCATGCAGTCATAAATCCCCGACATGTGAATATTGCCAACCCTGCCATATGATCTCTTTTGTTGTTTTTTTTCATTGAAGTCACGCAATAATTCATTTGAAAAATATTAGTCTATGACAGGGGGATGCTGTAATGGGCTGGTAGGTGTTTGATGTTTTGTTCCCGTTTGATTACGGGGTTCGTCTTTGCCTGTGGTGACGTGCGGGCTTCTACAACACCTCCCATTCTTAGAGGAAAAGGGCTCACAGACTTGTGGAGAAAAGTGTACCTGAAGACGCATAAAAAACCGTCGGATGAGAACGTTTGTGGTGGGGAATCTGGGACGTACACACGCCGCTACACATAACTCCACCTTACTCTCTCGTGGCTATTAAATTGAAAGGCCTGTTTCACACGCTTACATATGATTTTAAGGATAATTTATATGTTGTCAAAGGTCATCGGTATACTCATCCGCTGGACATTCGCGTTCGAACTGTGTACAGAGCGTCTATGGGACCTCCCCCTCATGAACTAAAATTTGTAGGCGGTAACCGCCCCACGTGTACCGGTAATATCCGCGCTTGGGGAGCATCATTGGGAAAGTATCTAACCCCCATAAAGACCCCTCCATTTTATCATAGAACTAAGATCATGTTGATTGGGACTAACAACAGTCCTCAGCCACCAAGTTTTGTTTAGTTCGGATCGACTAAGTAGAAAAATTGCGAAAAAACACAATGTGACCTCTGGGACCTTGAAATCAACGTCCTTTTTATTCGAGACCAACTTTTGTCCCCCCCACCACTTCGTGTGAATCGGACCTAACTCTGTAATTTTCGCAAAACAAACACACATTGCCTTCTCCCGGTGACCTTGAAATCATCGTCATGTTTTTCGGGTACACTTTTGTCCCCACCCACAATGTTTCGTGGTAAATCGGATACACTCATATGTTCGCGTGTATAACCTGCAAAATAGAGGGCACAGACAGCAGTGATCCCACTTTCGAACTGATCCGAGAATTCACTGGGGCGGACATGGTGTCACCAAGTTTCAGATCATTGAATAAAGGTTGAAGAGTTATTGCGCAAACGGCAAGTTTCCGGCGGCGGTGACGGAGACCGGCGCGGCTACCAACCCCCAAACCATAATACCCCGGACCTTCTCAGTGTCGCCAGGGATATAATTACCTATCCTACGAAGACAAACTTTGCAAATGCCGCCCATACATGCACACTCAAGAGCAATAACATAGTCGAAAAGGCATTGATACGTTCCCACAGGTGGTGCAGTTCGAATATAACACAACGATTTCGCTATGGGCGACATTTCGTCAATACCTGACTACTGTTATGGTGTGAGCATGCGCCCTTAAGTGTCCAGGCCTTAACCTCTTGCGAAAATCTATAGCTCATGCAGTCAGTAGAGATCCGACTTGAGATCGCAAAGCTGCCATTCCACTAATATAGGAAATTGGCAAACTTGTTGGTTTTCATTCTCTTTCAAGATTCAGCAATAACCGATCCAGATAAAAACAAAAACAAACAAACACCCAAACCAAACTTTTGTGAAACTTTTGAAGAAATTTGGAAGAATACGTTATGTCACGATATTCGACGGTTGAGCTGAATGTGAAAGTGTCATTTATATGACAGAATCACAAAACACAGATTTTCAGATTTGGTCATTAGGAAAAAACAAAAAACTGAATCCGACCATTTTCAATTCACAAGTCATTGGTGATTAACCACAGATGAAATAGAATAGAAATTCTTATTATTATTATTATTATTATTATTATATTATTATTATTATTAGTATTATTATTATTATTATTATATATTATTATTATTATTATTATTTTATTATTATTATATTATTATTATTATTATTATTAATTATTATTATTATTATGATTATTATTTACATTCTCTTCACAACTCTTTTGGTTGGTGTATCAGTCTATCATTCTTCTTTGACCTCGGAATCCTACCGGATTCTGGGAGGTCTAGTGTTCGCGTAGTATGCGAGATGTGAGCGGTGTCCAGAAGTGCGGCTTTGAGAAGTTTTCGTACTTCGTGATTACCAGGTATGCTCAGTATGTGTTGTTGTGTTGATTAGTTATTATTATTATTATTATTATTATATTATTATTATTATTATTTTATTATTATTATATATTATTATTATTATTTTATTATTATGATTGAGAACCCAGTCAACCAGCAGAATATAATCAAAAGTATTGCATCTTGTAACCTTGTATAATACGCAAATCACGAAACGCAGTCGCGTATTAAGGAGCAAGTACCCTCCTCTTTAATGCTGGTCGCAATTGCGGATATGGCGATGTTAGTTTTGCTATACCTGTCCCAGAAACAGTAGTATTACGGGCCGCAATGGGGTTGACGGTCGTGAGGTTTCATCTACACCTTAACTATGAAGCCAGACTGCGTGGCTATTGGTCTACCGGTCTCACGACCTCGGTAACCTGTAGTCAAGGAATGACTTCCTGTGTGCTGATGATCCAACAGATTGGCGCCTCTATCATTAATGAAAAAAAACAACCTAAATATGCTCGTGGAAGTATTTTCATTTATGCCATTAGTGGGGAGACTGACCATATTTTATTCCTCCAATATAGTAGTTGAGCGAGAAAAGACGTATAAAGTAGTTAGTAAAAGTAAATAAAAGAACTCACCCAGGTTATCATTCAAGGGGAAGATTACACGCGGATACAGAAATGGATAATTGTCTGTGGCCTTACACGCTTAAAGCAATGTTTTTTTAACATATTGATTGAACATTGTCGTTAATACCCAAAAATGGTTCAGTTTTTAAACTTGTAAACTAGCCAAGTACTTGTAACGTTTCAATGTAAGATTCAATCTGGATATAGCATACTTCGCACAAAGTGAATGTGTTACTCAACGAGACTGTCTCAGCGTCCCCCTGGCTACAGTACTGACTGCAGCATCCCTAACAACAAGTACTGACTGCAGCATCCCTGGCAACAAGTACTGACTGCAGCATCCCTGACAACAAGTACTGACTGCAGCATCCCTGGCAACAGTACTGACTGCAGCATCCCTGACAACAAGTACTGACTGCAGCATCCCTGGCAACAAGTACTGACTGCAGCATCCCTGGCAACAAGTACTGACTGCAGCATCCCTGGCAACAAGTACTGACTGCAGCATCCCTGGCAACAAGTACTGACTGCAGCATCCCTGACAGCAAGTACTGACTGCAGCATCCCTAACAACAAGTACTGACTGCAGCATCCCTGGCAACAAGTAATGACTGCAGCGTCCCTGGCAACAAGCACTGCCCGGTTGAGGTCAAAGATGTAACTATATTAAGTGCCCCTGGTATGGATTGCTTTTTCTGTGAGGGCATAAACTTGATTATCATTTGCTTGATAGCTGAGGCCATATATGGTCGAGTTGTTTTCTTGTGGCAGTTTTATTTCATGTTATGTCTCACCTCGAGAGTCCAGACGTAAAAAAAAGCTAGAACTTCGAGTCCGTTTCGTTCGCGTTCCTCGTAAATATTTGTTTAGCGACGGTGTATCCCCAAATTTTCAACTCAAAATTAATATTTGACCTAGTAAGCCCCAATATAGGAAGTAGTTCATTAGAATTGCGTTTCTTGTAGGTTCACCTGGGCACCACGGCTATGGTCCCCCGCTCCCTAATCCCCATTCGACTATTCGATCTGATTCGTGATGATAACGGCCACGTGTAAAATTTCAATCTTCATTCATCCCCCGCCAAATTTCCGCTATGAATTTAACGGATCAAGGATTTGTAACTAGTTATTAAAAACATTAAAAATTGGTTAACAACACTTTATATTGTAGATGTGTCCACACAGGATGGGCAGCTGAATTACTAACAGCCTACATTTGAGGAAGACAGCTAAACTGCGGGATAATTATCCTATCCCAGGAAAACTTTAAAGGGGGAAGATTAGTCAACTTTAGCATATTTCCTGATATCTAGATCTAACTGATGAATCGCACTTTCGGAACACTTAAGAGATGAAATGTAACCCTATGCACTGTAAATGTTCCCAATAGTGAATAAGCCAGTGTCCCTTTATATTTATTGTGGGAATTACTATTACTGCTTCCTTACCAGTGCATACTCTCTATATCATAATAGTAGATAATTGCATATTTCGCGTGCTATTCAAGAATATAGTACATTACAACTTGTTGTTGCTATGAGGTTTTTTAGTGAGCTTGAAGTACTCGCTATATTTGGCCTATATGACTTCTCAGTAGGAGTCAATACGCGCGCGATAGGCACCACCTGGTATTACATTTGTGGAACTTCCAAATCGAGGTTACAGTTACTTTAGACTGATTCAAGAGAAAATTTTAGCATCACTTGTAACTCCTAAGTATAAATGCCACCACGTATACAACTATTTATCTCTTCCTCTTCTTTCTATTCTCATAATTTCCATTTCATATTGTGATGTGTCTTTCTCTCCCCATTGTCACTATAACCGTGCTAGTAAATAAACTCCGAACTTGATTATCTGATTAAATTTGGGTTATCGCCCTAACTTGACACCTCGGACTCAAAAACAATAGATTCCAAGTCTTGGAGTATATGACCTGATCTCGATTGAAGTCCTAATCCATCCAGTGAATTGCATAAATAAAACCTCTTCCCGTTCCACTTGAAGGCCCAACAAACTGAATATCTGTACTTCCAAAAAGGTTCTCTAAACCCATGCATTTCAGGCATAGGAAAAAGGTTGACGGTTGTAAAGCAGACTCGAAATCACTGCGTTGGATTATCTGACTTCACTTGACGCCCGGAGATGGAAATTGGGTATATAAGGCGATGTGTTGTTTTTTGAGTGACACTTTCCACAGCATCATCGTCTGCCTCCATGAAAACGACCGTCATCACTTGTTCACCATTTTTAGGCAAGTGACAATGCCTCTTTAATAACTTTGAAGATAGTGTACATGAAGGTTGGGGTGAAGGTCACTCTCGATTTACTACTATTTTTAGTTTTCTTCTGGTCCCTACCCGATGTTCGTGTGGATTCTCATTGTGAATAACATCTATTCCTTGCAGTAATACATTTCGAGCAGTATAGGATACTACTGCGGATCGTCGAGGTGTAAGGTTGAGTGGAAACCTGAATGATGGGAAAAAACAAAAGAATAGAGATGTTACAACCACGGTTTCGATGGAAATGACCGCATTTTTCCCTCTCTTAAATTACATTCAAAACAATATTGTGCCATTTGTAATCTTACCTGGTTTCGAAAACATCCGTGTTATCTTTTTTCAATAGGTTACTGGTGAAGCACGCAACGTGAATTAACCTCTTTAAAGGATTAATTATCAGAGGTGAATCACGGAGAGCGTCTACTGACGGTCCACGAAATAGGACGGTTGGTTTAACGTGACCGAATTACCTGATTAAAGGTATCCGCAGACATGTTGAAGACTCAGCCCTTCAGTTATAAGTCGTCGACACGGATCAACGCCGGACATTGACGAACCCACGTAATGACCTTACATGATACTTCGTTGTTTGGCGTTTAAAAATTGACGAATAATATGTCCATGCACACGTTTTTTCATATTCCCGTGGTCCCGTGTGTTAAGGAGCTGTTCCATGCTATCCGCTCCGTTCATTATTCTGCAGGAGTTGCGAGAACACGATGTCCCCCTATGTAAATAAGACAAAGACGAGAAGAGTTGATCCAATGGTCCAACAATACGCCTCTTTCTCATCTATTTCCAAATTTCATTTCCAAAGCAATCTCCAAACAACACCGTCCCTTACTTTGTGAAGGATTTGCACGATATGCCTTTTTTGAACTGTTTCAGTATGAATGGCAGTATTTTAAATTACAACCATATTAAACATACAATATGATAGCTGGTATTTATATTCGCTTTCTTCCACTGAATGCTCGAACGCGCTCACAGATATTACTCGTCACGGTAACTAGCTACACACTCGACAATCCGGAGATGAGGCAGCGCCTTAAATACACAGCACCAGTTTCTCGCGAAGTCCCACACAGGTCCCCATTTACCTCCTGGGTGGGGAGAGAGGCCTGGATAACTGAGTGTCCTTGCCCCAGAACACCACGGAAAAGCTAATGGTTGATGGGACTGATCATTCTTCTGTGCGTTCCTTTTGGAAACAAATGAGCCATTGGGGAACAAATATCTATAGCGAGGCATGACAATTCTCGTGATCAGGTAAGAGGAATAATAACATCTATCTTAATTAATGAAGTAATTAAGTATCTAGTCGGATGTTCATCGAGTTGAGTCACAGAAGATGTGCTGGTGACGGAAGAGAGCGAATCACACCAAATACCCTTGACACAGGTGTTTACGCCAACCCACCACATGGCACGACAACCCAGGTGACCAGAGCACCGGAAGGGAAAGCGCGGTTCTTGCTTTCTGGAATCAGGTGACAGACTAATATTGTGATGATCTAACAAGCAGCATCTCGCACGAAAGCACAAACGCCACCCAGATAAGGAGGCGAGCACAACAAGAATGCAACTGCATTCATACTCACGATGAAAATGTGACATAAGAGTATCATTTTGTCCTTCATTGATTTTTGAGGTGTCATTTGAGGTAATGCAATGTGCATGAGGAGTCAACAACATGTTTAGAGGAATTCGATTTTGATTTCAAAGTAACCTAGTGGAAATGATGGGATCGTCTTTGTTTCAGTTTAACTGATAAACTCTCGAGCTGAACTTTTCCTATTTTTGTGTATACTTTTTTTGTATATGGTGCAAAAATTTCCGACTGTGGAAGTAGGACTCTCTTATGTGTTGAATACTAGTTGTGTTTACTAAGGAGGCATGGGGCACAGTCGCATTCGCCAATATGAATGAATAGATTCTTCCTGTTTAGGCAATTCAACAACTGAAAAATCTCGTTGGGAACTCCTATCAATCACCGCTTCACATGGGCAACAGATTCGGGGATTCCTTGCCTGAGTTTCATCATAATGTGCGATTATTTGAGTCTTGGCTGGATTGTAAGGATTTGAATGACTTTGTTTTGTTAGCCCTAATTACAGGAGACTAGGGGCAGAGGTGCAACCACTATCTGAAAGTTGAGGCACTCATAGCATGGAGAGAAATTCTTCTGTTGTGAAAAACATACATGACATGCCACAATTCTAACCAGTAGGCCATTCTATGGCGCGTAATTAATGACGCTTCCATGTTTAAACCAAACCCCCAACATACTGTAATCCTAGTGGAAGAATCGGCACAATGCATCGATATTTGCACTTGTTCAGGCCTTGGATTTTCTTAATTATTTTTGTCACGTGATCAGGTTGCGTCACTGTTGACGCGATTTATACTTATATGTAACATCGCCCTTATGTACTGTGCAACAATTTGCAATTGACGCGCGGGGAGTGTTGGAAATGCACCCCAAAGAACGGTTCGCGCAATTGGTACATGCAGTAAACCAGTTTTCGGTGGCGAGCATGATACTCCCTATTTTTGCGGCTAATTATCAATATGAGCAGGTCTGGTGCCATATACGATTCAATTTCTCTTTCTGTGAAGAATTCATTATTCCTGATATTTTTGAGAATACTTCTTCGCAATTGTGCTGTTAATTTTGCAGGGATGTAAGACAACTTTTGTGTCTACCCCTTTCACACTGATAATGAAAACAAGATTCGTACTGGAGCATACATAGTAGGCTTAGCGTTAGGCCTACTTAGCTTGCGATGTTCTGGCCCATGCGAAGAACACATAGGCAAGGCATACTCCGACACTTTAGGTTGATCTATGACATATCCAAAAATCCTTTTGCAACTAGTGTAGCCCAATCACATAGCACATTCAATATTTCAAGTCAGTAGAATCTAGTTGGGCCTTGTTGAAGAGTATGCACACAATGGAGCTGATTAGCAGAGCAAAATTGCATAGGGACCATTTAGTATGAACTGCAGATTAATACCCAGGCCAAGAAGTAGGTTGCGGTGCCAAAAAACGATGATGATGAAATTCCCCAGCTATTCTAGTCTACTCCACGGACACCGTCGTAACTGTTTGATGCAGTGGACGTTCCGTGGAAAATCGCGGGATCTGGAGGACATCACATCTGCGATGAATGGGGGGAATGCAGATTTTGCTAGCCTGCGGGACCATGACAATACTCCATTCCACCCCGATCTCAAAAATTTTTGGAGCCGTGCTTCGAGTTTGGAAAAAAAAGGGGAGGTTGGAAAAAAAAAAAAAACCCAGCCAATAAATGGAGAATGCTGAAAGCCTTAACAGTTACTGGACTTTCTCTAGAGGCCGCTCTGGGGGAGAAGGGAAATATTCCGTGAGGTCAGCCGAGGTCGGGGACTGAGGCCCATGAACACCAAGCCTGACGCCATTGTGTGCCCCCTTTTGAAGAGAGGACAAACAAATATGAACACTGACAGAGTGATTCCTTGTCTATAATTGTCAGTAATACGTTTAGGCGAAAATATTGTCTTACATTCTTATAAGGAAACAAGGCACACTGCTCTACGTGTTCAAAGAATAGGTTTCAGACTTTAATCGCTTTTGAACCTCAAGCGACTAGTTGTTCGAACTCCAAAATAAACAAGAAGCAGCCCCTAGATACGGACAGCCTGCATACAGTATGAGCTCTCAATATATTCCTAACTGTATTCTTTGCTGACCTTAGGTGACTGACCTGGTACGGAGTAGAAGCACTTCTGATCTATATGGAGTATTCCTGTGCTGGATCATGTGGAAAACTTGTGAGGTGTTTGATGTAGGAAAACGTTGCACAACTAATCATGAGTAAACGAATTGATATTCCATAGAATCCTTGTACAGCTCTGGAAAGATAATTGTGCAGTAGTAGGAACAAGTCAAAACATTTATAGCATGAAGGAAACACATCTTGATATAAGTAATTAATACTTCCCATTAGGTTGAATTCACCATTTCTGATGGCGTCTCAAATGGATTACCCATATAAGTAAATAGACTTTGAAGTAGTCAATGTTAGATTGCTTGAGAAGAACCAAACGTTGCCTTGAGAAAAATATGAAAGTTAATACAACTCTGGTGAGAAGTAGCTTGGAATATGATCGCAAATTTGGTTCCCTCACATTAATGCTGTATAGAGGGACATGATAGCTTGGGAAAAATAAACGTAGAACTGCTGCTTCATCGGCGTGGGACTACTATATACTTTCCCTTGAAAAAGAGCTCAGTGTCTAGACTGCTCGAGAACGGGAACTCCCCAACACTTGAGACAATTGTAGAGAAAACTGATATATCATGTACCCTCTACAAGATTATCAATTGCCATATCCCAGCTATCCAATAGATGAATAACATAGCGTTATGTGATGGTCACATAAAAATAAATAAGTCATGACAAAATGGAATTGGATCCAATCGGTGTTAATTCAATAACTAAAAGAAATAAACGGGCCTTCTCAAGGCGATGAAATGAAAATTACAAAAGAGGGTGGACGAGGGGGGCCCCAAAACTTGTGTTGTTATATACCGCTAACTATATAACGTCTATCTGATTGGCATATTACTAATAAAACACGAATGCTAATTGGGCAATATAGCGGCATTTTCAATTGGCTACTTCAGATCACGTTACATCCCAAAGTAAGACAATGCATTATAAATCGTCGTTGTCGTGGGACTACCCTACACGACCGCCTACGTGTAGGATAAATAATCATCATTTACTGGATCACTTCCAGCAGTGTTCTTACCTTCACACTCTTGATCCGGTACAAGATTTGCAGCAATTTCACCTAGGTCCTCGAAGGAACTCTTGGTTTTTTTGCTTTTTCAATGGCTACGATTCCGCTTAAGGTATACTGCCAATAAAGTACCGATATCATAAGACCTAGGCTCTGCCTTTTTGCCTTAACCTTGCCAGGAGAACCAGTTTCAGCTATCATGGTCCTGCACATACGCATCATCATTTGGTGCAATGATTCCAGACCCTTGGAATGGAGTCTAATAGTATTCTGTTTTCGTCTTGTTGCAACCTGAACCACATTCCTTCACCAGTGACTGATTCAAGATTATGACTGGGAGATTTGCCCTATATTACGAAACATGGGGTCAACGGGTGGGCGGACGGGGGGACATGTCCCATCCACTTTCAAAAGTGAGGGGGGGGGGAATAATCTCGTTTGTCCCCCCCCCCACTTTGCCAGACCGTATGAAAAATACTAGGCACATGCCCGATTTTGCATCACTCTAAAAATGATTCCAATTTTGTCTAACCAAAACGATTAATCGCGTTAATATTGTCCTAAGCCCATAATTCCAGGCTGCGGACCCCAGGGGAAGATCTGGACCCGACTAGGGCGAAGTGGAAGATTACCCATGCTCCATGGCGAGTTTCGAATTTTAAATGGAATTGCCAAAAGTGCATTAATTTGTCAAGTGGTTCGGGCGCTATGGCGTTTTTCTTCCAGGCGTGTAGGCCTAATATGCGATGTAAAGCTTCGAAAACATTTCGTCACTTCGATTAATTTACAGAAGCATTGGGGCAGACTGCCCCCCCCCCGTATTTTTCTGAGATGAAAAATTCGGGCAATAATTCGTGGAAAATTGGGAAGGAGAAAAGGAAAAATGCCTGAATTTTTTGCAGTATTTTTGATAAAATGCCCGGAAACATGCAATTTTTTTCGCGCGCTTCTCGCGCGCCGGTAGTTTCCAATGACCGACTTGTGAAATTCGGGAACAAATTCCTGCTCTCAATTGGGAGTGGTCTCTGTCGTAAGTCTATGGTTTTTCCCTTCGAATCCACCAGAGACCGTTCGGCAGGAACCTTGGATCCCACGCAACACAAAGCCCAGAGCCAGAGTGAAAAGGTAATAAAAAATACCATGTGTGATACTTGGTGAATCATCTTAGTATGAACAATGACAACTTTCTTGTATGTCTTTTACATCAAATCACACCTGTAGAGGGGGCATTGAGCCTGGCAGATGCCGTTTCCGTCGATCTGGAGGGTGATGGAAATTTGAACATTTTTGTTGGGACCGCTCCGCGCCAATCGAGGGTGGCGCTACGCTTTGGTAGACTGGTCATTCGCATTCGATGAGTCCCCCCCACTTTTCCAAACACTCCGACGCCCCTGGTTTACGTTAACTCTATTATCTCCACAGCCTCGCATCCAATGGAATAGTTCTCAACACCATTAGAGACAAATTCACATCACATCGGGATTTTTTGCCTTGCTCATTGTCTGTTTCCCAAGCTGAACACGTGACGTTCATAAAACCATTTGAGATATTTGGATACCTAGAATTTGATGTAAATAATTTGATTTGACCACTGATACAAAGGTCCTTAAAAAAACAGAACCGAACATACTGACTACATTGCCCTAAATCCACTTTTTCAGGGCTGCCATGCTCCTCAACCTTCCCTCTAACATGTCTACAATATGCTACTAGTGGACCTTCAATGCACCTTTTTTACAAGGGAAAATTGGGAATAATAGTCTGAAACTAATAAATAAAATACCGTCCAGGAAACACAGATCAGCTCCTACATTTGCCATGATCTCACAGGACTACCCATGTTCTACATGGCTCTGACTTTAGGGACGAGCCATGTTCCTGGCATACGGCACAACATTTGACCTATTCTTAGTCCTTGTTTATGTTTTCCAAAGACACGAGTTCGGCTCTAAGTTGAGCCGCAACTATGCCTGGTGGACCGACGTTAATCTTCTGTAGAACTTCAGACTGCATACTTCTTGCGATATCAACCTGTCATCCTTCATAGTAGGGCCGTCTGCGATGGACACCTTTCCCGATATGCCCAACATTTTTGTACCACTTTTTGGGATTGACCTCCTTTTTTCTGGCCAACCTTCACTGATACCTTCATTAGAACTGCGTAGTTCGAATCGATCTGGTTTCTGATATAATGTCTTCACTTTTCTGTTCAGAGATGCAACGAATTTCACCACAATATGTTGTTTTTTCAATCGGACCCCTTTTTTCAGGGTTCAACCTAACAAGGCATGGCATCCTCCACTTTCCTTGCTGGTTTATAACTGTATGGTGACATCATCATTTTGAAGCCTTAACTTTGTAGTCTAGGTGTGCGCATTCAAGCTTTTCAATTTGATCATTTCGTGGATGGCTTATGATCCGACCTTGACAGTGAAATGTTTCCCATACAATTATGTGTGAAAATTTTCGCATGCGTATAAAACTGCCATATTTCCACGCTCTATGTTTGCATATCTCTGCTTCTACATCAGTGACAGGCTTTGGATGCAAAATGATTTGATTTATCTTCCTGAATTAACACACAGCCTACACCCTCTGATCCGGCACTACCTCAGTTTTCCCTCCCTTTCTTGTATGCAAAGAAAGCCACTGACCTTGTTTCCCTAACAGTTTTTGTGATCTCTGTAGTCAACATCGTCACTTCGTCCACTCAAATTATTATTCTTTCATCTACAACTCACGCAAGGATGTTTTTTGGCTATATTGGAATGAAACGATCCATTTCGTGACGATCCCTAGAATCCTGTAATTGTTTGACAGTAGTTTTAGCTGCCAATTTTCTTTATGGATTTGACTTCGTCGGGGTCCTGGATGGACACCATCTTTGTCCATAGCACATGGCAGAATTTGATGCTAGACGTTTTGATTCCACATATTCTCTACAACAGTAGAGAACATATTAGCCTACCCGTATAAAAATTGGCTGCTGATATTCGCATGAAGCGCGAGATCCTACAAGATCATTTGATGCAACTACATTGCAACGACCCCTCTCCGACCATATATCACTTAATCGGCCTGATTTTTTCTAGCTAAAGTACGGCCCCCAATTTTCATTTTCTTTGGTGGACCATAGGCCATGGGAGGGACACTTCCAATTGGGGCTAGCCATGTATTCAAATGCGTACAAAACAGAAGTAAAACCGCAACTGCGCGTCCAATCTCGCACGAAAATTTGCGCTTGTTGATATAAACTTAATCTTCGGCTTTAATTTTGAACAGTCTCTCACGAATTGTGGCTTTCCCTGGCCGAATATTCGACGCTATATTGAGGGGTTTCCTACCCTCACCGAGTGCCTGTCCCCTCAGTATGTGCACCGTTCACGCACCCAACTTTCAACAAGTGGTCGCACCCATAAATTGATTTTCTGAATACTCTATTTTAAATTTGCAAATCGACCATATATGCCAAAAAATTCACATGTCCCGCCCAGTGGTAGACTTACCCCCGTCGCCTCAACCTCCATCCCTTCAATCACCAACATGTCAAGTTACACTTTTGATCATTCCATTGAAATTCAGGCGATATCGGACCGTTGCCTTTTTTCCACTTGAATTTGAATCATGTCTTTTCGACAATCGCAATTTGTGGCATTCCCTGGCGTATTTTTGATGCTGCACTGTGTGCCCCCATAGTGATATTATGTGCACGGCGCAACCAACTTTCAATAAGTGTGTCGCATCCATAAATTTTTAAAAAAATCACAGATCCTGCCGATGGTATACCTACCCGCCGTCGCCTCAGCCCCCTCCACTCAAGAAGTTGATTTCGGTATGTTTTTTTGTTATTTATAGCTGTTCCCCTAGCAGGAAATCGACAAAAAACATTCCAATGAATTAAGGAGCAACACACCGAGCTGGTAAAGTCAGTCTTATTCAAACGATAGGGAATTTAAGGAGAACCCTTCTTTCTTGATAATTAAGAACAGCCCATAGTGATTCATACTGTATATGTGTGCAACTAGGCATATCATATGTCTGTATGTCTGAAAAACACTTTTTCAACAAACCGGGGCATACTAAATACGAATCCTAAAATGGAGCAGCGGATTCACTCAACTTAATAATATCAAGGCCGCTTTAAAACCATCGATCGTACACCCCCATAAAAGTATTTTCCCCTCCGCTGTTGATGATTGGAATTGAAGTACACGTTGGGCGGTGTGCGCGCTGACATACGTAGTGTTCCACCTGGTTGTCCACTTGTGCTGGCTGTCATTTCATTGCGCTTGTGGTCTATGGGTTTCTGCATTTTTCCTAAAGAGGAGACAAGATTTGTTGCTGTACAGATTTTCCTTCAACCGTGTTTTTGGCGCCAGGACACTGTTGTTGTTTTTGAGTAAACCAAACTTGCTTACATGGGCAATGGACTTAATTTCCACTGCATCATTGCAATTTTTGTCCGCCGAACCTCTGGTTACAGCCGCTAAATAACGCACTCCCTTTCTTTGTGATAGCCTAGTATATTCATATCGTTAAAGGGTGGATAGAGGTCTCTGACCTGTACGTCCCAAGGTGGGGTCGGTATTCCGATTCGCTGAACCATTTATGCATTACGTTGGCATAAACCCTAGTCCTAGGCTACATTAGGCCTACTAACTTACTAAAATTTGTTGGAGAATTTGTTTTCGTAATATTCTTGATACACCACGTAAAGCCTATCAAGGCCCAACGCTAGATTCCTCGGCACTACCTGAGACAATTCAGCTCAGGCATGAAAATTCGTTCAAAACACTTTTTTTCGACTTTTAATCAACTCTAATCTCGCATGTTCCAGTTCCTCTTCTGTTTTTTCTGCTTCCCTGCCAGTATGTACAGTACGAAACATGCTGGCTGATATCTTTCAAAACTTTCCGCTCAGAGAACAATCCTCAAATTTGCATGCAGTGTATTTCCTTCAACACGTTGTCTCGCGAAATAGAAGTCGATTTCAGTTGTTGTAAACGTCAAAAATTCAGCGAAAGAATAATAGAATGGAATGGAGACAATGGGCAGATGGGGGACGAAATGAATCTCCATTTCAAGCAATTTAGCTTTGTGAGGTCATCCCAAACTTGACATAATAAAGCTTTAGCCCCCCCCCCCCAAAAAAAAAGAGAGAGAGAGAGAGAGAAAAAAACAAGCGATCGCCCCCAGTGTCATTCCTGGTTGCGCGATCAGTAGTTTTCTACCTATTATTCACCCATGCAAAAATTACAGGCATTTTTTTTGCTTCAAGATTTTTTGTATTAGCATTTAACAAACAGCTACTAATCATGACCAATTTACAAATTGTATAAGGACTGATTATTGACCATGTCTACCAAAGAGTATGGTGGAAATATGACTGAATTGCCTGAATAGGCCATTAGACAAACGATCAGCTTCATTACATATTTTCTCATCAAATAGCTCGAACCAATGTGGATCTTTACAGCAAAATTACCCCCAACCACACAACAAAAAAACAAAAAACCAATAGGGTTTTCAGACTACCGTAAGCTGCAAATCACACTTCAGCTTTATTGGAACAATTATTCTGGATTAATCATGTTCATGGTTTTCAGACTTTGATCTCTGTTTGACACTCATTTTGACCTTTGACCTTACCCCATAGGTATAAGATCTATCTATGTACGCATCATGGGGACCACATTACCGAGTATGAGTTCGATTCTACAGGTTAGGGTCGTCGAGTTAATCGTATCAGTTATAGCGTGCCAATATATTCTTTTTACCAATTTTATAAAAAAATTGACCCCCCAATCCACAATAAAAACAATGGGGTTCTTTAACTCCCCCCCCACCGTAAGGAAACCACCACACCGAAACACCAGCTTGACGGAGCGGGCATTATGGACTTTGGACACCTGTTGACTACAGATGACTTTCAGTTAGTTTAGTAGTTCAGTTTAGTTTAGACAAGGCCAGGAACAACCCTAAAACATAATGAGTGGACCGTCCTAGATAAAAAGGGCTCAACGGATAATAGGCATCAATTGCTCCAAGTAAGAGTTCTGTTCGACGAAAAACGTATTGAGTATTACTCATAAGATCATTAGACAACGCCGAATCCCCCACTAACAATTATTATACCGGCATCCGGGACGTCTTCGCGTCCCACGCACAACGTCACACGTTTCGGCAATCCTTTGTTCTGACTCGATACATATGTTTAATAAACTCGTGAGAAGATAAAAAAAAAATCTTGCGTTGTTTTCTGATTGTCATTGGTGTTGATTTGACCCACTATATGATAATGATGGGGTGGAAGACGATTTCCACTATGGTGGACAATAAACCATTCATCTATCTGATCTATCGATATATCTATCTATCTATCTATCTATTCTAATCTATCTATATATCTATCTATCTAATATTATCTATCTAATCTATCATCCTCCCATCCAGCCAATCCAGTCCATCCATCCATCCATCTGCTGGGCAGCCTGACTGAAATTCCAAATTCGCCGGCGTCGGGGAGTAGCCTACTTCTGATGTCAGAATTAAGGTGATGAAGATGGTCGGACAATAGGCTAATGTATGTCGTGGAGGAATTTTGTACAGAAAACTATCCCAGTTTACATGACCCCTACACTTTGGTTTCCTTTTCCACGTACTACGCTTGTCCGGCCCCCCCAGGAGTTGGCCTTACGTCAGAACCTACGCCCAGTCACATACACGAATTGGATATTCGCGTCGTGGAACGAATGGTGAATCTAACCGGCAGGGGACGGCGTGTAACATAATTTCCAGGGGGGTGTAACTCATTTTGAGACGACAAGCTTTTCGTGAGACGAATTCTTATTATCGGTATTGTACCAGAGGCGGCGCCCCAGCGCTCGTGGAGGGTGTCTGGTCCCCGGCTGGGTGACCAATCGTTCTCGTTAGTGATCTTGTTGATATGGACTTGAGCTGGGGGAGGGGTTCTAAGGGGGAAAGTTTTGCAACCTGAAACCCCTCAGACGCAAAAATGGTGCTATCCTAGTACGATATTCTAGATTGAATTACCATTAAAATATTCATTTTTCTGCTAACATATTTTTTCCCGACTACTGTACACTGTGTGGTAAGATAATGTGTGTCAAAAACGGTCTGTAACCTTGCGACATGAATAACCTGTGCACTCATATTTGGTTCTATTAAAGATTGACAGATTGCTCGTACGGGGATATGAGTTATGACAGTGAGTTTCAAAGTGCTTGAACCTAAATCAACATAATGATGACTGGTAAACCCCCCCCCCCCCTTGGAAGGACTGGAGGAGAATTGGCATTCACATCATGATTTGTGGCATAGATCAGAGCTGATACCGATATTAGCGGGAACACAAACCAATGCAACTAAGTATAATATCCACATAATAATGTGGGGAAAAAGCTTGCCTATTTACGCCGACTCCATATCGGGACTCCCGATCACACACTGATAAGGCGACCAAACCTAGGCAAGTCTGCCCACCGATTAACAATTGCATCCAAGTCCTGCCAGCTGTGAGATCACGCTCACAAGCCAGGGTCAAAGGGCCGTAGTCGGTCTTGGCCCTGACAGATTGTTGGTAAGACGTCTTCACTAGTTTAGCTTAGAGAAACTTCTCCCACTCGATGCCGAAGTTACTGGTAAAGTCATCATCAGGTCTTAGTTAAAAAAATACTTGGTCATGGCTCTAAATCAATTAATTTTTCACTAACTCGAGCGGGACGACTTTGGTCGCCCAGAGACCGACCTTCTGATTTCCACAGGGGGGGGGGGGTCACACACCCCGTATTAGCCCCTGCTACCGGGCAAGCCGGAATGGAAAGTCCGAACGAAATTCTCGACCGTCGAGGAGTGGAGTGGTACTGCTGAGTCGGGAATTAAGCACCTGAAGAGTCGGAAAGTCAAGGGTGTCACGGGAGAGGAGAGGGGGGGGGGGGGGGGGCACGTGGGGCGGTGGGGGCGGGGGGGGGGGGCACGAGTGGGACGCCGAGCGAAGACACTGATCAGCGAGCATTCACTGCCTCGGGGACGGCCTGCTCAATGTGACTACTGTCCTGCCAGTGATGAAACTCAGGCCTGGTCCCGTATTTTTTGGTCTGGACTACATCAATAAGCCTGTTCCGGTTCAATTGCGCTTCTCAGCAAGCAGTCGGTATAGACAAGATTTGCAATTGATATATCATATGACTATTTTTAAACGTGACTACTCTTCGAAAACGGAACACAAGTCATCCCCTGTATTAGTCTTTTTTTTTGTTTTTTTTGTTATTGTTGATAAGTATGGGGAGGAAATTTACAAGTTCTTGCTGGTATGATATGTAGTTTTCGTCAGAGGAGTTTCAACATATTCCCCCCTGCTCACTGTGGGCTGCGTGTGCGTGCATTCCGTTCAATATTACTACCCGACTGACCATTGTCCCCATATCATTATCATAAACCAATATACTGGCAAAACTGTGAACAGGCTATTGCCACAAGGAGGTGAAATTTCACTGAAATGTTATGATACTTGTCATTTTGTCTATTGCTCATCTTTCCAATTGAGCCTACTATGCCTACCTCAGAGGCACGCCAGCGGGAGTGCCTCCAACGCCTCCTCCTCCACAATAAAGCATCCTAAATATACCTGACTCTGAGGGTTTGCTGTTCTTGAAACGGCCCCCTTCCCCTCTTCTAGAATTCATATTCCCGTTGTACATCATCGAGTCGTCAGCCATCCGTGACCGAAGGCAACTGTGACTTACTTCATTTACCGTTTTATGCAACTGAAATCGCTTGCCAGCGGTGATTGCTAGTTATCTTTCACGGTAGAAAGGAATGTTTTTACTACGCCCAGTTTCCCTCATTTTTGGTCTTTTACTGGCGCTGTGAGGTTAAAATGACATTTTTGTTTTTAGCTGGAAGGCGAGCAGACGCCTGAGGATCCTTCCATATCCGAATTTGGCTGTAAATATACCTGACTATGATACAACAAGCTGTCAAACGAACGGGGTAACAAAAGGTTTTTTTTTTTCTAACGGCTTCTACGGGCTCCTATATTATGGTGGTCAACACCAACACCGTACGGCAGCCACCCCTTCCGCCCTTCGGGCATCCCTTCGACGACGTGGTACCAAAGAAAATTGTCCGATGGTTCCCTGCGATTGTGTTGTTGTTGTTTCGTTTTCTTATCCCTTTCTCCCGGGTTGATCAGTAGCATACGTCATATGCATTCCAACAGAGGCCTACGCAGCTAATTGGCCATATGATATCCGGGCCCTTCATGCAGGCTGTGAGTCTTGGCTATAATTACTCTTTCGAAACGCATTATACTTTTAAAGTGTGGAACACGATTATTTTTGGCATTGCATCATATTGACGCCTTCCGGCCTCGATTCCAATGGTTTTACTATAATATTTATTTCCTAAACGTTTTTTTTTTCAGTGTAGATATTAGAAGTCAGCGCCAACTGATGAATCCAAGGTATGTGTCTTGGCTGACAGCTTTTAATACTAAGGCCTTGGGAATCCTCCAAATTGGCGGAAGATATATTTTGATAGATCAGGAAACGTTAGAGTTTTGTCATATGAGTTTGGAAACGCTCAATATGTCCCCGTGTCACGAGGGTTCACGTTTCTAGATAGGTCAGCACTATATCAACATGCATCGTATTTGGAGAAAGCAATCTTGGTACACCCGGATTGATGCTCCCAACCAGGATAAAATCAGGTGCATATAAACCAGAAAACAAACGCTTTCATGAGCTGAAGAACATGTGTTTCGGCAGGCTATTACCTTCTAAAGCTCCTCATTGGTGCAGCCACAATAGGCGAATGTAGGGTAATCAACCAATTCTCTATGAACCATCCACGGAACGGGCTATGCAGTAGGTTATCAACTGATAGACTGCAGTAGGGTATCAACCAATAGGCTATGAACCATACCCGATAGACTGTAGTAGGTTATCAACCAATAGGCTATGAACCATACCCGATAGACTGTAGTAGGTTATCAACCAATAGGTTATGAACCATACCCCTGATAGGCTGTACTAGGTTATAAACCGATAGGCATGTAACATACCCCTGATAGAAAGAAAAATAAAACTGCCGAGTACTCATTCCCACCAAGGAGTGTTTGACAAAATCTATTTCAAAATTTGACCCCTTAAAAAAATAGAAATATGGACCTCCCATCCTAGGTTCTCGTCGCAGGGGCTCTCATCAACTGGGGATGGGGAGATATATACCCCCACGTTTTGGCGATGTTCCTATTGACTTCAACATTTTTACACAACAGTCATTACTGGTTCAACAAAGGCGCCGTCATCCCCCATCTGTTTCCTCATGGAAATTGTCTCTTCCCTGAATTGGCAGCTAGTCCATGCTGAAATAATTATTTGCCCCTTCCACCTAATTGTAACCCTACCCTATCCTCTCCCAATCTTATTCTCTTCTTTATTCTGCCTTAAGACCTGCTATACCCCCTCACTCTAATCAACCAATATCACCATTTATATCAGTTTTTTTTCGTCCATATTCTTTGATGTCCGGGTTGCAAGGCGCCAAATGAAAGTATGAGTTATATCCTTGTACTGAGTGTGGAGATATATTCACGACTATGGACTGAGAATCCGTGCAACTCATAGGTGTTACTTTTAGGTTAAGGTCTGGCCCGACCTGGCGTATCGGGCCAGTGACCTTTGTCAGGCAGTCAAGTCGTTTGCGTTCAGCTGACGATTCATGGCAGGGGCTATCGGCTAGCGAAATATAAGGCTTGGTATTACAAGGAGTGGTTACTTTGTGGGAACGGTTAAAAAGGATGCAGGGCCGCTTGAAGTTCTCCGTTCCTAAAATATCGTTAGTAGTAATTAAGAACATGGCAAGTTATTAGAAATTTGACTGACACCACCTAATTGAAAGTGTTTGTGAGTCCCCGTGAGCAAGGGCGATATAGACCAGCATGAAGGCGGAGGGGGTGATGGGTGGGTGCCACATTCTAAAATAGCGATTGGGTTACAAATGTCGGAACGCAAATGTGGCGTGTCGCAGTGGAGTGGGGACTGGGGAAGTAAATAATTTTGGGAGTGTCTGCGACCAGGACTATCCAAGCGGAGCGCCCACTACGGTTTGCTCAGGGTAATAGAACATTTTGAGCCCGAAATGCCCCATAGTATCAGAAAAGCACTTCCATGAGATTTTTGAGGCTGTTCCATATATGTTATTATGTTCCGGAAACGTTCATCCCAACGAAAGTGATCTCATGGTTTTCCCTCAATTCTGCCCACGAAGGGCATTTCCTCATGTTGGCTACCGCCCATATATGTATTGGCAGTATGGGCAAGAGCAGTGCCCTCTTGGTCTTCTACGACGTGTGAAGTCGCGATGAAGTCGTTGTTCATGTTGTGTACTATAAGCGTATATGAGACCAGCCCTTTACCCCAAACTGGAGCTTTGCCCGCAGTTGATGCGAAAGGGAGCCGCGACTGCTCGCGAAGTGCGGCCAAAGATCGGCTGCTGGTGGTCAAATCTGGGTCAGTTCCGCCCATTCGTTGGTAGATTTATGTTGCCTAGAATTTCAGGCTATTAATTCCCTGGAACAGTTACTCTCCTTGTTTGCACTCCGCATGCATACCTGTATAACCCAATTTATCAATGTTCGTAATGAACCATGGGAGTGGCGGTGGTTGACAACAGTCATTGGAATCACTCTCAACAAAACATAACGCCAACTGACTCAGTGCACTACATCTGCCAAACAAATACAACTCCCTGTACCAAAAGTTGGGATCTGTGCGTAGTGGATTATATGATATACGAAATTTTGAGACAGTTCCATCTTTTGGCGCAAGTTATACTCATATACAGATACCGCAGACAAACTCACACCTTATTCGCGCCGTTTATAAAAGCGCGAGATTTTTCCAGAATTGATGATGAATATGTCAAAACTCACCCTCTTCGGGTTCGGCATGCGCAACATGACTCGTTATGATTCAATGAAAGTTACCCTTATAATTCCAACTTCTGGCGTAGAGGGCCAAGCTATATAGGGCGCCCATGCCCACAGGGAACCCGACATGGCAGGTTGAACTGTACGCACCAGAGAAAAGTCCTAGCAAATTGACGGGTGTATGAACACTCATTATAACTGGTTTGACCTTGCCCTGGGTGGCTGTGACTCGTCCAAAACCTTAATTATGGTCGACATTAGACGTCGGCGCTGAACCCCAATCACAGGCAAAACCCGGTTTTGTCAGTCTGGGTCCATTGTCCTGGCAACCCGCGACCTAATTCCGCGACCACCAATGCAAATATTGTTCTTACCATCAATGGAAGCTAAGGTAAGGCCTCCATAAATATTGGACCAGCAAGTGGTCAATAGCGAATTGGTTCGAGGATAGGATTATATTACAAACGACTTCGTCTTGTTGATGTTATAGGTTGGAATGAACTAACCCATACCACGGTGTTCAAAGAAGAAGAAGCGCGAGTGTGGTGTTTGTCGGTTAGTGTTGTCAAAACGGGGCAACTGAATGGCGCACATATATCAATTGTTGCCAAAAGATGAGTGAAATACGGCTGGTCCCCCATTCCTTCCCTAAATTGTTATTATTCAGCCTCAGACATTTAAAAGGTATTACGTTGAATGTTCAGACTAAGAGCAATACAAGCACGACCCTAGTGTAACGGGTGACGTGGCAGGTAAAGGTATTGCCATAGGAATTCAACTTTATTGTTGGCGATATCGGGAATATCCTGTAATGAAGAAATAATAAAAAACATTATACCCAGGTTGTTCCGGTCGTTTGCGTGCATAAAGCCCTTGGATATTCCACAGGGAGTTTGGGAGACACCTGACTGTACTTTGTAAGTATAAGGCAGGGTATATGTGAACTTTGACAAACTAAACGGAATGGCTACTATTACTACATGCAACTGTTTAGCTTGTATGTACCATCACTGGCACAATGACAGCTAGTGAAAACTTAGCTAGCTTGAAACATGGCAGGATTTGAGAAGCGGAATGGGAGAAAACATGAAACTGACTGAAGAAATTACTCAATTGGGGCCAACCCATCCTCGGCAGGTGCTTGTTCGAATCTGCATTGCTCGCAGACAGTTCAGACCAGCCATGTCTCCTTCTTATGATCAGGGGGTTATTGATTGGAGGCGTTTCAGAATGTGGGTTGAAAATGATATAAAAATTCGATCTTTGCATAAATACCGACTTGAAAATGCACACCTGCCAAATGAAAACTGAACAATATGAGCACTTTAATTATATCCGCGACCTGGGAGGTTACGGCGTTATTATGGTTTAGGGGTTGTAGTTCGCCGCCGGTGCGCCGCTCCGCCGCCGGAAAACTCAAGCGTTAGCGCAATTAAGTCTCACGCTTTATCCGATTGATCTGAAATTGGTACACATGACCGCCCGAGTGAAATCTCTGATGAGATCGAAAGTGGGTATCACTACGTGTCTGCTGCCTCTATTATGCAGGTTTTACACAAAAATTACAGAGTTATTAGATTCACACGAAACTTGGTGAGTGGGGACAAACGTTGGATCCCGAATAACATGACATTGATTTCAAGGTCACCAGAGGCAATTTCTAACTTTGTGGGATTGTAAAGAATTCGGCGGATGTGGACTGTGTTAGTCCTAAACAACATGAAGGTCATTTTAAGGTTCACAGGAGGTCAAATTCAACTTTGTCGTATTCAAACAAAACTTGAGGAATGTCGACTACAGTTGGACCCCTGAACGAAACCCCGGGGGGTAGGGCATTTCAAAGTCATGGGGTGTTAAAGGGAATAATATAAGGTGAGTTCCTCTAAACAAGGGGTTAAAAAGGCGGTTCCTGCGGGGGACTATACAAGCGGCGGTTACCGCCGGCACATGTCGAGTTTGTAGACGTTCTTTAGTTGCTGTTTGGATTGTAATGCGTGTATTGCTCAGTTTTGGATAGACTAGATGGACTTTTTTTCACCAATAAATATATCCAACAGGAAAGATGGAAATATCTACAAGGATAGTCCTGTATGAAAATGTTACAAGAAAGAGGAAGAGAAAGAAAGAAGAGGTTAACCCCCACACCCCCAAAAATGAAGAGCTGTATGTGCCAGATGATTCATGTGGATAAAATTGTCTTCCTTCCCACCACCTACCCAATTATTACTAGTCAGTAACCACGCAGCGATATTGTTTTAAGATTTTAGATTAGTTTCATTCAGGTGGCAGGATATTGAAAACTGGGCCCTTTTATGAATGTTCGTGTGTAAGGACCAATATACATTATGGATCTACGAGCTTGGGCTATTGAAAAGGCGAATTCTAGAAAATAAATTGCAGATGAGGGATTTCTGTGGCATGGAAGTGTGAACTATTAGGCAGTTCATGATAAATGAGGATTCATCACATTCAGGGAATGCAAAACCCTGCAAAAACAGGTTGGATCCAAAGCGTGGGACGGCATGTTGAGAAGTATTCCTTCTGTGCTGAAAAAAAGCTTGTCAGTGTATTTTTCCCGCAGCATGACCCCGACCGGTCAATACACAGTGGATAAGCAGTAGTGTGATGGATTGTAAAAACGATCATTGTGCCAAACTATGAAACTCTTTAAATATACAATTTCCAAGGGGGTGAACTTTGGGACGACAAGATGTTTGTCTGAGACCGACATTTTGATGTGATTATTTTGTAATTTCCAGGGTTTTTTCGGCCCCGACCGTGGTGATGACACGACGAAGATTGAGGGGGGGACGGGGGGCGCCAATCTTTACGCAGGTTGGCTCCCGTACAACGGTCCATTTGTTACAGTATTATGAAAGTCTTCGTGCACGAAACATCACTTCGGGGGGGTGGGGGGGGTTATCCAGGTTCCTTTTAAAAGTCAGGGTTTCGGCCGCTCAGAGACCGACTTTTGGCCGCCACGAACCGACTTTTCAATATCTCCGGAGGGTGTCACACACCTCCCACCCCACGAGTTACGCCCCTGCTGTACGGTACATTGTACTGGCACGAGCAGTATGATTGCGGCTTGATGACGGATAGATTAATTGCAGTCAATTTCATATGTCACATCAGGAAATATCAATAAATGTGTTGATAATGATAATACCAGCAATATTCAGATAAAATTACTTCTGGAAAGAGTGAAAAAGACCACAGATTATTGACTAGCATTCAGACGAACTTCATTAGAATTGAACCAGTCTGTTGTAGAGGTTATTTCATTATTAATCCCATTAACAAGATCGCGAAAGGTCCTGTTTTCATAATAATATTAGTATCATTGGTTTGCATTATCAATTTTGAGCTGACGAGGAGCAAATCATTTACATGAGCATAAAAACAATGGGCCATTGGAGGAACCCCGATGGACACCAGTTTTGGTAGGACGAGTATAGGTACAAACTATCTGTCTACCGGGAAGGAAACCAAATCACGTGATTAGACAACTTATGATTGATAAGTGTTTTATGTATTTTATGGAAAAAGCCACATGAAAAGTGGTGCGTATTTGGGAGAAAACCATACAGCTTTCCATAAAAAAATGAATAAAAAAAAACACGCGAGGTTAGAGAGAAAGTACCACAAACCATAATAAATCATTTTCTATGAACCTTCGAAAACACAGGCAAGATAGGCCCTATATAATATGGATTTAAAAAAAAATTACATTATACATATCATTCGCAAGCTCTTAACCCTCATGTTCTTACGAGGCCCCCCCGACCGTGGTTCGGTTTGGTCCAGGATGAGTCTCGAAAGAATATCGTATTACAAAAAAACACGTTCTGTTTCCTACTCCGGGACGCGGTGCCGGCGGTGGATATACGAAACAGCAACTCTAAAAGTGTGTAGTCCTCATTTATATGGTGCTCTTAAACAGCCCCTGCCATAAACCCAAACAGGGACCACAGTGAATACTAACACTTTGAACGCGTGCAGGAATCAATTTCTGAATAATAGTTTTCAATTTGAACACGATGTCAACTTCCCAAACGAGGGAACGTGCTGATTTTCTGAATACAAATTTAGAGTGTTATACGGTGCGCAGCACCACTCGTAACATCTTCATTTCTGCTTCAAAATGCGAAAATAATACTTACGGGGAGGGGGGGGGATAGGAGCTTGCTAGATGAATATGCAAATTAGCCATTAGTTATGATTTCAATTGTATTTAAATTACTTTCAGATTGCACTTATTCTTCATTATTCTCCATTTACCCTTCTATCACACGAATACAGTAGGAACTGTTTCGTAGAAGAGAGGACGGTCGACCAATTCGATAGAATACTAACTTGTCAAAGTTACCCCAGGGTCGAACTTACTCAGTTTTCGGTGCATATTATACTGCGAGGCCTTTTAATGTGCATAAAGTTCTCAACATATTCGGTCCATATGAATATCAATTAGGAATAGTATTATATAATTTTATCACAGTGGTATTACCCTACACGATATCTTTAGAAGTAAATGTATTTAGGTAATTCAGCCAATCATAACTCTAAACGTGTTACACAGAATTACTTAGCCATCTTTACTTTAAAGAAACTGTTCGAAAGTAAAACGATGTACGGAGTACTGGTGTCCGCTTATGGACTCCGCAACAAAGGGTGACACAACACAATCTCTCTAACAGTATCAGTTGAAAATCAAAACAGCATCGGCTCAAGAAAAATACGACCACATATAACTCTTTCGTTAATTTTCTCCGGTAAGGGGTTGCTTCCACTCTTTTTTTTGCCTGTTTCGTTAAAATGAAATTCGTTTCAAGCTTGAGTTGTAACAGAGGGCCAGACTAGAGAAGTCATATTGACTTCTGGTTTCTTCAACGCCTATGATTAAAGGTATTATAGAGGTACACTATGTGAAGTCTTCCATACCAATGAGAAATATGCGTGTTTATACTGCTGAGGTGGAAATAAACTTGAAACGAATCGTATGAGAAAAACCATATAAGAAACCTTATTGGGGTAAACATTTGGGAGAACGTTGGAAATATACGGTAAGTAAGATAGTCTTCATTTCACATATCAGAGTACCTCAGCATTGTGGGACTGCTACCTCCTTCAAAGCAATTGAGACGGCCATCAATCGAACAACACTAATATGGTAAGATTGTTTCCCTCGCTGGCAGTCGCAAAGTGAAGGGTTACACTTTATATACGTGGCAGTGTTGCCACCTGTAGCGAATTTTCACTTTAAGTAGCAAAATACCGATGAACAACAAAAATATAGTAAAAAATGCCAGGAAGGTGAGTTCGGTTGATTCTTGACGAATACCTGTTCAAACAGTACTTGTTCCCCATACATTTGGCGTGGCGACAAAGAATGCACTGATTTTCTTATGTTCATACTTGCCCCCTGACAAAGGTTGCTGTGGTGGGTCTACGTTTCAATGCTGATACCGGACCTGCATAGAAATATTAGTCCAGAAATTGAATTTTCGATCCCCGGTAGTTCGTATATAAATAAGAATAAAATAAATAACAAGAGGGCAAGTTCGCAAGTTGCGGATTAGAAGAAATTCCTGAAAATGTGAAACTACTTGTCGTTCTATCTCAAAGTAGCTCGCAAAATATTATCAAAAATGTGGCTGGGAGTGGACAACCCCACTCCCCCACCCCAAATAATCTTGTACACCTCGTTCTGAAATTTGGAGCAATTCAGTCCTTCTCTAAATCAAATGAAAAAAGTAAACTATTTTCAAAATCCCGAAATTTGGCCGAAATCTATCTCGCGGTAATTTCACAGAGAAAAATCTGAAATCGACAACCCCAACCCTAATGGCTCAGCCTCCTCATCTACTTTTTTACTGAAAACCACAGATTAAATCACCTATTGATTTAACCCATCTCCCAGTTGTCCCAACCTATACCTTCATGATGTTTTTCATTTTAAGGCTGGAGTTTGGCCTTTGTCACTCCAGCATCCCTGTCAGCCGCCTTTCGGAATTTGATATCGTTGTGATGAAGTTCAACGTCTTGGCTCCAAAAGTCTCTCTCCTCGCTTGACTAAGGTGTCGGTGTTGTGTTGACCGGTTGCCCAGTTAATATCATGAGAGGCTCTATTCTGCATCTCACCTATGCTGTTGAATTACTAATTAAACGATTATACAGACTGTGAAATGCCGATACTGGGTTGATTTCAAATGTGGCATACGAAGAATGGCTATACACTCTAACGGCTTGATGAGAGCTGGTGTCGAAGCTGAGTATTTGCTATTACCAATGGTATCACCCAGCTCATCAATTCTCCTACCCGTATCCCTGATCGGGCCTCGGACTCTTGCTAACTTGTTGGATCTCTTTCTATCCTACTCAGCCCTTATTTTACAGTCCACAACTGTCTCTGCCCCTATGGCTCCTCTGCCAATTGCCCATTACCATGTCTCATCAATCAATCCTATATGCAAGCTCAACACCAAAGGCAACAGGAAGAAACTCTGGAACTTACTCCAACGGCTGACTGGTTTGGTTCATTCGGGGATTTTTTTCCGTCTTCCCTGAGGATGAAACTACCTTCTCAGATGACCCTTACTTGCTTCTGCTATTTCGGAATTATTCTTTTAGGAAATGAACACCTTTTATTCCGTACACTTTAAGATCAGGCTACTCTTCATCCACCTTCATGGTCAACCATCAATGTTACTACTGCCGGCAGGAGAAGAAACGACCTTTAATCGAGCTTGGCTATCTTCTACGTCACATGATTCACGTAAAGCTAGTTATCTCGTAATGTGTGCTCTGAGACTATTGATGAGGCAAAAAAATTCTGTCATTTCACGTATGGCTAATAAAAACAAAACTTTTCAGTCCTGCCCTTCTGTGTAGTCGTTCATTTGGTCGCTGGCCAAAATCTGTGTCCCAGAACTTCTGGACTTCCAAATTCCCTCCGCTGTCAAACCTGATGCCTTTGGCTAGTGAGCCACTCTAAAGCTAAACTTTGGGAGCTATTCTTTCTAATTCCACTATGAACACAGAGGCTCATTTCCTACATCTTTTGAAAGCATTTGTGAAAACGATCTTGGATGTTGTTTTCACTACTCGCATGGTCCAGCCAAACACTCAATAGTTTAGAATTAATAAAGCATATGGTCCTGATGGCATTCCTCCTATAGTCCTCCTGAGTGTGCCCCCAAACTGCGCCTATCCTAGCACGCTTTCCGCCTTTGTTTATTCCTACGGGAGCTACCCTCTGTGTGGAAACATGCTCATGTCTGCCCAGTCACTAAAAGGGTGACAAATTCAACCCCTCCAATTACAGGCCGATGGCCATCACCTCAGTCCTCTCCAAAGTTATAGAAACTATAACTACAAGCTGTTTGAACTTCTTGAGTTAACTCTCCGCACTCACAGGACCACAGTATGGTTTCCGGCATGGCCGATCAACTGGGGGACCTACATCTTTGTCACAATCAGTGGGCAAAGCCATTGAGTTTTGCGGGAAAGTAGGGCTATGCCTTGATACTCTAAGGCCTTTTGACGTGTTTTGGCACAGACGGACTCCTTGCTAAATTAACTTCATTTGGTTTCAGACCCCTTCTAATTTCTTGGACTACCAGTTTTTCTTACCGGTCGCTCCATCTCTTTAGGGGTGCTGGGTGCATCTCTCCAGAGCACCTTCCGTATCAATGATGGTGTTCTCAAGGTTGTGTTTTTCTCTCCTACACTCTTGCTCATTTTTATCAATGATCTGCTAGGTCACCTCCTATGTATTCACTCATTTGCTGATGACTCTACCATTCACCACTCTCTGTGCTTTCCTCGCCCCCCGGGAAGAGGCACGCTTTTATCGAACAACCGTTCCATAGTTGCAAATCAGCCGAACAATGATCTTTAATTCTATTTTGAAACTGGGGCACTGCTAATTGGTTACCTCAACCAATCTAACACTCAGAACGTGCTGATTTATGGCGGCGTGTTTCTGATCACCAGCTATTTTCATGGCTGACAGATCCTCCCTCAGTCTACGTCTTCTATATCCTTGGTATGGAAATCGCAACAACCTGCCTGGGAAATCCCATATCAAGTCTATCGCTTACTAATTGCTTCTAGAAAGTTGGGCGTCTTATTCCGCACAAGGAAATACTCACCCCACAAAGCTACTTATGCTTTACAAAGCCCAAATCCGCTCCTAATGGAATATGGTGGCCATAATTTCGGGGTGGGGCTTCGCCAGGCCTCTCTCAGGTCATGATGTAGCCAGCGAAAGGACCATCCGTTCATCACGAGATCATCTTACCTCCCTCACTTGAATGCTCAGCCCATCGCAGATCGTATCCAGCTCTCTTGCCTCTTTACCGTTACTTTATGGTCAATGCTCTTCTGAGCTTGGTGATGCTGTTTTCCTCCTTTACTCGAGTTACTGCCATACTCGACTATTCTGCTTCCAGCCACCGTTTCGGTTGCATTTCCACGTCTCGCACCCGAAAACATATGCTCGCTCTCTTTTTCTCGCACTTCGCGTGCCTGGAATAGGTTCCTCGGGATGTATTTCCTCCTGATTATGACCTCCAGCGGTTCAAGAGTAGAATCACCCAAGTGGATCTTCCTCTTATTTTAGTTCCTGTGCTTGGGGGTGCTTTTTGTTTAGGCGATTTGGGTCGCCCTTCATCATGTCAATTTGTTTTAAAAAAAAAGAGGAAGTTTTTTGGGGGAAATTTTTAAAATGTGAAAATGTGATTTTGTCACCCTTGATTTTCAGTTTGGCTAATTTGTCTACGTTGAGAAAGGTGACTGTTCAGAGTGTGAAATTTGTGCCTTGCTTGGCCACTCCAAACTGACAACCATTAGAATATGACGGATACGCGTAGGCACACATACCCAGAAAGACACACCACACACAAAACACCACACACACACACCACAACACACACACAACACACACAATAACAACCATGGTAATTATAGCCAACGGGTGCTCTGACTATAGCCTTGTACCAGCAACAGTGAAGATAGGTGACCGATGAGATACTTACTAATGCATGTCATTGGTTTGTATGAAACAAATGAACGGGCGGGATAGGCCTATTGAACATTGCTGCAAATTAGCGCAGAGGGCCTACTTCATATTAAGTTTTGTTCAACAGCTGCGGGTGGTGAGCGAACCTGAAGATCAATCGGGCCTCTCAATTCGTCCGTTCGTCGTGGTTCGCTTCAGACGATAAACTTCCGATAATTAGGTTCAAGTTCGTGGGTGGGTGCAAAACTCGCCTCTGGCCAGTTGCGTTTTTACTTTGCATGGTCCAATTACACAGTAATTAGCATCGAGGGTCTCTCAGAGACATTCGATTGCATTGAACTTTCCACTCACAGAAATTGGGAGGTTGGATTGGTATGATTACACATACTCATCATCACTTCAGTCAGACTGTAGATAGTGTTCAAGGTAATATGAAATATCAGAATATGAAAGGTGTCTATAATCAGTTCGGAACTACTCCGAACAATTATTTGCTTTCGCAGAAGCTCCAAGGACGTTTAGGATGGTGCGTGTGTCTGGTCAGTAGGATATTAATGTCGGCTATGCATGCCTTGCCTGATGATTATGTGAAGAGGGTATGACACCTAAACCCATTCTCATTGCTAGGTGCTAAATGCCATGTTGTGACGTTCATTGTCTTCAATGCTACTGAGCAAGAATGGGTCGTTTGAAGGGTCGGTCACCGATAAAATATTTTCGTCCATCTCTTCCCGAATTCCACAAATGCAGTAATTAGGAATTAAAAGAATGAATGAAATAGATCATATTTTTCCTCTATTTATGTCAATCTTCTCGCATCAATGATATGTTTACAGAGACAAGACAGGTTATGTAAATGACATACAAGTATACCATCAAATGAATAAACTCATTGCAAAGGTGGTGAAGCACTCTTGGACGTGAAAATTACGCAGTTCTCTAACGTTCCCGGGTTCCTGTTCGACTTCACGGCAAACCAAAGTTGTAAAGAATTCCCTAAAACGGGATGGCTTAGCGTTTGCAATATTTACAGTCAGAAAATATACTTGTCAAGTGAAGAGTAAGAAAACTGAGAGGCATTTTGACACTCCCGTGTAAAAAAGAAATAACTCGTTTTTAGAAAAAAGAAGTTACAAAAATTGCTCGATATTTCTAGAAAAAGAAGTTACACACATTTGCTGTAACTTACCAAGTGGAGCAGCCGATGCGTGAGAAGATTATGAAGAAGGAAATTCAAATGGAAAATAATGAATTCCCGAGGTGGGGACATGGATTTCCAATTAAGGAGTAAGAAAAGGGGCCACTTGCAGGTACATTGTTATCATAGAGACATCCACTTCGAAATAGCAGTGGAGCTCAGCGATTCTAAAAAAAATAGATGTAACAGAAGTATCGTGGAAACACTTTTCGAGTCAGAGGCCTTACGAAATAACAATCTTAATTAAATTTCGCCATGTTCATTGCTTGAAAAAAATAGCCAATCGCCAAGAGACAGGAATACTATGAATAATTCCCCAATAAACAGGGAACGGCATGTTATTAATATCAAACGTTTTGTTTTTTTGTCTAGGAAGTGCCTTATAGGAACCAGTATTATTATTATTACGAATATGAGAATATTCTAATGATTCGGTTTACTGAATAATGCAATAGGAGAAAAAAGGTCACATCGCAACACTTGGCGAATATAAAAACATTCTGGATGAGAAAAAATATCCTGACAAGAGCATGAACCCAGGAAAGATGAAGTAGTTCTCCATACGTTTTAAACTGTGGTCAAACAGACTTTCCAGATTCCATTAGTATCACTGTTATAGCGCTTCACCCATGTACATTTAGGACTGTTAGTAAAATGATAGAATAGACTTAAGGCCCACCATTGTGAATTTAATTGAACCCAAACTTCCACTTTATCGGGTTGTGGGTCAGGATGAAATCGAAAAATAATACTCTCTAACGTCTAATCAGATAATCCTTGACAAAGCTAGACGGGGGATTTGGCAAACTAAAAAGAGGGAAAACGAGTGAGACAGCAAACAATCGTGATACGATCAGTAGGAGTCAAATCTCCGGAAAAGACCACACCACACACACACACATTATCTAATATATTTATATAATTATATATATAGAAATATATATATATCTATATAATATATATATATATATATAGATCTATATATTATATATAGAGATATAATATATATATATTAATATATTATATTATATATATATATATAAATATTAAATATATTAAAATTGGCCCTAGACTAGAAAGTCTCGGCTGATAATTGAATGGAAAATTACTGTTACATATTAGTATAATAACGCCAAAGAGCTTAATAGAAGCGTCCAGCAGTCATTAGTGGCTGTATTTGCAGTTACGAAGAAGTTTTGATTCAATCCATGGTTCCGCTATAATTCTGTGAGGACATTCATGGGTTACTGGGGTTTTATTACGAGATATTTGCAATGAGTCTCGTCGGTGCCGACTTGAGCAGTCACGTTGAACGTGAACTTACGCTCCTCAGGTTTCCGAGAAAGTGGTCGGGACCCTGAGTTCACTTCTGTCGGAGAGGGGACGTAAATGACGGTCCCGGGAGCAGGTTAGTTGGGATTGGTTACCACCCCGCCTCGATATCATCTGAAGAACTAGTCAATAAGAGAAAAATAAATGCCAGGAATTAATTTGGTCTAATGAAGTCCCCAGGCGCGACAAGTCATATGATTATATGATGGAATGAGGAGAACATATACCATCTATTTGTGGAAAAATGCTAACAAAGGCTGTCGATCTGTCGAGTGACTAAACTGAAAATGCCAATGTTGAATATGAAAAGTTTTAGTCTGCGGTTATCATAGCGGGGGAAGCTACTAAAATTAGCATTTCCCTGATCAAGTTATAAATGTTCAGGCAATCTACGAAAGTGCATCGGTGAGAAAGTTTTGTACTGAGACTAGAAATTCATGTCCGGAACTATTTAAAAAGGGACATTATATGTTCTCTCACATCACTCGGAAAAAAAATGGACGAGGCGACGATCAGCGAGTCACGACAAAAAATCCCCAGTTTCCAACAAGTTAGAAAAAAAACGTTAGGAAAATCGCTGGATTGTGCCAATTTGACCTACTGTGACCTTGAAAATAACCCTTCATGTGTTTGAACAAAAAAAACACGTTCCACATCCACCGAGGTTAGTTCAAATCTGACCAAGTTAGAGAAATTGCGGACCCATTACGAAAATTCCGACCTTGGTGAACTTGAAATCACTGCCATGTTTCTCGCGACAAATTCTTGTCCCCCACCCACCATGTTCCGTGTGAATCGGACTAACTCTGTAATCTCGCCAAAAAAACAAACAAAAAAACAATGCCTAAAACAAGAACTGACTTCAGAATGTCCCACCACTGGTAAAACTCAGCTGTGTCAGTTTGTTAAGTTCAACCTAACTATTGTCCAAGCTCCAACAACTCGGGATGCAAACGTATGACAGCAATTGGGGAATGGACGAGAGACTGTACTTTATCCTATGGCTAACTACTAGTAAAATCATTAGGTTAGTGCCATAAATAGTACTAGGGAATTCCCCTTTTCCCTTTCCTCTCCGTATGAGCTACGTATGCGATCCTGACGCTACATAGCGTTCGGGTCATTACGCATCACACATTGCGCATGCGCTCACGCATACGGACACACATATGGAATCACTTTCGTTGAAATATACAATAATCGTTGTTTACGCATTGCGCATTAACGCCATTACGTAGGTTCACGCCATTACTAACACATGGCTTAACACCTAATTTAATACAACTGATTCTTATGCAATACAAACGACCGATCCCGGAGTCGTAAAGTCCGTTAAGACCGAAAGTGGAGAGCTAAAGCTAATACCGGTCCCCGCTATATATATGTGAGCTCGAATTATCCCATTGATTTCCTTAGCCATTTCCACTTCTCTCCGTAAGTCGCTGGATTGTGGTATGAGCTTGTATCTTCTGTTCTCCGCTCATAGAAAATAAATAAATTATAGTCCTATTATAGAAAATATTACTTCAAATTGGTCATGTCGTGCTTTTATAATCGCCAGAATTTGTAAAGATTAGTTGGGAGCATATACATCAAGGATCGACCGTACTTTATTCAACATAAACTATTCTTTCCGTGAAATCACGATAAATTAACAAATGCTAACTCTTCCAAAATGCTAAAAGTCGATAAACTCATATATCTTTCTAATAGCGACGACCTGTATTTTACTGCAATTACGACGGCCGGATAACAGAGCAAATGTTATACCACATATGCATTGCGATTGACCGCTGTCCTGGCTGTAGGCTAATTAGATTATCTGGGTGTACTCTTCCGGGGATTTGGGCATGAATTTGCTCCAGACCCCACTCGGTCATGAATGAATGGATTGATGCACACTAATTGGATGGTACTCAACCAGCGGTTCGTTGTTGCTTTACACTGGGTGACTTCATAGAAAGTACGATTTTGAGGCAACTAAGAAAGACTTTCGTCAATATGGCATCATTTTGAGTTTTTCGCGTTTGTTTTCTGTCAAAATCAGTTATATCTTCTGTGCCTCTATGCAGTGAAACAGCTTTGTTGGATTTTTACAATTTTCCCTAATTATCCGGCCGCTCTTCCGAAGTATAGAACCACGCGAGGTGGGAAACATAAACTACCAACGATTAGGATAAGAGCCCAGCAAATATGATGAAGATACAACCTAGTAATCGGACGAGATTCTCGGAACGACTGTAACGCAACTATATCAGAATCCCCCCACCCATCAACCCTGCAGAGGGCTTAGCTGTCGTCCGCGTCCATGGTATACCTGACTTTACTCGAACAGAAAATACTCGAATGCTGGTGAATTTCTACTTATTCTAATTTCTACCCAGACCCGGCTGTCACTTCCATGCAGTAAGTTGAAATCATCTTCAGTAGGGAAGTAATTTCCCTATGTACACAGTCACTAATCTCTCATTACTATGGTTGGGGTTTCGCCTATAACATTCCTAAACTAACGGTGCCTACCTCCTGGCCTGGGCGAACGTGTCCTGGTAAACTTGGCAGCAAACCTTTTTGGCCCGAATTCCAATGCTATGGCTATACATTCAGACCACAACAGAAAACCGTGATGAAGCGCGCGAGGGAAAAATGCGCACTTTTCTGGCTTCCGGTCGAATTTTTGGGCAGTAAAAATTTGGAGCGTATTCGTACTTCCACCTTATCAGGTGCTTAGCTCGGACAGAAAACTGTATTTGAACTTCAAACCCTAATAATTTGTTATCAATCCGACTACTTTATATATAGGGGAGTCTCAAGGTATGGTTAGATAATCATATCGCTTATCATCAGACGCTTACAACACGTTGACCAACTCTATATACCGGTAGTAAGAATTACAGCTAGGAACTTCAAACGTTATAGTAGGCTACTTACGGAGCCACCTTATTCCACACAGTCGTGTTGGGATTGTGTACGGCATTCCCTTTACCGGTAAAACTTGCCGTGACGGAAATGTTCGTCATTGAAAATATAAACAAAGTATCGTCCAATTCACTGATGCTAGGGAGACCTTTAATTGGCGCTTTGTCAATTAACTTCTGAACAAGTAAATGTTTTCCAACGGAGTCTGAAACTCCCCCAAGGCACGATCACGTGACGATTTGATTTATAAATGATTAGTTTCTCTAATGCGTAGAAAATGGTGTTGTTTACTTTGTGTTTGTTACTGTTCAGTGTATTTTGGCGATTTCTATCCAATGAATGCAGTCGAGGGATCGGCATGCACAGGCTATCAAAACTCCATCCTCCGACTAGCGGAGGGGCAATAATTTCTTCCCGCGATGACGAGCTTGTCTTTGTCGCTGACAGCTACTAACGAGACCCACGAGTGCTGGGAATACTTCTGTTAGTTGAGTATTTTAAAGTTTTAATATTTAAAAACCGTGTTAAAGAATTAAAGAACGCGAAAAACTCGAGAGACAGTTACTCCTCCTTTCGCGGCCTTCATCGAGTTTTTTTTTCTTCAAACGAAGAACTACGGGACCACGGGTTGTGGTTCGATTTTAGCTAAATAGATATCGGCTCACAGATACCGTACACGAACGTGCATTTTGTGATTGAAATCGCATGGTGCCTATGGAGACAAACTATAGCAGCTGCTCCTGACTTGGTACACGCGTCTTTCTTGTCGCCATAGTGAACGAAATAGATACGAGAGGGACATCTGCTGCTATAATGTTGTGCGATAATGTGACAGTTGGTGGCTAACCTATTGTGGGTACTTGTATGGGGGGGGGGGGGGGATGGAGAAGACGCTATGATAGGATCATAGTGGAGTCATATGTGCAATATTTTTTGTTAACAGGGTCACGTCCCTTCGCTGACCCTTGTTGGCGACATATATGTACCAGTTACTACCTAATCCGACGGTCGTGAAGTTTGCGAAGCCAATAGAAATGATGATGCGCAGACTTCGTACTTGAAAAGATTCCGCTCAATATTTCATTTTGAATTTTGCTTTAAAGTGCATGCGCCAATGAACGTTGCCTCTCTTCCTCGTTTTGAAGTATTCAAAGTTAATTTTAGGAGCGAACACGAGTTGCCACAGTCCGCCTATCACCAGTTTCATCGACAGCAGAAAAAAAGACTTTATGCAAACAATATACAAGGACTATTAATTTAGGCACAATTTTTCCATCTTCTACTGTAACCGAGAACTGATCAATTAATACCAATATATCAACTCCATGCATGTAGTAACAAAAATGATATAATCATTTAGAGCTTACCTATTTAACCCTTTTTGAGTAATGACCGCAATTACATTTTGTAAAACGAGTCATTGAGTATAGCTTTCTTGGACATAATCACTAGCGGACTAGGATTATTAGATTATAGATCCAAACCACGAATGGACGAACGGATTTTACAAGGAAGTTCCAGCGTTGTATTAAAAAATGGGATTGATATGACCTAATTTGACGATTATCCGATTAACCATAAACGATGCTGTTCGGACGGTGAATAACAACTTTAAAAACGTTTGATAACCAATATGGTACCTCTTCAGTCCTATATTCCCTTACTAATATATTTGTATATGCACTATGGCATCCAGCTGGTGGCTAGTATACACTATGTCGGGTAATGGTTGTGATCTCCTGACTTCCTAAAATAGGGATTGTGGGCTTGTTTCGGCTACGTTTTGGAATTGTTTTTATATCCCCGCTGGATTTCCAATGTCAGTTTCATTTTAGTATGGGATCATTAGGTCTATCGTATTTCAGGTATCGTGATTTTCTCACCGAGTTCTACTACAGATGAAGAAGTCTGTATGGCAATGGGTATGGTTTTTATTTTGCTTGGCCAACTAGTGCAATTCAAAAGAAAAACGTGTTTTATTTTTTGAATAATTTTTTTCTTCACAAGTTAAAAAAGTAATATCATATCTCTTATTTTGTCGATTTCAAAGGTGGTCCGTGCGTGTTATGGTGGCATCTTGGAACAAGGAATATTATAGCCATACATGGTGATCGAGTGACAGGTATGTAGGCTTTGACACCTCGGTTTCTGTACTTGGGTTTGAGTTAGTAATTTCGACATTATCTCAGTTGGCACTTTATGTAATCAAACCATATCTTTAAATCGTTTTGGTAGTCTAGGAGATTATTTATGCTAAATATTGATAGCAGCGGATTTCTCCAAGTAAGATAACAACTCAGAAAAAATAAGCCTGCAGCGGATTTTATTAAGACGAAAAAAACTTAATACTGCTTAACAGCAGGATGAATTATAGAAGCTAATATATAAGCTGGAGAGAACTGAATGCGCCAGTCGAACCCGAAGTTCATACGACTTTCTGTTACGAAATTTCAATTAAGTTTAGTGAAAAAGGGCCAGGAAGGACAAAATCCTCATGAGAGACCTTGGAGCCACAACATCTCAAAAGTGAAGAACAACCCAGATGCTTAAAAAATTCGCCCACAATTCCTGAAAAAAATAAATCAAGATAGTTCTTGAATGCATTCACACTCTTAGACAGAACAACAACTTTAGGAAGGCTATTCCACTCATTAATGACTCTCTGGGAGAAGAAGTATTTCCGAGTTACAGTCCTTTGAAGTTTGTGCATGTGTATTGCGCAAGATCGAAAAGCATCCCATCATGCAATATTAATGGATTATACTTGCACAACCCTGCAAACATTCTTGTTTTCTATTGAAATTCACACATTAATTTCACTCCGAAAAACATTCAGTCTATGGGAGAGGATTGCTGTAGTGGGTTGGTAGGTGTTGATGGTTTTTTTGATTGGAGAAAGACAACAGAACTTCTGCTTAATTTGATTTATTCAACGAAATGAAACAATGAAATACATAACCTACTTTCCTGTGTTGTCTATGTGAGACGTCATGGCGTTATTGCGCAATTGGGATTCTCCACAATTTCTCTGCATAATGGACCAAACTTTGAAGGTCACGAAAACTCCACATCGGAACATTGCATTGAAATTGGGTTTAGAACCTATAATAATTTTTCCATTCTCCACGATATAACCTTGTAGTAGTGAAACCTGCAGTTGCCCTTCAGTTTTGCTGGCTTCGGATATTATTCGCTGACTTATTGTTTGCTAGCAACAGCGCAATGTCAAAAGCATATGATCCAGTATACGCTGCCTCTATTCGTTTCCACGGAGGATAGCATTTTCAGATATTTGCAGATGTGCTAGAAATCGAAGATAACTGTCACAGAAGACCAGGAGGAAGACAAATCTTTTCTTATATTTTATTACACCAACAAATGATTCCTACATTGCGGACCTCGTGGTGATCACAAACGTGAAGATTGTCGACTTGGAAATGTTTCTTCCTTGTTCTTCATCACACCCGATTAGTACTATTTCGTCAGTCAGATTTTTGCTGTGGAAATCGGAATAAACTGAATGGAAGTTCATGTCATGTGACACGCGAGTAAAACCAATAATTTCCTCATGACACATGGACAGTTATAGGAGTATGTGAGTGATCACTATCAGCCTATTCCTTTATTTGTCAGTGCGATCAAACTCCGATTGTCCCTAGTTTTGCTGAATGGCATTTACTAATAGATTACGATCCTCTCGGGGTTGATTGGGGATTGTTGTTCGCTTTGTGTAGGCGTATCAACGTAGTACGTAATAGGGATTTTGTGTATCATCTATACAGAAAAGACGAGTAAATAAATAGGTAAATAAAATGGTAAGGAATATGACTATTCACTTCTTGTCTATTCCATGATTGATTAACGTAGACCTTCACATCAGGGGTCTGTCCTGTCATGCAAATAGGCTGTTCGATTGGATCACCAGGAAGCACAAAAATGATAACATTCAACCGATTTCCATGGCCCCATCAGTAATACTAATGTGCGCTTCCCAACCCTAATAATTTACAGTTTCATTACACACATTCTGATGTTGAACTACAGAACAGTAGTAAGTGATGCGTGATGTAACACATATGCTGTTTGATCAGTATTTGTCAGTCGTTTCTGATGGGGCTATCGGTATCGAGTGTGACATCAAATCAATCAGCTAACCCTTGATATGAGCTTGCTAAAATTACGTTTACGAAGATTACCGACTGCGGTGATGTTTCTAATTCTTTAAGGCCAATGGTCATGTAACAGATTTCCCTCAACTATTACAGGGGAAATTTCGATTTGATTTGAATTCGACTGGTTCAGGAAGCAAATTAAGAATCATCAAGGAACCATGACCGTATTGAGCGGTGGATGAGCAACCGGTGATTACTGCTCTCCTTCCTTTCTCGACTAATTCTCGGATGATATCGTGGCAGGGGTGTAATCAATCCCAACTTGCACCGGGGACGCCATTTTACGTCCTCATCTAATCGGTGAACTCCAGGCCTGACCACTTTTTCGGAACCTGGAGGAGCGGAAGTTCAAGTTCAATGTGACTGTTCACAGTCACAACCGACAGACGGGACCTATTGCAAATATCCCGCTAAATTCGAACCCGGAATATTTGCTTGCAAAATGTCACTGATACAACTCCTATTCCTAACTACCATTCTTCCGCCCCCAAAGAGGTCAAAACCCCACACCCCAATGTTGGTGTTCTAGCAGGTTACCTTGTTGAGTTATTCCAATATACTTCCATGGAATTTGAGGGATCTATGACATCACAGGGATACGATCTATTGCGTCCGACAAAAATACCATCCAGGCGTGAAGTATAACATCACGGAGCGAACTAGAGCTAATTTATGTGAAGCTCGAACTAGAGGGGGCTGTCAAACGAACATATTCTAATATTCTGACACAAAATGCTGACCTATTCGCCCAAATCACATGTCACTGTGATAACACTACTGTCAGTAAGGGTGCTATTATGGACTCCACAGTGACTTCTCTTCTGCCATAGGCTCTTTTTTTAGAAAAAAAAAAAAAAAAAAAAAAAAAAAAAAAAAAAAAAAAAAAAAAAAAAAAAAAAAAAAAAAAAAAAAAAAAAAAAAAAAAAAAAAAAAAAAAAAAAAACAGTGTCGTGGGGGCACGGGTGGAACTGGCTGAGGCAGATCCTAGCCTGTTCGGTGTCAGTTTACAACGTGAGTTTCACTGTGTCAGTCGAGGACAGTTGGAATGTTCGTTTTGAATTGTCATTAATGACGTACAGTGGGTATTCATATTCATAACACGGTCATCTGCTCGTAACGCCCATTAGCACGCTCAAACTTTTTTCAGACTGCCCCCCTTCCAACATTTTGAACGATTCCAACGCCCCTTTCCCACCTTTTCTCCAGTCAACCATTAAAAAATGAACCAAGTTTCAGGAATTGTCAATTGATCCTAATTACAGTATTTGATCCATGATTACAGTATACAAATATGTGCCAACGATAAACTTACCACAGACTCTGAAATTGGGCTCAAAGTTCAGTCAGTGTGAAGGGTGAGTTTGGTGCAACAATGTCAGATTTCGAATGTCTGGCTGCATCTTAGTAAGGAAGAGCCGCAGATCGCCCCTCCCAGTGATGTCAAGGCGGTTCCGATACTTGGACAAGCAACACAATGACCGCCGCGCAAACCTCTTTCAACGAGGTAGGATGTAGGGAACGCCATAAGTAGGAGTTTGCCTCCTTCCACAGTGCAGGGTATTCCTCTCGTTCCAGAGATCTCCGTATTCATACTGTGAGAATCTAGCCTTCGCCTCCTCATCACTTCATCCTGCAATTCATGCTTGACATCTTGAACAGGAACATCGGAATGGGGTTTTAACCCATGTTGGCACTGAGAGTTCTATCATGTCTCTGAAACGCTACTTCATAACTTCACCAATCTTTCAAGGTGGCCACAGAAATGTCGGCTTCTTCGCCAACTGGGGAAAGTGGTACATATCCCTGCGACTGAGTGTGTCTCTGTACAATGCTACCTTGCTTATAAATGCGCCGATTACTTTCTTCGCTTCAATCAGCGTCATGTTGTCACCCTGGAGTTGTTTGTTGTCATTGTTCAGTATTTCGAATATGTCTGTGAGGTAAGCCACATCATGCGCAATCGCATCCACTTCTTCTGACAGCTGCATATCCACTTCTGACAGGAACACGACGACTGTAGAGAAGATGGCGTGGAAACGCATCGAACATTACCTTTTGACAACCATCTGAATTCAGTATGCAGCAGGAGCCGCTCGAATTGTTCATCGGAATATCGAGATCGGTTCCCAACCCGACAAGGAATGTGGTACCCCGTAGTTCATCAGGGCCCCCGAATCAGTCTCAACGCCTCCTACTCCCATTGATTCTATAGCGCCCCCTAAAACTTCCCAGTCCCCCCCCCCCCCCGGTGGGCCGTAGGGACACTTTGAGAAACACAGTGTTAAGCGACTATCACAGAGTAGCTTAATAGTCGTGGAAGGTATGTCGTATACCGCAATCGACTCTATAGATTCGACGGGTTAACAAACATGAATGAAAATCAATTTCATGCCCTCCGCCCCGTCAGGGAAAACAATCGAACTATTTCAGTTAAGTGATACAAACTAGTAAGCATAGACCGAAAATTACGATCCAGACTTGGAGCTGAAGAGTGGTGTTTTAACAGTTGTACATGCCGATCTTTTTAAGGCATTCATTAGGAGAAAAACGCGAAAATAGTCAGCAATGATCCAGATCGACCCAGCACGTTTCTGTTTGTTCGTTTTTTAGGAGGGTAGAAACGTGAGGAGTAAAACATAAGAAAATCATGTCGTGATCGTTCATGTTCGGAAAAACATTGACGTGTTAGAAGTTGATTGGCAAAGCTGGAAAATAGCCTAGTCTCTTGTGTCATCAGCTTTTCCTTACATCCAGATTTCCGACCTTCCTCACTCCCTGTATATATTCCCTCGATTGCCACTACAGGTTCTCACTCACGGCTCTGATATTCAATCTGCATCTATACCAGTTCAATAATATAGACTCATATATAGATTATTATGTAAATGAAGCGAAGATGTGTGCTTCTATTATGGATGAATGATTGCTTATTGCAACCGTTACATGTGAACAAATGAATATAACAATACTTCCTCGGTAATAATCATGGTGCGCTAATTTGTGGGGCCCATTGATATACGCGGGCGGTAACAGATGTGCTTGACTTGATAATTTCGTTAGATATACCCTGTATATACAGTGTGCGTAATAATAGCGCGTAATGATATACTAAGGTTAGTAGGCATGTGGTGACGCGGAACAATCAACGTCAGGATAGCTCAGTCGTTAGTACTGATTATGACATCATAACACTCTTTATGGCCAACCTACATACCAACTATGAGCCCTCCACATGTCTGCATTGCAGTTATCACGTTTGAACAGCTCCCATACTTCGACCTCTGTTGACCTCATGTGACATTGACCTGATCCAAAAAGCAATCGTAGACATCTATTACCATATGGCCAAATCTATATGCCTAGTACAGATGTATCTACATCATTTGCAGCTGCACAATTATTGTGTTTACAATGTTTTCATAATTTGACCTCTGTTGGCTGCGTTGACCGTGAATTCACGGGAAAATGCTATATACCTCCACATGGCCATCCAATACGCTAAGTATGAGTCTCTTACTTCTTTGCTTGAAATAAATAGCAGATTTGCAAGGTTTCGGGACACCGACTAATGTTAACCTCAGATGACTCTGGATCTGACCCGAAACAATAGGGCTGATTCACCCCCTCATCTCAAACCTACATACCGAGTATCAACCATCATGTTTTCACATTTTTTCGTTGCACAGTCGTAATGCTCACCACTCTTATTGATTCCTTGACTCATTTCTGAAAACATTCGACCCGACGCGAGAGGAATTATGATAATGTCCCCATCATGAAGAACACGCATACTAAGTATGAGCTTCATCCACCCAGGTATAGTCGACGTAAGGGCTGGAATTGCCTAAAATGAAACAGTTTAACAAATTTGATCTCTTTCTTCACCCAGTCCAAGAAGAAATACAGTTCACATACTCATCGTGGGGAACACACACACCGGGAATGAACTTAAGCCATCGGACATTGTCGAAATAACGTGTTCACGAGCATTCTGTACTATAATGTTTCCAGGTTTCCAGACTTGACCTCAAACATATGGAGATCAATTACTCATGGAGAACCTATATACCGAGTATGATATCCATCCAAGTGGGTTCGAGGTATCGTGTTAATAGGCAAAAATTACTGAAGTCCCCCCCCCCCCATAAGTTGAGTGACCATTTGACGAATTTTTTGGGCTTATGCCCCACCTCCCCCTTCACGTAGTTTTGTTATTCCATTTCGACGAACTGTGTCCGTAGTCTAGTAACTGGTACAGACGCACAGATGAACAGCACATAGCACTAATTGCCTGGAGCACCTAATTGTGGTATTCTATTCCTCCATCATTTCATTGAATTCACGCAAATTCTTCTCCAACCTGTATCATTGATTTCACCATAACTTCGATCCATAAAATTTGCCGAAATATCGATTCACCATTCCCCATTTTTCAGCAAAAATAAATTTTAGCATAAGAATGCTGCAAACCCAACTTCAACTTGATTGGACCCAGCATTCTGGACTTATCGTGTTAACGTTTTCAATCGCCATTCTGGACTCATCGTGTTAACGTTTTCGATCGTTAACCTCTATTGACCTCAGATGTCACTTGATCTGACTCTATGACTACTTATCTTGGGCCTTGGATCTTGAGTTATCATGTTAACAGCCACATTGGCCAGAATATGATTCTCCACAATTTTCCCATTTTCCCATGAAAAGACCTCCGGTCTACACCAGAAAACATCAAGGTTCTTGTACTCCACATAACATGGCAGCATGTCAAACTTCAATTTAGCATGTGTGTTCACCATACTGAGTACATAATCCCTATTGGTTTGGGTTCAGGTCAGAGGTCATCTGAGGTCACCAGAGGTCTAGAAGTTCGAGAATCCTCTTAACACGATAAGACCAAAATGCTCGGCTCATCCATAGAAAATTTGTATGTTGCTTTCAAGAAAGTACAGGAACACTGCTGTCTTTAGTGTATTTTAATTTAAGTTCGTTAACACAATAACTCAACCCCACCTGGTTGGATGTATCTCATACTTAGCCATAATGATTACATAATCCCTATTGTTTTAGGGTCAGGTCAGGGGTCATCTGAGGTCACCAGAGGTCTAGAAGTTCGAGAATCCTCTTAACACGATAAGACCAAAATGCTCGGCTCATCCTTGGAAATTTGTATATTGCTTTCGTATGGGTAGTACAGGAACCCTACTGTCTTTAGTTCAGACCGAGGTCCGAGACAAAATCGGGAAATAGTGAGCTAATTTTGGCTCGTTAACGCAATAATTCGATCTCACCTGGTTGGTTGTAGCTCCTACTTGGTATGTGTGTTCCCCATAATGAGAACATGATCCCTTTTGTTTTGGGGTTAGGTCAGAGGTCATCTGAAGTCATAGAGGTTAAAGTGTCTGAAATTCTTGTTAACACGATAATTCCAGAATGCTTGGCCCAATCCAGCTGAAATTAAGACTCCATAGACCCAAGGTGTCTACTCAATTCAAGCTTACATGACACAGCAGAAAAGAGTGGATGTAGCTCATATTGGTGTGTGTCCATAATGAGTACATGATCCCCATTGTCTTGCAGTCAGGACAAAGGTCATCTAAGGTTAACAATTTCAAGTGAAAGGTCGTGAAGGCAGTCGAGTAATCACCAGATTTCAATTGCCTTGTTAGAATTCCACCCAAATAGTTCGACTTGAATATATTTGCAAGAATACTTATTGGTAATTGTTAAATCCCATTCTTTCCTTTACACACAATTCTACCCAGGAATTCTATCGAGAGAGTGCGCATCGTCCCTGTTTATAGTACTGGAAAATAGTCCATGTGCGATTCCATATGTGTTCCTCCTCTCCGGTTACGGAACAAAGCAAATCTGATACCGGTAACTGTCATTATCTGAGCAATGGATATAACCTCTGAGCGTCATATTGTAACAGATTTATTCCGATATCGTGTTCCCGTAGCTATATCTACACTATAAAACATCAATTACAGAGTGGGTGCTTGACTGGCCTAAATAGAAGAATAGGTAGCATATTCGGTAGGGTTTATATAGGTAAGCAAACTGGAGATCAATCACAGTAGACGGTCTTGAAGGAATATTAAAAAAAAAAAAAAGCTAGAGAAGGAGGCAGCAAAACACAGGGATTCCTGGAATACCGGACCTTCAATGTCTGCCCATGGAGGGCTCCAATTCAATGTCCGCCTGTAAATTGAGTGTAAAAGACTGTCCTGGGGGCTTGCAGTAATGAGCCTTCAAAGCCCACTTGTAGAATGTCCGCCTATAGATGGCATGTATATGGCTGAGCTGGAACCTGGAATACTGGGCCTTCAATGTCGGCAAGGTATGCCCGCCTGTTGAGGGTTGTTTGTTGGTTTGTTTGTCACATAACTCTCATATTATTTGCCAGATGTCGATGATTGATTACGAACCACCACCTCTGTCGTTTTGAATTTGCTTTTTGCAAGGCCTTAAATATATGCTATGAGAAATGGCAAGCCGTGGCTCACCGTGGTCGAGATTCCTTCTCTGTTATCTCCACAACTTTGGACGAAGGTGGCGACAGTAATTCACTCGAACTTGGTAATGAATGAATACTTTATCCTTGCTCCCACTGACATATATTGGCAGTTTATACAATAGTCATGAATTGTTCATCATTTAGTTGATACTACATACAAGAATACAATTTTCATTTTTTAGCCGCGGGTGAGCAGCTCTACAAGGTATCATGTCTTTCCGTGTTGTTACTCTGTTTATACTACGAGGAAACAACCACATTTGGTATGATTCGACAGAGAGTTCAACTCTTCGAGGCTGCTTCGAGAATAAGGTGTTACAGAAGTTTGATATCGTTACGAATAGGGAAGGAATCACTAGGCTACACAACTTGTGTTCTTGTTATACTAGTGATCAAGGACAGCAGACCTGTTCGAAACGTCTAGTATAATAATACATCATGGATGCAACAACTACTATGAGATATGGAATCTCATAGTAGATATGAGTATAAAAAGGTTGCTGTCGATACCAAGTTGTATCGGGAAGTTGCTTCGAACGATGACGTTGCAATTGTCCAAAAGCTCTTGATATATCTCCAAATGGTCTTTCGATTGGCAAATGTTTTTAATGCCGATAGTGCAAAGTTATGCATGATGGATTCCACAATCGCAACGCTTCTTTCAGTTGAATGGGCGAATATTCAACAGGTGAATTCAGAAAAGGATCTCGGTGTTCATTTTGATTCTTCTTTGAAACCTTCTAAGCAGTGTGCTGAAGCGCGAGGAAAGGTAACTGGATTCTTGATTAGACGTCACTTCAATTTCCCTCGTAAGAAGTGTTGTGTCAGTTGTTTAAGCAGCTGGTGAGACCTCACCTGGAGTATTCTGTCCAAGTATGGAATCCATATTCTCGAAAGACAAGCAGGTAATTGAAAACGTTCAGCGGAGGGCCACTATATTAATTCAATCTCTTAGAGATTTACCTTACGAAGAGAGATTAAGGCGTCTCGGTTTGACTTCGATGGGACTGAGGCGAATTCGTGGTGATTTGACTCAGGTTTTTAAAATTGTTCATGGTTTCGAGGGCCTTTCCTTCGGCTATTTCTTTGAGTTTTCCAAAGTTACCACCAATAGGGGTCATTGTCTCAAACTTCGTGGTAAACGCTGTAGATTGGACATTCGGAATATTTCTTCTCCCAGAGAGTTATTAATGAGGGGAAAAGCCTTCTGATGATGTTGTTCTGTCTTAGAGTGGGAAATGCATTCAAGAACAGTCTCGATTCATTATTCAAGAATTGTGGGCGCATTCTTGAGACTGGGTTGTTCTTCTCTTTTGGGATGTTGTGGCTCCGGGGTCTCTTATGAGGATTTTGTCCTTCCTGACCCTTTTTCCCTAAACTAAACTATATAGAATGTCCTGATGCCCTCCAGTTAATATAATAGCTCCATGTAATATACCAGAACGTAAACAAAGTACGGGATACTATGTGCGCGTGAGGGTTGAAAGAATAAGTATCAGACTGGTAATACGCACAAGAAGGAAATGCAGGCGCGCTGTCTGGACGAACAAAAGGCATGGTAAGATGCATGTCATCGGAAGAAACATGATCGACGCGAATGCCAAAAATCCTGTTGAGGCCCACGTGTGTGCGCGTTCAATTTAATGATAAGTTTAACTTCAGCAGTTTTTCTCTGTTCTGGGGATCTGAAATTACCCGATATAATGGAAAACTTAAGATCATCAACAGAATGTCCGCCATTGTTAAAATGGGCGGCAACTGGGACGCCAACACGGTTATCTCGGATGCTCTGTTTATGGTTATAAACCGAAGTCGGAAGTTAGGGGAGGTTTCGCCTACATACAAACTATGGGGACACTTAGAGCACATCAGGAGGGACACGACGTTAGTGGGATCACAATCGAATCTACCCGGCTTAATAGTGCCTGCTTGGTAGGGCATTCCTTGCAATCACATATGCCTGGCACACCCGACACCTTGGCTTGCCGCACGGGATAGTTCCCCTCTCTCTCTGTAGGTAATCGATTATGAACCAGAAGAGACTTTAGGTAGGGGGTTGTTTGGTAGCATATAAAGGTGGCAGAGAAAATTCATATGCAAGACTGGGATGTTGCCTAAGGACGCGCCAAGAAGCCTAATTATCTAGGCAAGTCCCTTTGCTTTTAGGATTTTAGTCATATGTGGTGACTAGAGGGACGCGGGAGGTAGCCTTCTTATCTTTATAGGTGAGAAGAGAAGGGTAGGTCGTTCGATTTTTGACACTTTGTTAATTTGTCTAGTTACCACTGATAGCGGGTATCCCCGTCTTAGGAATTGGCCAGCAAGGGCCGTTAGCTGGCAATGGTAATCTGAGTCAGAACCAAGCGCCTGAGGCGTATCACCTGACTATACACAAGTGAATCTCTGAGATGCAAGGGTGGAAACTGCCATACCCTAGATAGGTATGAGCATCAGTCGGTTTAGAATAGATTGACGTGGATAGGGAGTTATCCTGAACAATTACATGACATCCCGAATGGTATCGCTGTGGTGGAGCATTCATGCGTGAACTTAATAGACTGGTGAAAAGTGTTCACAAAGTCAAAGAATACATTGAGAGATTCATGACCATGCGTCCATATCATGAAAATATCATCGATATAGCGAGTGTAAAATACGGGTTTCAAAACCACTGCATCTAAGATCTGACGCTCCAATTTATCCATAGATATGTTAGCGTAAGCAGGCGCCATCTTAGTACCCATGGCTGTTACCATTAGCTGCACGTAATGGTTGCCGTTAAAATCAAAATTATTGTGTTTCAGGACAAACTCAATAAGAGTGGCAATTTCGCTTACAGGTATATCTAGTGTGGGACCCTCACGTAGTAAATCACTACATGCCTGGACGCCTTCGTTGTGGGGGATATTCGTGTAAAGGGCAGAAACGTCCATGGTGACGAGTATGGAATGATCTGGGAGATCAGGCATCTCTTCAAGCTTACGCAGGAAATGGGTAGTATCACGGGTGTAGCTGGGATAAGGTCCATAAGGGCTGCAAATAGGAGTCGATTAAACCTGATAAGTGCTCAGTCAGCGTACCAACAGCAATGATATAGGGCGGCCTGGTGGGGCGATATCTAAACGCCTAGCATGCTCAATAACATTCTCAATATCGGAGCTATCGACACTGATACCTGGGCCTAAATTCATGGCAACAAGCGACGCTAACTTGTGAATCTTGGGTATATAAAAAACATCCAGGTTTGGGAGACTTAGGTGAAAATGGCAAAATCTTACGTGATGAAGCAGGATCAAACGAATCCAAAATTTTCAAAAGTTCATTTCGAAATGCTGGATCCCCAACATTGAGCCGAATGTTTTGGGGATGAGGTAGAACTGGAGATCGAGGGGGCGTGGGACAAGTATGAGATAAGCTTTCTCACTCGTGGACCGGAAAACATGCGTGAATAAAGGCAAATGGTCATGTAACAGACATCCCATAAACTAGTAAGGTTGACAGGAGGACATACCAAAACCTCAAACCCCACTTTGAAGGTTTTAGCATGTTGTCTTGTTGAGTTTTTCGATTCATCTTTTGAGAAATTCATGACATCACGGGGGAACGATGTAAAGGCCGCTCATAGACACTACACAGTCATTTCTACGATGTTGCGCAGTAATGACATAAAGACGAGAATTAGTATTCCCATGGAAATCAATGAAATTATTCTCCAATAATTTGTGAAAGACTTCATTCGGATACCATCTATGGTTCATTGGTTACAAGGTTTTCAAACGTACAAGTTTTACATCGCCTTTTCTTTACACAGGGAATCCGCGGTCCCTTTCCCGTGACGTCACACAGCAATTTTGCATTGCTTGAAAGTCGATTCATATTTACGTTACAATTAGCCTCTAGAAATGTTGACAAATTTCTGATTCACTGCTTGCTGGCTCTAACTCGGACACGCACATTCAACTATTCTCTCAGTGCACACAGTTATAAACGTCTTGTTTAAACTAACTCCTTGTCCAATTGTGGAAGCGGACCATCACATCACTGTAAACGCTGGGTTCCAATACTCAGCTCAGCACAAAGGTTTAGGGAAGGAAACTGCTGTTTAGACAGCACTGGCCCCATCGTCTGATATTCCCAGTAAGTGGGCCCGGGCCGAGGTGTCGGGATCAATATCCCCCCTCACCGCAGCCAGGCGCTGTTTAAAGCGTGTGCTCCAAATTTTTCTCGTTTCCCTGAAACTTGGTGCCAGAAAATCCGATAGTGTTTCTTAAAACGCTGTTGCAATCAGGAATTTTGAGTAACTAATTATTCCTACTGATTCTTTCATTGCCCCAAATCATGTTATCTTTGAGAACTGATCTGCAGATGAACAAATAAATATATTATACCAAATCATCAGAAACAGAAAACTTCTTTGGACACCTCGCGAGGGTTCTGTGACCTCCATGGTTCAAATCTTTTACATGATTGTAATGGCGTGCGGCAGTAATTCATTTAAAAAATGTGTAGCTATTCTTAATAACATGAGAAAGACGGAGTAGTTTGCTGATGTTTACATTTGGAACGACTGAAGTTTACTCAATCGGTGACATAAAACGGTGGGATTGTTTGCTTTCATGCGAAGCCATTATAACCCCAAGCCACGAAGATATACGACGGTTCTACCAGCCAGGTCGTTCAGACTTTATGCATTCCTTTAAAAGATATCGGGATACGAAAGTACCGAGAGAGAATCACTAAGGACAATATTGATCTGACAAACCGCCAGCGTAAATTGCAAAAGTATTGAGATTTGATGAGAGCTCTTGTATACGTTGAATCCTTTTTTGTTATTATTCACCAATTACCGATGTAACGCCGCTTATTCTGTAATTGATGTGGTAGTTGCGTTCCTGCCCAGTCTATAGTAATCGCTGAGAGCTGGAGTGTACTACGGCACGCTTTTGAGATTTTAGTGACAATCCTCATTATTTTCCTTTTATATTCCCAACGATCGTTAAGGTTGTGCCAATGCCGATAGTACATCTCGCCTTAGGTTAGTAGAATTCAAAAAAAAAATCGAGGTCATGCTAGGAAAGGAAAAAAAGTGTAAAGATAGGAGCGTACGATGTGAACCCGGCACCTCGGACCCAGCCGACCTGCCGTGAATGTCAGACGACGGGGCGAGTGCTGCCTGAACAGCAGTTTCCTTCCCTGCTTCAGTCTCCTGTGCTGAGCACCCAGCGAGAATATCATTTCTGAAGTCTTTGGCAGTTTGGTACACCCGACTGGGATACTACCAACTGGCCGACGCTCTACCAACTGTGCCAGCCAAAGCATTGCACCGTTATGTTCTTGCAAATATCATCATTCATTTTAGTTGCCGTAGAAAAGTGGTAACATTACTAAATGTTCAAAGTTCGCAGTTCTAGGCGGAAGTGTGAGAGAATGTTCTCGGTGACGCCCTGCAAGCAAACATTCCGCTTTCGAGTTCAAACATTCACCGACGTTTCTGCGAGCGATGAAATCAATAGTCTTGGGTTAAGACGAAGCTAGCACTCTTTATCTTCGTTGCAACGAACCAGCCAGTTGTGCCTTCCAGCTATCGTATATATCAGTGGTGACTGGTGAATGGCAATAGCTTCGTCTTGGGGAACTGTTCAATATGAAGTCATTATCTTTACAATCTAAAGAAGCCAATCACACCACGTTTCACGTAGTTGTTTACGTCTCGTGGGTTTGCTAATTCGGCTTCTACGAGGAACCCTATTAAACTAACATACTGAAGTTTTATATTTTTCTCCAATATGTGTGTTATGTCTGGAATGAAAATTAATAATATTGACAGATGGGAACGAAACATTCATTTCTGTCGGAGAAATCTGCAATTTATTATTGCTATTTTGAATATCTTATTCGACAAGAATAGGCAACATGAATAGTACGATATAGGAAATAGACCTAGTGAGTTGTGAGAGACCATCGAGAATGTGAAGTTTTCCAAGCTGTTTAATGCTTTGCAGCGAAAGTTCTCAGCCGAGTGGGAACGGTAAGAGAGCTCATTTTCGCCGCTAATTACTAATGAACACGTTTCTCGTTGTTGATTAATTTTTGACGCAAGTAGGCCTAAAAAGATTGATAATTTTCGACTAACTAACTTAGCCTTTCTTAACGTTAGGCGGTACTTGATGTATGATTGATTGCCCGTTCATACAGCTAATGCTTATGCATTAGGCACCTTCATGAACCTTCATGAGATGCGCAAATTGAGTCACAGTCACGAGGTCTTGAACAAGACTATGAAATCACTTGCATAGGAGTCTGTCTCAGATTTTGTGTAGTCATGTGCAGTCTGAAGTTGCAATAGCCATGTTACAATCGGCGAATCTAAGATACGATTCAGTTGGTATTTAATCGAGAATAATTTGTGATTAGTTGATTATACAGTAATTTCGGATAAATTTTATGAGGAACTGTTTTTCGTTCAAATTAGGATGAGAAAGGCCAAGAGAAACTGGGGGAAAAGCCCGGACATTATCATTTTGCCCTGGTCCTGGCTTCAATATGAATTTATATTGCGCAGAAGAGGCAGTATTGCTTCATTTGTTTGTATTACTTGCTAGACATCAATTCAAAACTTTGTGTTTCCTCTGTAAAACATGTTTACTTCCTAGTGGATTTGTTTCATCGCAATAATAGGTAACGATTTTGGAACATTTCTCCCAGCAGTTGGGCGACAATGTATTTTTAATTGCAATGACGTTGCGCAGAGATTTTTTTCACAGGTATGATGATCGTGCTTGATCCTTTTCCATAAAAGAAGTGACAGTGTCGTATACCGTTGACGACTACAACACAATTAGGCCTATATTTTTCTCAGAATAGAATGGATCGCTATTAAACTGGCAGTCTCAACTATTTATTTCATATCTCATGACTGTCCTCTCCTCCTTTTAATTGGTCCATGTGTTTATTTCATTGAAGAAATATTTCTTATCCAATCTTGATGCCTCACTTCCTTTCGTGAATAGAAAATACCTGACAGGCAGTTACGTCACCACTCTATTTTTTTGCCACTTTGAAAAGTTTTCAGCATAAATATGATATTTATATATGATATTTATATAGATAGGAAAATAATGAGAAATCCCCAATATCTTCCTTCAGACAAGATTTCATTTTCCTCACTTAATGTTGGTATGACACTTTATTGTTTCTCTGCTCCGAAATCTAGAATTTTTCCACAAGAAAAAGCATCACGGGCGACAGCGCTAGGGCTGTTAGGTTATTGTGACTAACTTTTGTAGAGTACTGGACGCATCGACGGCGTAGAACTAGAACTAAAGTGTAACGTTATTCTTTATTAGTTGATTCCCTGCTAGAATATAGGTTAACCCTTACCCAAACTCCACACTAACACTCCATGTTCACTGTAGTCGTAACTCCTAAGTTACTTAGTCCTATAAACGTTAGTCCGCCACTCCGTTTCTAACTTAGGCTCAAGTTCTACCTGTCTATACTGAGTGTTACTGTTAATAGTAAAAGGCCTACATTAGTATCGTTTTTGTAACACTGTTACAACTACAAGTGATCGTACATGTAGTAAACGTAGCCCTAGCACAAGCTCAGGCCTATTAATAGTTGTGGCCGTAGTGTAGGCCTAACGATAGTGTTACTAGAGTTAAGTTATTGTATGTTTTCATGTACTGGAGCAACTGTGCGGCGTGGAACTAAGTGTACGTTATTCGGTATTCTCTTATTTCTTTGATTCTCCTCCCTCCTAAGATTTAGGTTAGTCCTTAGTCCACCACTAAAAGTACTCGGTGATAACGATGTAGTCGTAACGTAGCCTCAGCACTAGGCCTATTCAGGCCTGTAGTGTGGGCCTAATGTTAGTGTTACTAGGGAGAAACGAGGCACATCAGTGTGTTCAGTGTTTGAGGAGTATAGTTGTAGCTAGCTTGACTTGATTGTTGCGAGTGATGAAATCGCTTGCTCTCACTGTAACTCGGTCATCGGTAATTATATATTTTAGTGTTCAATAACGTGTTAAAGAGGCATTAATGCCTGGGGGAACTGTCGGAAAAACGACGAAAGCGTTTGTATGACTATGACGTCACTACGAAAAACGTCTCATTGCAATTCCATTATAAAGTACGGTTTTATCGACAGTATGATAATGATAAGTCAATACAATGATAATTTCGATATATTGTTGCTCTCCGTCGTGGCGTCATGCGACACTGTCCACTTTCCGCTGGTGTTGTCCTCTTAAGTAATATTTCATTTATCATGTTCAGAATTATTAGGTACCTAATTGAGTTGGTAATTTTCCATGCAACGTGAAGGGTCTGCTAATTGATGGTGTAGTATTCATTAGGATATATTCAGATCGTTCCAAAAGCCAATAGCCCACAGAACAGTGCGAATGCAAGTACAGTATGACGAACTACACAGCTCATTCAACTCCCCACACATTTTCAAGCTCCATCAATCTCGTCGGCATTCAAATGGCGTCCGGCAGTATAAGTTTTTATTAGTTTCGAAAGTGTGCTATTCTTAACAAAATGAAAATAATGCAGTCGTTAGCCTATGTTTACGTATGGGGCGACTATTGTTTACTTAATCGGTGACATAAAACGATTGTTTTAGTTTATGGAATAAAGGAGATTAAAGTTGTTTGCAACAGCTTCCTAGCCTAGGTCGTTTACGATTTAGGCATTATAGTAATAGACAGAGAGAGAGACAGAGAGAGGAGCTGAGAATGATAAACCACTCGCGTAAATTGCAAGAATGACACGTTTGAAACCCAATAAACAATGGTATGTGCGACTCATTATTTTTCTGTTATTATACAATTATGAAAGACGTGAATTTGCCTACACAATTGTGGAATTGTGGAATGAACTTCATGCGTATACGACGTATTCATCCATACCCGGCAGTACAACGAAAACGCGCCTATACTAGATTGACGCCAGCATGTAGAAAATAGGGACAATGAGTAATCATGTCTTTTTTTGCAACTTTACTATGACTACTGGCGAGGCATGTTCAACCCACGTTTAACGTCAGCCGCTCTACCTGAAGAATATTCCCCATACCCGCACTGGAAGACGCTGAGACGGTTGCATTTGCGTTCATACACATATTTTTTTTTAATGGTATACTTGCCGAGCATGAGGATCGATCCGATAAATGGTCCTAGCAAGGGTGCAGACCTGGATAATGCACCAAATTGGCACTGCGAATCCTTCACTAGGTACACTGAATGCCTCTTTGGCGGTTTCTTAACTGTGGGGTGGGGTATTCCACACCAGACGGGGGCAACTTGCAAATTGCCTGCCCCTCGTTTGTCCCTGCTCCAATCCCTTGTGCTGAGCGCCCAGCGAGAAGGCAACAGGTTCCATTTTTAAAGTCTTTGGTATCACCCGACCGGGAATCGAACCCTGGTCTCCCGGTGGAGGCCGACGCTCTACCAATTGTGCCAACCACTCGGTTAAATTTAGCACCCTACCTAGAAATTGTCCCCAGCAGCCCGCGTGAACGAGCGTGTACATTGTCTACGTCGTTTCGTCGTGCCATTTGATATGGTTATTAAAGACTTCAAATACACTGAAAATGCCGCTAGTCAATAGGGAGAGGCCGTTGGTTAAGGGATTATTAAGGTAGTAATTATGAATTTCATTATTTCATTCATCTCATTTATCAAGGTAATAACCCATTTATAGCCTATTAGCCTTATTGTTCAACTTTTCTGCAGTAATGAAGGCCAGTCTCAAGCATTAGCGGCGATCCTGGGGGAGGGATCCTCCATGAAAATAGGTGTGTGGGATATAATATAACATATCCACCCATGAATACCTCGGCTGGAATATTTTTATGCCTATATTTACCCATCACCAGCACATACTATTTGGTGCATTTCTACCCTACTATTCTAACTCCTTGCGCCCAACTGCCTTAGATACTCTATTGCGGTGCCATCAAATACACTGTTGTGGGCGATAGCTTATGGGCTCGTTTGCATTTTTGGGGGTTGTGGTTTCAGGGTCATTCATGAGGACTATGTCCTTCCTGACTCTTCCTCACTAAACTAAAACTAAACTGAACTAAACTGAAAATGCCGCTGGTTAATGGGCAGCCGTCCGATATCAGGGTATTTGATTTCAAGGTAATAACCCATTCGTAGCCTTACTGTCTACCTTTTCCGTTACAGGGTCCGTCTCAATGAGTATACTACGGAACCTGACAGTGCGGTTGCCAGAAATTGTCAGACAGGGGGAAAGAGTTTCCACGATGATAGCGCCGTATGTTACTACCGCATTAACAAATGTATCAGGAATAATTCAATGAGTCTGTGGGTAGGCAACGGGAAGAATTCACCACAAATCTATCTTTTCTGGAATACGTGACGGACCTAAATATGACCCATGTTAATTTTTCATCCCACCATAAATGTTCATGCCTTCCTCCTGAAGCAAATAAAATTTCGATATATATTTGAATATATACAATTTTAGTAACATGTGTATTTGCTTTGGATTTTAAACTCATGTGTTTCTTTTAAGAATAATAGAAACATCACAGGTCTTCCATCACTTTCCAGCCAAAGATTGATATGCATGGACCCAGCCCTAAGTTTCGAGTATTAAAAAAGAAATCTTGGATTATATAGACTGTGAAATACTGTCTCAGCCAGCCAGCCAATAGCTCATGAGCCTTTGAACGAGTTAGAACAGCTGCAAGTGCCGCTGCTTTCCTGGGGATAGCCGCAAAAATCTGTGACTCTTCCGGCTTGTGAGCATTGCTAGACGGATTGGGCGAACGATTCTTCCCTCTGTTGAGAATATACTCTCACATAGAGCAATGCGCGCTACTCCTAAAACGTTGATATGCTTTCCAGCTATTGTAGGTGTCTGGAATGAGCAGCCCTCTACTCATATACTTTCATGAGGCAACTGCTTTGGCTGCGATTGCGGACCTACAATGAAATTACCGTGGTTTAAAAAAAATCGACTAGAATACCTGTGGGGAGGGGGGAAAATATTTCTTTGGGCTGTGCCCCCTCTCGCCCCCCATGACTACTCTGCCACCCCCATTGCGGTGCCGCTGCTCCACCAGAGAGGCGTTGCCGCGTATAATCGGTGAGAGATTCGCAGCTGACAGGAATGATTGCAATGGTGTCCAGGTCTGCACCCTTACCGACGATGCCTTTTAAATATTCACGAGGGGGGGGTGCTTCCCAGAGGGTGGGATATGCAATCATCCTAGTGATTTTTTCATTCAGTTAACAGTACTAACCACACGTAGCCTAATTGAAGGTAGGTGAACGGTGTGTCGTTAGGCCTAATTTATGCCATCGCCCATGGCTTATAATATGGAGCCCCCAAGTTCGAAGAAAATGTTCACTCTTGGTATCATTCATGTTTTCCATAGTCGAAGAGTTGCTGATTCTCAGTATCTGAGTGCCTGCCCGACAGTCAGGACGTTGGCGAGGGAAGAGACTTTTTTCACAGATTCGGCAAAATCAGGACCAACATAAATCTTTCTCTAACTGCTAGGAAATTCAACAAAATGTCAAAAGATTCCCCTTATGTACGCGCGCACAGCGCGACAAATATGATCAAATAAGTGGGAAAGCAGACACGCACACATACTCACAACTATGAACTGCATAGATCCTTTTGCCTTCGGCAGGAGTGAAAAATAACATACACTCTGTTATAATGACAGTACAGTCCCGGGGTACAGTCATAAATGCATCTATCTACGATGAATAGACAATTTCCAGGGACATGAACCTCATCGATCATGAATTTCATCTTTCTCGCAATTGCACCAGAACAGAATAATCATTTCTACAACAAACATTCAATCATTGTTCTCATACTAGTCGTCGTTTCTTACATAATTCCTACAAATAAGTCCTTCAAAGGCTATCGTAGTCGCCGGGTTATAACGGACCGACATAGTTAGGTACATATCTAGGTACGGTTTCTATCTACTGCTAGTAATACTAGCCAGTGCCCAGTGCGACTCGTTAGACTAGCATTAAATTACTCGAAGAAAGTGTGGCGGTATTTCATCCCAACATCGCTCAACTTTTCAGCATAATTTTGGCGGTGTATTCTAGAAGAACGACGGATATGTGCAAATGAACTTTTTGTTTTAAAATAAGCGGTTGAATTCGTCAATGATGCGAAAGAAATCGACCGTCGTCATATAGTTTGTACGTAATTCAGCCGAGGCATAACTTTGCCTATGCCTAATATTTCATTGTATTAGCTCTATGATATCTTCATCTCCGACTTAAACCCGCAGCCTATAGCTTACCAGGCTACTACTTAACAATGAAATATTCTCAATCTTCGTAAATTCCTTTGCTTGTTGGACAATTCATCAGCAGTAACACCACGCGCGGCATTCATGTAATTGATAAGCAGTTGAGTACAGAAGTAAACTGAACTGCATGTTGCTGGGCTCTGGATCTAGGGCTAGAGCAACAGTCTCTAGTCCTGTTTATATGCGCAACTACGCGTTTACATTGCATTCTTGGAACCGAGTGGTTGGCACAATTGGTAGAGCGTCGGCCTTCCACCCGGGAGACCGGGGTTCGATATCTCGGTCGGGTCATACCAAAGACTTTAAAAATGGTACCCGTTGCCTTCTCGCTGGAGGCTCAGCACAAGGATGGAGCAGGGATCACACGAGGGGTAGGCAATTTGCAAGTTGCCGTCTGCGTGTGATTTATCCAGGGGTGTTACTCAGACTACCGAGAAGTTGAAGTAGCACGAACTGTAAGTTGCGGAAACGATTTTACTTATAACAAGTGCATTTGCCTGTCGTTCAGAGCTGCTCGCACGGGTACATTTGTCTCTTCAAATCTTTTATATATCTTCGCAAAAAAGACATTCTGGGAGGGGGGGGGCGTAATCGTCTGTACAAACTACAACGGATTACCTACTTTGACTTCCTTTGACGTTTTGACCTCATTTGACCTGATGAGGTAAAGTTCTTTGAGACGACCAGAGTTGTTTTGTTGCAATAGACCAATAAGTCAATTACACTGACATACTAAAACACTTCTTTCACATCGCTATCTGCAGTTATGTCCTCTGTAAAACAGCTCTGAAACATTTATGAATTTCATGTCCGACACTGATTTCTCGTTATTGAAACATCTTAGAGGGATAGTTCTGTTCGTCTGCGTGGGTACCAGTGGACCCAACTATTTATGTAACACACAATTGTCCAGATCTCAGAAGTGGACAATGCAGTAACTGCAAGTCAGTGAATTCATGCACATAATCTTTCATGAGGGTTGTACCTACGCTGAAGCTAACTGTTTTTTTTGTTACCACCAGTCAAAAACACAAACCCTTTCAAAGTTAACTGATTCATTAAGCTCTCAGTGGTATAGCCACATCACTCACTTCTCTTATCTATGGTAGACTTGTGAACGAAACTGTTCATTTTGTTACCCAGCAACCTTTGGTACAACTTCCTGTTTCTAAGTGGAGTGGGTGGCATGAGCCACTTCAAAAAATCCCCCCGCCCCACCACCGACAATTTGTTTGTCCGATTTTGCTGAAGAGCCCGATCGGGTATGCTCACATGTGGAATATTCCTTGAATTTTTCAGAAGAAAATATTGAAAGGAAAATGAGAAGTGGTCTGCGTGTCAGAGACCTTGTCCACCCCTTCCTCCTCAGGAAAATTCTGGTTCCTCCTGTTAGGTGTGTGATCCTCTCATACGTCATTGATAACTTGTTGCCTGCCGGCTGCAAAATGTGCCACCATTAGGCCAGATTAGGTGGGCACTCCAGATTTCCTCCCTTAGTTTTTCGAAGTTCTTGGTTAATGTTCTGTTAAACTTTCCAACTTTGCCCCAGTTGTATTGTTCGATAATCTATTGTTCTATTTGAGCTATATTGTCAGAATACTTTGGTGGACTAAAAATAATCTACAGAGATCTGTTTCTTTGATTTTTTTTAAATATTGGATTGAGTCCCTCATCAGCAGAATGAATACAACTGGTGTTATCCAGCACTATGCAATGCATTGTGACAAGAGGTATACACTAAATATAAGAATAATTCAATATGAATGATCAGCTGAATGGCATTACGGACGTACTTATTTAATGTATAATTGCATGGTTGCATAAGAACTTGCCCACAATAAGTTGGTTATTGAATTTCGAATGGCCAAAAATAATTGGTAAAATCAATGGGAAGGCTCGACTAAGTGCATTTTCCGCGACGTTTGAAACGAGGAAGACATAAACGGTAAAATTCGTATGGTGTCCACTCAGACACATCGGAGGGACGTGTTTCTCGAAACTCAACTTGACAGCACAATCTGGACGTATTGGTGTGTGGTACTACTAGTCTGCTCAGAATGAATATTCAGATTTTAGGTGATCTCCTTTTGTTACATTAACTGAATGTTACTGAAGAGAAATGGCAAGGACCACTACGCATACTTTCTTGTTCTATGCTATCATTTGTACACTCCATTTTCATCTCAATGTCGGTAACAGCCTGCTGTGTTTATAGTTATGCTAATCTATGACGGAGATCACTTCCTATTGCGAGTTCGTACCTTTGTGTTTTTTGTGATGTGATGTTATATCGGCCTTTGCATTTAAGTTGCAGTTGACTGTATAATAAATATAATATTGCTACATCTACCAGGAAATGATTTCGTCGCTAAGTTGTTTTCTACTAGTTGAATGAATTAGGGGTTTATCGTCATAACGAGAACCATGAAAGTTGTTGCAACGTGAGCTTTTGCTTCTGTTTGGTTGTATTACTAAACTGATACGCTTAATGAAGTAATAAGACATCAATTTATTAAATTGCCTACTGGAAAACTGTTGGAGGTCACGCAAGGTCCCGAAACCATCAGTTCATGGGTTCTAGGTACAGCATTAGGCGAAAAGCGAGCACGACTACCAACAGAGGACAACGGATTATTAATACTGCTTCACGTTGTGTGGTATGTTTGTAGTCCTAATTCCATAGCCGCTGGGTTTGAGTCACCACCATTTTTCCTACCACCATGCAGTTGTAACGGCGTGATCACTGGTGAGCCTAAATCCTCGGTAACATTACTAGGATAACGTATCGTATCGTACTGTGATCCGATTGTCTTAATCTCTATAGCCCCCACGAATGCAGATCCTTTATCCTATATGGATGGAACACCTATAGTCACATTTGCCGGAGGACCTGAATTGCTATCTGGAAATTCCATCCTATTTTTCCCCTAAATTTTAAGAAAATGTTTCGGCAATGGTAAGGAAACGTTTTCGTGACATTTGAGGAACATTGAAGGAAAACTTAGAAAATATTTTGAAGACGTTTTGTCTTTTGCTGGGATTGCAGCAGCATCAAGCTATATGAATATACAGTCATATCGAAATATTTATGCATTAAAATATTATTCTATCAGATATCTTTGAACGTGAAGACGGGTAAAATGAAAGAATATTTGAACTATGATTCATATTGACGAGGTCATTTTTAAAATATACCTATATTGTGCCTTCCGTTCATTCAATAATCAACAGACTGTTAAGTGCCAGCAATTGACCCCTTTTTGTCTAATCCAATTAGATCCACTATCCGTTCAGTGGTTCTTCCAGCACTGAAGTAATCTGTGCAGAAACATGTTGAATCTATAATCCAATTAGCCCAATTAGCCCACAGTTACTCGCAGTTCAATCCGCTCCAACAATCGCTCGTGTTATACGGCGTAATTGCAGTAAATACCTGTAATATAGCATAGTCGCCAATTAATCGGCCGTCTATTCTCCGCTTACTTATTGGAGCTTCTCTTAAAGTAAATAATAAGGCCCCAATTTCTACAGTTTTTACAAAACCATTCTTTTTCGTTAAATAGAGCAAGGTCGATCGTTGATGTAATCTGTTTGATCGCATTAACTAATTGACCACTAACGCCTATCGCTATCATGGCTACAAGAGCATAATTATATAAACTATTTGATGTGATAAGAGCAGAAGTAGCACATAATCACAAATAAACACAATGACCAATGAGAAATAAATATTCACATGTAAACACTGCAAGAGTCTATTCCAATATTAGGATATTTGTGTACGCTAAACATAAAGCGAATTCGAAATATCCAGTAATAACTAAATTCTACTGTCAGAATATCTGTTATAATAGCCGTTCCTCTACGTACCTCATCATCTTTCTTCTGTAAATACCATTGCTTGAAAAATATGCCTTTTTTCCTGTTGTTCGGAACCGATTTTTTTTCTACAGTCCCCATATTATTATTTGAAACAATGAATCATAGCCTCATGCACTCCAAACGATGAGCGTCAACGAAAATAATGTGAAGAGAGGAAAGTTACAATTACATTTTGCCAATTGGCAATGGTATTATAAAACTCCCGCTCCCCATCACAGCGCTTGTTACAGCTAATGCCTGATGCCAATAGTCCTATTGTGATCTAATTATGCAGTAAACAAGAAACCACGTGAAATTATGAACGTTATCGTGACAATTTGGACCAAATGATAACTGTTGGTACTCTATTACGACTTTGACTCCCTATAGTGAGAAGAAATTGAGAGAAGACGTCGTGAAACCAATGAAGCGCATATTTACTGTTAAAATAAATAAGAATAATGGACAATGCGTTTAATTCACTATCATCATCTGAATTCTATGCCCATACATTCATCTTGTGCAAACCCATGGCCTATTATGCACTATTATGGCTGCTAATCGTTGGGTGGATGCGCCCTGTCTCGGGAGAATCTCGTGGTTGGCTACAATGACCTTAATTCCTAATCCTATAATCCCCAGCCATAATAAAATATATAATACTACTAACCAATCAGAATCCCATCTGAAAGCATTGCATTGTTGATGTGATTTATGTCATAGTTCTTCACTGCAAGGCTACCGGTACATAATTAAGGGTATGTCATAGGTGCCGATGCGGAGTGCGGTATGACCTCATTAATGCCAAATTCACGTGGTCATACACGGTGACAGTGCTCTTCTATGCTATATTCTATTTGCGAAGATGGAGATGGATTCCACTGGTGACGAATTTATTCCAAATAAGATGGAACGAGCACCGTGTAGGTGAATTCACCCGTGATGGCCTGCACTGCCATGGATCCTATGGAATATCTCCCTCATATAGCCAACTGACGTCCACATACATGAGCTGCTGTATATCTATGATATTTCAACATCATCATACAGCTTGACGTGGTTTGATGTAATTTGCCGACCTTTATCAACGTAATAATTCGATTTTGAAATTCATACCGCACCCCTGCTGTATTCGATTTGCAGGGATGGATATGGGTTTCCTTTGGGTGAAAATGTATTTCAAATACGGACGGGAACGAGCACTGCAGAGTCAACATTACAACATGTACTGTTGCAACAGATTCCATGGAATATCTTCCTCATAAAGCCGACGATTGGATTTTCACCTTATTATTATTTCATTATTATGATTGGTTTTGGGTATTTCTGTATATCATCTCTTCCCACAAATGAATATTATAATTATCAGTCCAACATCCGCCAGAATCATTTTTATTCCTGGGTGAACCTGTTGAACCAAGTTTCCAGATAAACATACAATAGTCTACAGTGTACTGTGGTTGCTGGTTGCCTATATGGGTCACCCCAATTATTCATGGACATTACAGGAATTTCCGCTTGTTGTAAAGACATGTCGACTGAAGGGTTGGGGAACTGGTTAATTGAAACGAATTTGGCACGAACCCAGACATTGGTCATTGGTCATTATCGAATTATTAATATAGCGAAATAGCAATTTTGGTACTTGTAGTTGTACTCTTCGCCGAGCAACACACTTCGCGTATATCGTCGGAGTATTGCCTATAGGCTGGTGCGAGCGACGTACATACAAAAAAGTTCTAGCTAGTTTGGACTAGTCGGGTGCAGTGAATTAGTCTAATAGCCTGTGCTGGGATTAATACGAAGAAATTGAAGAATTTCTAGTCCTTTGGAGATTACAAGTTTGAGTCGCCCAGTGAACAATTGGAGGGGTTCTTTAGGGAGCGCCAGTATCATGCAGACGTATTTAAGCGCCGCGAACCTCCGTGTAAGTCGTGTCCAACGTAACACCGCACTTCAACCACGAATGAACACAATCAAAATGGGATCCCATGCGTTTTGCCGTTCCATCCAACAATATATCCTATCAGGAATATCATCTATAGGCATTACAAAACGTTAATGTCGGACCCATCAACCCGTATAGGAGGGACAGTAACCTTGCCAACCACCTCGTTCGAGCGTCGCATCTCACACAGAACACCCAGAGACACCTCATGGCACCTTCCCCTGCAACCGGTGTCCATATTGTAACACTTGCGCAGTGGTATCTAAAGATACGCAACCCATTATTACTGGGGTCAAGGGATCATACCAGGCTAAAGGCCATTTCTCTTATATCACCTGTGATGTTGTGTATGTTATCAAATGCAAGAACAACAGATTACACCTACGATCAATTAGGATGAACGCGCATGGTATGCCAGTCGCTACCCACTTTAATGTTCCATCCATGTGTACTATAACGGATTTCAGCGTCTCCGTTATCGCGAAGGGTAAGGGTACCGACTATGGCCGTCTAGAAACAGAGAACATATTTATATATAGGCTCGGAACGCTGAAACCGAATGGTATGAACACAAAATTAAATATTATTTAATTAGACGCAGTTTGCACACACAGTATTTCAGCAGTATACTATCATATAATACTATGCGTAGTTTAGTTGTACCGTGCGTACCAAGGCAAGTGTTTGTTTACTTTTCCCATCCTTCTGTAGTACAGGTTGGGTAGCCATGTTATTGTCAATAATTCAATACGCGCTTACCGTCATCTTAGTAGCTGAATTGAATTGTTTAGATAGTTATGCGCGTTTGTTTCTTCTTTTGTCTACTCAGTAATTTAGCAATAGCGATGATACAGTAACGCGCGTACTTTTATATACACACACACACACACACATGGGTGGGAGAGTGATTTTAACGTCAATACCAGGCGGGTATAATTCGGCGCTGATGTCCAGTGCCTTACAGACGAGACAGTTTCTTGCTCCGCATTTACAATTCCCTGTGGGAGTGGATTCTGAGGGCAAGCGCGAGTCAGTCAAGATTGATTTAAGATTACGGGGTTGCCGTCTGGCATGTATTGGTGGTTCCCAGAATAATGGCTTCAGCGATTCATCCTGATCGAGTAACTGATATATATATATATAATATATATATATATATATAATATATATATATATATATATATATATATATATATATAGATATATATATATATATATATATATAATATATATATATATATATATATATATATATTATATATATATATATAATATATATATATATATTTCCATTCAGGAATGCGAGAAGTGGAAGGGATGAGTGCTAAGGATCCCGAGAGTAGTGATTGCCTAATGTTCGGCAGGCTTCCATGTGAGTAAATATTTCGTCAAACAAAAGTTTCAACGCGTAGCACAAATTCTCCTAAAAAAATTCGCAGATATGCTATAGTTTGTGATTTGACAACACAATTGGCGGATGGACTCCGTTTTGGGTGGATCTCATTAATAAAGGTGACATCCAAGGTAGGTCCCTTCTCACCAATTCTTATTAGCAGATTAGCCGGGGATCCTACCTTAGCTCCTCATTGAACTTGAACTCAGAATTCCATCGTTTATACCTACCTGCACGCAGGTACGAGCGTGGCTTCGTCCGCATGCTGGTTCATGTGATCTAACCCCGGTATATGACAGGAAACTGATGAAAGTTAGTCTCGTTTAAATCACTCAGTCTGTAATTGTGTTTTTATAGTGTTGCTACAGACACACGATCTACAGATAATTCTGTCAAAACGAGACGTTTATAGTCGCTAAACATTGCTCAGAAATGATGGATATTCAAATCGCTCTGGAATATAACAAAAGGTTTATTAGAACACACAGACGCAAAAAGGAGAGATTCGAATATACCACTAATATCTCGATGCCTTCCATGCGAGCTATGGTATACGATATGTCGTGAAATCGCCATATTGACGAATTACTGCTGCGATAGATCTGTGTCAAGAGTTTTGTTTGATCTGAATGAACTCAACCTCATATATCACAAGATATAAAGTTTTTAATGTTAGACTAGTCATTCTGAAATAGCATTTTTTTTTTTACAATTTTTACACAGTAACACGATATACGCGTAAAACTGTCAGAATGGTGAGCTAGTAGAGTTTAACAGATGTAATTGATTTTTGTTATAGCGTATAACAACAGGAACTATATTCATTAGGTATATGCGATCAATCTAGTTACAAGTTACTTAGGCGTTACCAAAGCCCAGAAATAGCAGATATTGAACTTGGTTTGGACTGTAAACTAGAACCAACCATTTTGAGATATACTAAACTAAGGCGCTGCCCGAGAGCAATATCAAATCCCTGAATGGGACCGCGAGTACATGGGAGTAAACATGCTTGAAATTCCAATACTGTACGGCTCATATTATCTCATCGGTTCCGAAGTGCGAATGAGATATTATAGTCAGTTTGCCATTTCACCTATTTTTATATCAATCTAATGCTTCGAAGAGTGTTTAATTCTTGAATTAGTTGTGCATCTGATACGCGTGATTATGAATGAAATTATGTATGTAAATAGCGTACTGAGTCGCAAGCATACTAACAATAGATTGATACATATTCAAGACAACATGGTATCGGCTTGACGCTAATACCAGTCCAGTGGTCAGTTTGAGAGCACATTAAAATTTGTATATTTACGTTACGCAGCGGTTATTTCTACTTAGTCATCTTCATCATTCATTCATTTATCAACTTTCATCTTCGTCGATAGCTCAGTCGGTAGATTTTAGCTCTCAACACAACTAGTCTAAAATGAAATAGAGAATAGCAAACGAACCAGTGTGTAGGCAGTATAACTGAAACCAATACACAGCAATAACATATCATACCAGTTCACTACATATTGAATGTTTGTCTGGTTTAAGCTACTGAACATTGGTTCTCTAGTTTGTACATTTTCCATGTGAGATTGTCTTGAGCTGTTCGTTTAATTTTATATGGTACCATATTCTTTGCCCGTTGAAAGTTGAAATGAATACGGTACGTATCCGGGTTAGAAGTTGACCCCGTCATGTTTGAAAGTTAATATTTAAGGGCTTGAAAAAAGTCTTACTCTTAAACACTGTATCTGACACGTACACACCCTTAAGAGATCATGCAAATAACATTTTACGAATATGGTACCCTGATAACACATAACTAAAAATTTGGGTTGAACCCAACACCGTGTTCAGCATGGGAACGAACTGCCTATTGAATACAGAAATACAAATTCCTTAACATCTTTTAAACGCCTTATCAAGCAATTTCACTAAATGTTACTGTTTGTATTGCTTTTCATGTTCTGATTTTGTCTTCTGTATCTTCACTCCATTCTGTTTTGTATTTTCAGTTTCTCGTTTCCCCTCTTAGTTTATATTCCTGTTCATTCAGTGTTTCATTGTCATTTATTGTCAAGTTGAAAGTTTAATAAAAAAAAAAATTGTTTTTAATTTTAATAATAGGACTTAGGAGAGCCTTTGCTCTCATTTTGTCCAGCTGGAAAGAGACAAAAAAAATAACCCAGAACAAAATAAAATAAAACGCACTGATACCGAAAGGTATCATGTTCCTCGGGTTCGAGACCACCATTTGGCTCCATAGCTCAATTGGTGAAGCGCTTGCAAGTAAAGCAAAAGTCCGCGCTTGAAAGCATCACAATCCCCTCCTCCCGGTGGAGTCACGAGCTTTTCAGCACTTCCAAATTTCCGACCTTCCTGCCGCTCTGTCTACATTCCACCAATTGCTACTACAGGTCTCTCTTACGCTTCACTAGTTGCATTCACAAAATAGTAAGCCTCACTACTCCCTATAGTGGGTACCAATTGGTGCCTAGGTCGAATGTTCAAAATTTGATCTCTGGAGGGGGATAGTGCATCAACAATAGAACTAACATTGTTCAAGTGTAAGATGCAGATCCCATCGTGAAAGGTATCATGTTCCTCGGGTTCGAGACCACCATTTGGCTCCATAGCTCAATTGGTATGGCGCTTGCACGTAAAGCAAGAGGTCCGCGGCTCGAATCCCGGTGAGTCATGAGCTTCTCATCACTTATATATATATATATATATATATATATGTGTGTGTATGTGTGTGTGACGCTTGGACCGGATTGGTTTCCACGCGGTATCGAAGAACGCAGCATGTTCCAAGTTCATTGTTGGTAGGAAGGTGTCCCCCGTGTAGGGGAATACCTTTATTGTCAATTGAAGGTTGTGGAAGGTCAGGAGGGGTCAATCTTCAAAGAGTGTTCCCGCACGATAACTGATGAACGCAATTTGCTTGTAATCTGTGTTTGGGTTGCATATATGAATGGGAAGAACTGTATTTTGATGGTGTCAGGTCAAGGTCATCAGGTCACAGAGAAGTAATCTTCATATCTCTATTCATTTCGGCAACGAAACATTTTAGGGGGTTGGCGTAATGGAGAGTTTTGTTCGTCTGTGCAAACAACATCTGATGACCTCATTTGACCTCCTTTGACCTCTTTGACCGAATGACCGGTTGACCTTCAGGGTCAATTCTTTGTGACGACTTGTTACAACAAACCAGTAAGTCAATTGCACAGACGTAATAATACTCCTCTATCACTCGCTATCTCCAGTTATGTGTCCTCTGTAGAAGGTGAAACAACCTCTGGAACACTGAAAAATTCCAAATCTTCATATATCTTCGCAATGAGGGGGGTTGACATAATGGAGAATTTTGTACGTATGTGTAAACTGCATCTGGTGACCTACTTTAACTTGTGACCTTCTGAATCAGTTTTCGTAAACCACCAGACTCTTCCTGTTGCAACAAACCTATCCCCTATCCCCTTTATCACATGATCACTATGTTATCACAAATGTTCTTGTATTCCCCCCCACTTCTCCTATTGTCAATAGTATCAATTACTATTAGGCTACTCCTATCATAACCAATACAATTCACCAATATCCCAGTTTTATTGCGATGTGGGGTTAGTGGTTATTGTTGAACTGACGCGTTTTGATAAAGTCCTGTGATGTCATATTGGCAACCAAAGGAGGGTACAATAGGACAAAATTGAAATAATATATATTTGCATATATATATATACTGTCTCAGTATACTAATCACGGTTGTTTTCGCTGAAATTTGTTGTTCCTGACTGCCCCAATGATATTGTTAAATTATCACTTCCAATAATCTTTGTTGCTATTCAGTTGGGCCGAAAGATTGCAATGGTTGTCACTCCAGATAAAACAAGTGGAGCACCGTGGCATGTAGTCAGATCCTGTATTTCTTGCATTGTCCCTGGGGTAGTGAATCACGGTACCTTCTACAGGTGACCCCACTCCTGGCTGAAATGCAAAGAGCGAGGTAAATTACCCACACTATGCCACTCCACAAATCCACTTTCCAAAATCCAAATCCCATGTTCCCCTCCCCACCCAGGTTGCCAATCTCTTGGCGATGGGTTGTTAGGGTGTGTGCTGTTATTGACATATAGAGGTAGGTAGTTTTTGATTGTATAATGCCACCCCAAGCACTGCCCCCTCCCCAAAATACATCCTGTCCGCCATGGGGTTGCTAGGCCCTTGGGTTATCAGGATGAGTGCTGTCTATGGCTAAAGAGCTAGGTTGTTTAAGCGTACTATGCCACCTCCAAATACGCCCACCCCAGTTCCCCCAGGTTTGTTATGTTAGGGTGATGTTGCCTCCTTATTCCCCCCCCCACTATTTTTTTTTTATACTGCCTGAAACGAGCCAGACACCAAGAATATACAGGCTGAATCAAAACTGATTTCCATCATACTAGATAGAGTGTACTCTTTGCAGTTCCACTGCAGAATATGAGCCTATGATTGCTCCGCTGCTAATTCTGGAGATAAAGAGGACGATGTGGTGGCCAGATTGAGAGAGGTAGAACTTGCCAGAATGGGACCTGATAGGCATAGAGAGGGGGCGATGTGTAAGTATTGAGCGGTTGAACGTTCACTCGTAGACCCGAAAACCAGGGATATGAGCTTTAAGGTTGACCCATGGCCTAAATGGCAGGCTATAAAATCTCTTGCCGGACTTGTTGTAATGAGATCGGGATTCGTACAGAACAGAGTCTTCGGTTTATTATTGAGTAATTTGGGAGGGGTCATCCGTGCCCCGATAGACGCGAATAGACGCCGCACACCTGCCCTAAATAGTTGCCTAGCACGGTATATGTCCCGTTCATTTTTTCTTCTCACACATTTATCAGACAGGCCATTCAAGTTTTACCGTTTAAAGTTTTGATTTTGATGATCCGAGGAAGGAATTGTACTACAAACTCTACAATTGACCACATAATTTAGCATTTGGTGTTGCTGTTCAAATTGTTTATCTACACGTTGCATAGAACTACTATTTAGATGTGAGACTAAGCAGTACCTTCTGTTGATGGAGAATAGTATTACGAGTTCTTGTTATTATAAATGCAACAAAAAACAAAAAACAAACAAAAAAGTACACGAAAATAACATTATTTTCGTCGTTAGAATAATAGGAATGAATGATTTAACAATTTTATGGCCCCGAATTTCGGCTTAGATGCAAATGAAATGGACACCTTGTGACGTATTGAAGGAAAAACTGAAAGATACATTCATTAGGACGGCTGATGAATAATAGCTTGAGAAAAAACACAAATCATTCTTTGTCCAAACTTCACGTTCATACGACTTCCCGGAGATACAGGGTTATAGTGGCCATTTAAAGTTTGTGCAAGTGCATTGCGCAGATCAAAAAGCATTCCATCATGCACTATTGAATGTTATCATACTTGCACAGCTCTGCAAAAGGCTTGTCAGTTTGTTAAAGTGCACCGTTAATTCACGTCGAAAAGAAGTAGTTGAGAGAGGGACTGCCTGTAGGGGGTGGTAGGTGATGATGGTACTTGGTAGAGAGGGCAGACACATTGACTTCTGCGGAGTGCCCAATGGAACAACTTTGATTCTCCTAAGTTCTTACATGATGGATCAAACTCCAATAGTAACTCGTATTGAATGAGGTTTAGACCTATAGATCCAGTTGCCATTTCCCACAAATTCACCTTATTACATACAAGGTCTGCAGTGTCCTAAACATGTACCAATGGGGACCCCGTCTTCCCCATTTTTCCGTGAGAAAAAACAAATCAACACGCCCCTGAGATTAAACCAGGCAGACAAACAAACTATACATGATAGCTACCGTGTTGGAAATCGATAGTTGGTTGTGTTGACGATTTTTACTACCACAAGCCCGACTAAATTGAAACACCCAACTGTCAATAACTTCCCATCTATTTCTACTTAAACGCTGAAAATTTAATAGAAATTGGTCACTTTTGGTCGTGTTATAGAAGGAATAGTTACTTGGAGTGTCTTAGGAAATTCAGTCAAATAAAATGGCTAAAAAATAAACCCCGGGTCACTACCACAACTTTGGAGGCATAGATAGCTGAGAATGGAGAATTTGGTGTCTAGCGATGGGAAATTAATACGCGCGTGCCACCAACCCCCCCCCCCCCCCCCCGTACAGTTCTGATCTGTTCAACAGAACGTCTTGTTGCAATCGAGCAGATTCATCTCTCCGTAGACGCGTCGAATGCCTGACGTGTAGCCAATTAACAACGGATGTATATGTTCAATATAGCCGTTTTGATGCTGTACACAGGATTGCGCACTGTTTACCGAAGTAAAGCCACTGTATTGAAAGCGTCTTGTGTAGGAAGTTGGCGTGGCCGCGTTAGTTTTATTTAAACCCGTATTAACCAGAATACCCAACGTGAGCGATTTGCTGGAGTGACCAGGTTCTGGGGTTGCTAACTCATTATTCGATACGTAAGATTTCCAATTACATTGAAAATGATTATCCCCTAGACTCCATGTATGACTCATAAGCCTAAATTTTCGCCTACTTAACAGAAACCGTGAAAACCTTAAAAACTGGTGTTATCTTGCCTAATTCCAACTCGAAGAAAACAGTTTACTGTTTATACTCTATGATAATGGAACAGTGACACTCTCGGCCTATTATAATATTAGCACTGTTCTTAATAAACCGTGCACTAATCCATCAAGTCCCGTTGCTTGCTTTATATCTAGAGATTCAAGAAATTCCAATAAAAAAACTATCTGAGATTAAAGGGGATGTCAAACTGTGTGATGTTCCTGGTACCCTATCGTTGACATATTTACGAAGAGGAAAGGAGTTCTCGGTCATCTGAAAATTATTTTGAGAAAAACATACTGAGTGACACAGACGTAAAATCATGTAAAGAATTTGCAACTTTCGGGGTTCTACGCGATTCCCTCGACAATTACAAGATTGGGAGACGGTCTGGGGTCAGTCCGTAATATTCGATGCACATTTCTAAAAAGCTGCCACATCACTTTGGGGTTGTTTTTTATTGCGGGCTGTCATTACGAACGTAGTTTTGTTTGGATGTCTGTATAAGACTGGTAACCTCTTTCGATATTGCGATGGCCCCCACAATTTTGCTTGTTCTTCTTTAGGGCGTCAGTCCTTCGGTCCTCGCCCACCTTTCAGGATATGGGTTACTTCCTTTCTTTGCTATATGTATCTTTAATCTTTTACAAACAATGCCGATCCATCCTCATCGGTACTGGGAAGAAAGATACCATGAGTGGTATGCTATTCATTCTTACATCTAATAGCTCACTCCATATAGACACTGTGAGGCCTCTGCGCTTTTCATCAGAGCAAATGAAGCAATTAATTTCACAAATCCCAGCCTTCTTAGGTATTGTAAAGATTTAAACTTAAGGCAGTAGTATTATAATCCGATAGTGTATCCTAATAAGTAAATATCCATTGCTGATTGTTGATACAGGTAGCGAATCCTGAACTACTAAAATAGATAAGCAGAATAAAGTGGAATTTGAGTTCCGCAGTTTCGAATATGAGAGTTATATGTCAGAAATGTCATTAACGCACAGTCACAATGAGTCCTAATATATCCCTTTCGGCTATCGATTGTAGTTATTAGCAAAATACGATTAACCCAACAGTTTATTAGCGACGATATAGAACGCATAATGTATTGTTGATAACGCTGCATTCAGATAGCTTATGTCGTTTTTCTGACTCAGCAGTGTTGTAGTCAAGACCAAAGCACATCGAGGACCAAGACCAGAGGGTGTTGAGACCGAGACCGAGAGATCAGAAAGTCCGAGGCCGAGATCCAAGACGAGGGCGATGTTATAGTGTATAGTGCAACAACTTTCGAAGTTTGAACTGTATTGTGGCCTATTTTACACAACATTCTACTTATGACGTTAATATATTAATATAGTAACACTCTATTCCCGATCATTCTCCTAATCAACAAGGGATGGCCTAACGCTGAGCATAAATCAGAGGTGGTGCCATGAGGGCCATACACCCCCCCTCCCCCCCCCCCCCATCGGAGCCCCCGCTGGTTTGCCCATTTTGTCAGTTGAAGCACCGAGACAAATTATAATGAGACAAGAAACCAAAAAATATATACTCAATTATAGGATCACTTCGGAATCATCATTTCACTTTTATTTCAGCCGCATGCTATCTATTCGAGGTCGGATTAGTTCAGTCGGGAGAAACTTAGGACTTGTGCGGTCTCCTCGGGCAAGGCGCTTTATCTCCGTTGCCTCGTCTTACCAGGCGTTGTTGGAAACTTGAGAGGATACTTGTAATCACACGTGCGCTGATTACGGCAGCTGTGTGATGAAATTTTATCGGGACATGTGTGGGGGGGGGAGGGGGGTGATAAGGGCGCGTTGCAAGGAGTGTATAGCTCGAGGGGGCACTATGTGCGGGCTAACACGTACCGTTGACGCGGGGTAAATGGCTTCAGACGCGTGAGACGTACTATGTACGTTGGAAAGGCTATATAAGAACGGGAGTATTCTTATTATATTATATATGATATTATTATATATATTATCTCTCGGTCCGAAGGTCAGAGAGATAGTGTAGTCAGTTAGTTTGCCATTCATTATATATTACTGTTGCTGGTTGCTAGCAACGGTTGCTATGGTAACCGTAGTTGGTGGTTGAGAATTATCATTGAGGGGTACAGTTTATGGTGGGGTGCCCATGGGTGTCGGGGGGTCCAGCAATGAGGTGCATCGAAAAGGTGTCCGTTTGTGTGTGTGCGTGGTGTGGGTTTACGTGTGTGGCTTTATAGTGTGTGCGTTCGCGTGTCAGTCAGATTTGGCTTATGGTTTTTCGGCCTCTAACTTTGGAGTAGCCGAACATGGTCAAATTTTGCACACACCTAAATAGTCACACAAAACACGTTAAATTCACAATTGCGACACATTCAAATGCAGGATGGAATTAATTTTAAAAAAAAAGGCCATTTTATTAGAAAAACATCATTTTTGCCCATTTAAAACGTAGTTGATTTCCTATTAAGGCAGGAAGTAGACTAAAATTTTGAAATTCAGGGAGGAACACACTATTTTTCGGCCAAATGTGGGGGTTGCAGGAGGGATAGGGGGAGACTTAGGGTTAATTGAGGATAAGGGGTAGGATTTCAGTGTTGGGACAATAAGGTTTGGAATATTCATCTGGATTAGGCCTAATAACGTAACTTCACCCTCTTCCTGGCCAGGGCACGTTTTTACCAGGGTATTAGACATCACAATCTGTTTTGAAGCTGACAAGCATGGCATCTCTAAATTTCCATACTCTGAGTCTGACCAGTTGATGTTGTGAGTGATGACTGCTTGAAGTTAACAGACCCTTTTAGACATACGTACTGGATGAAACACATATCGTAATCGGGGAAGATTGACAGAAAATACCATGAAAACATGCCATATTCAGTGAATGTTATACACGTGCCGCAACGAATGGCTCTTTCAGATAAGCGCCCAAGTAGCGGAACTCCAAAATTGACATCTCATGCAATCCGGTAACAACGGAACATGTGACAACGTATTCCTTCCTGATCGATTATGATCGACACAATTTTGCCAGATGATTCAAGCCGTCATTAAACCGTCTACATTTCTAAGGGGGGTCACTGTTATTATCCGTTTACAGCGGAATGAACTCATTGTATTCGACGTGAATTTTATCACCTGCATGCTTACGCGTTTACTATATTCCACGCTGTTGTTGACCAGGTGCGCTACATGCAGGCTTCGCTCGCCGTGCAGCGACATCTCCAGCCCACCGTAAACAGAAGTGTCCTGATTACACGGCCTCAGCTTGCGACTCACTAAAATTACGCAGCCACAATCTCACGACACTCGCACAGAGGTGTTGAACTGTCTAGCCTACATATCATGGAAATATCTTATGTAAACCTTCAATTCTGTCAGCTCGAGTAAAACTCATCGCGTTCCTTGCCTCCTGCTTAGCCAAATCAGGCACGGTTTTTAAAAGTTGGTTCCTCATTCCGATTCGACCGTTACTTCAAAAGCCTATCACAGGATCAGCACTCTACGCCACGTTCCACTGAAGTCCAACTACTCAACGCTTCACTCCAGTGCCTACGCTTTCACCAGGCAAAATGAATTGTACTACACTCCAGGCCTCGCAACTCGACATTATGGCCAGCCTTTTCTACGATGCCTTATCTTCGTACGCCTGACAGTGGACCACCGACAATCTTATTTAGACAACGCTATTCTGCACTCACAACCATGCATTTGTGTTATCTCTACCAGCCCACGTTGTTCCGGTAGGTTTTCTTCTTTATCTTTGCAGACTGACGTCACCACTACACTGGCACATATTACAGCCATCAAGGACAGTGGAATCATTCGCAAATCACAGCACACTCAGACCCGGAGAAAGAAACCCTTATATGGGACAATTATGCAGCAGAATGGGATATGGCCAGATCCATGTGCTTAAGCAGGAATGGATCCAGACTATGAGGCTAAAACCCCACATCTGGCCAAAAAAAGAGGAACACCAATAGGGTCTATTTTTTGGAGGGGAACACCTGGCGAGATGTACATCAGGTGTAAGGTAGGGTGCTTGCTCATTCATTAAAGGTTGGTCTATTCCTCGAGAGAAAAGAAGATTGACAGCTAGCAGTCCAGAGGGCTATGCAAAGTTTGGATTCGCGACGGGTCGAAGGTTTGAAAATGTTCAAAAACATTCGTATGCCTCGCGGAGGCTGCTGTGTTTGCGGGTGTTTGTGCATTTACACAGGTTTTACATTTGAGCCTTAGCTGGTCACCACATCTCGCTATTCGATAAACTATTGAGAACTCATTCAGAAATGGTGAATATTTTCTGAGATTGAGTCAAAATTTTCCTGACCAATATAGTCAGCAGTACAGAAGGTGAACATAACAGAACAAGTTGGGCAAATCTAAATCACAGGATCCGAGGTAGTGAATAATAGTTGAGATAAAGAACTCGAGATCGCAACTCAGGCGAAGGATGGGAGAAATACGGGCAGGGTAAAGCAGAAGTGAAAGGACACCAGAGAGATTTGGGTAATTGAAATCGGAGTATATGACAAGCTGTGCTGACCCGTTTTGTAATATAAACGCTGCAATTTAATAGCTGCCCGTTGTAATAAAACTGGCCGTTTTGTAAAGTGGCCCGTTTTGTAATAAAAAAGCAGCCCGTTTTGTAATTGAATTCTGGCCCAATTTGTATAAAAACTGGCCGTTTTGTAATAAACTGCCGCAATATGTATAACTCACTTGTATGGAACCCTGGGCTGAACTTAACTCCGGGCGATCCGATCTCCATTTTCCAGTAAGTGTCCGCTATAATCGGGGTGTTGTAACATGCTTAGTAGCCTGGGGAATGTCAGGGGAATTCTTGGGTAGGGGGGTTGGGGCTCATGCAGACTGTGACTATCCATCGTTCAAGGGTTACATGCCGACAGTCGTCCAGTCCCGACAAGGATTCAGTCCGAAAATGAAAAAAAAAGAAGTACGTAAAACAAGAATGCCAGTCTTCACAAAACGTCGTTGGTCCGAAAATAGAATACGCCTTAAGTCCGACACGCCTTCAGGCCGACACGCCTTCAGCCGAAAATCAAATTATACACTGTCAGTCCGAAAAACGAAATAACCCTCAGTCGAAGTATCAATGTCAAAGCAGGTTTCTATAGTCAGACAATTTTCAAGCTTTAAGGGGCAATTCGTCTACGAATAGAGTCGACTCGTGTATGACGTCACAACAAGACATTAACCATTAGGACGTGATGTCGATACGGTACATCGCCACTATACAAAGTATGTTTTAACAGTTGCCAGTTTATCGTGGAATATGATTATCGTCTGAACGGGTTCCTCTTTTTTTTTGACGTGGGGTTTTCATACGGTATGTCCCTGTTATATATAAGACAATACGGTGATCCCAAACAAGTTCAAAACCTTAAAATTTAGGAAAGGGGAAATAAAATCGCTCTTGTTACAGCGGTAAGTTTCTGACAATCCGACCAGGCTTGAGTGTTAAGACACTTAACGGGCCCGTCATTGTTATAGGGATTTTGTAACGATTGCGTCCGTTTTAAAGTTGAGTGAGTAAGAATCAACGGACGACGGGGATGCTAATCGCTTGAATACTTAGTGAAGCTATACATGATACAAAGAGCCAATAATCCCGGAAGTTGTCGGTGGAGGGGAGGCAGTTGTCGGGTTTGCAAGTTGCAGATTGTCTCACGACTCAACAAACAACTACGCTTGATCCGGCTGGGGTTGCAGTACACATTTTCGCCACATTTTAGACATGATGATTCTGTCGAGTAGACCTATGACTGTTTTTTATTAAAACGAAAACTGCGACAATGTCAGTCTGAGTAAAATCTCGGTAAGTTCTAAGCTGGGCGATATTCAATTATCAGGTGATTCCTGCCCTCAACATGGCGACATTTCAAGGACATCAAAGGTAAATTTCAGATTTTTGGCGATGTTGTCATTTTAAATATGTGTAAAGTAATCTTATGCCCAATACCGATGTGGGTGACCCTAGACAGCTTTCGACAATTCCAAAGACAATGGCTGTAAGATTATTAGCATGATAACCATATGTTTATAGCATCAATAATACGCCATCAAGCATGAGTAACGGGTCTTATACCGTATGCCTACAGGCTGCAGGGTCGGTAACACAGGTCCTCGTTCAATTGTCATATTGACAGCAACACTGCCTATTGTTCATACACTCCCTTCTTTCACCTCCCCTCTTTAAATCTCATGGTCCTTGACCATGTGCTGCTGTTACTTTGACAAACTGTCAAGAGCCTAATATCTGGGACTTCATGGCTGTAATGGGGGAGGATAATTATGTGCATGCACCAATTATATGCCTGTTACTGTTTTATTTACTATAGTCTATATCACGTGTTGTCAATTAAAAATTAGGACGCACCAGAAGCGTCGACATAGGTACCTTTAACCATCTTCTAAATCTACATCAAAATGAGTGATGACAGGTAAAAAAATACCTAATTATGATAATTATTCCACCTAATTAGCATATTTCAGGCATGAAGAAAAATTGATAGTTCTGCCTTGTGCCCAACTTGTTTGCGTCATCGTATTTGTCTCTGAATACTGCATAAACCCCCACACGAACAAATGGAGGAATCCACTCAGACGATAAACATTAATTTAAGATAAACTGCAACTGTTAAAACATACTTTGTATAGTGGCGATAAACCGTATCGATATCACGTCAAGTGGCAGACGATTCGAAGAAGACATTGTCCCTTCAAGTTCACAGAATTGTTTATTGACTTTTACATGTGAATTTACTAACGAGGTGTATTTGATTTGAATTTCGGGAATGAAGACGTGTTATTGATTTTTCGGACTGGCGATGATATGCTGTTCTTTGGACTGAATACTTGTCGGACTAAACACGTTATTTATTTTTCGGACTGCACGACGTGTCAGTGTGTTCGGACTGAAGACTTGTCGGAATGGAAGCGTGTTGGACTGGAAAACGGTATCTTATGCGAACTGACGACATGTTTCTACTTTCAGAATGAAGACTTGGCAGGCCGAAGGTGTGTCGGACTGAAATCGCCATTCTATTTCGAACTGACGACGTGTTTTCACTTCGCACTGAGGACTGTCGGACTGAAAACATTGGATTTTCTGTTATTTTTTCGGAAGACGAGGTCTCTCCTGAAAACGTATCGCCACTGAAGAAGGTCGGACTAATATAAGCAACCGTTGCAGGTGCTCCCAGGATGTTATCATGCCAATCGATTTCTCTCTCTCACGCTATAGAGATACGTACATGTCACTTGATATGGGATTGTCCCGGAGTCTAAGTCCAGCACAGTGTTCCATAGAAAGGTGTATACAAATTGGGCAGTTTTATTAAAAAAACGGGCCAGGCTTTTTATTACAAATTGGGCCAGAAATTTATAACAAAACGGGCTAGCTTTTTTATTACAAAAGGGCTAATTTTATTACAAAACGGGCAAGCATTACAAAACGGGCCAGTTTTATTACAAAACGGGCCAGCTATTACCACATTGAAGCGGTATTACAAACGGGTCAGTACCAAGGCCACCATTTCAATGTCCAGCACCCCACAAAAAAATATGGATACGTCACTGCATAAGCTACGTAAAATAGCGTCAGGGAAGACGCTGGGTCTCCGCTCAGTAACTGGATGACCCTATGGAATATAATAGCGCGCCCAGGACCCAACTCTCAAGTACCTAAATGACTATTTCCTGCGATTTCAGTGAAATCTCTCTCAAAATCTATGGTTGGGCTCCGTTTTGATACCCAGCGAAATCATCTCTCACATATGTCACTTTGCGGTCAGATATTAATGGCTAAAATGAAGTCAATCAGATCAGTGACTATGAATGAGACCGGTGTTAGTGTCGGCATATACTGTATGGGCTGACTGGCGGATGAGTCAATGCTGTCACTCGTATGGCGTCGTTGGCTTATGTATGTGTGAGTATATATTTTGAGAAGGAACACCCAACCCTAACATCCAGATCACCATATTCCAGTCGGAGTGCATAGATTCTTTTGGGCGTCTTTAGTGTTATTCCACCACGAGCATGCACTCGTTTGCAACCAATAGGGGGAGCAAAACGGTCCCTTCCGGGCCTCGAAGGGGCAATTTCCGGCGAAACTGGGAGGGACCCCCAAATTTTCACGTGCACTCCAACCTATAGTGGCGCTTTGCTTAGTTAGATAGTGATCCGCGCACCCCGGGCTGACAAATCCTGCTACGCCCCTGATTTCACTGTAGTTGATCAAACCATTTAACGCACGAAAATGTAATCCGCGAGTCATTCCGTGTCCAGAGGAAATTCTGCCTCAATTTGCCCCCGGTAGAGTAGCACATACCGTAGATGGTCTAACACTTGAACGCACTGAAGGTGAACGACGTGTCTGTCAGTACGGGTCCAGGGGACATTTTTTTTTGCTCCAATATATTACACGCGTTGCCTCTCCTGTTAATATAGGCTCTATGGTGAGACGCAGGGAAGAGCGTGCCCCAATGTGCTAAAGAAAAAGGCGCGGAGAAAAAAACAATTACATCGTCGTAGACAAAACTTTATAACAGCCGACGCGAGGTGGTGACAAGCGTAAAACCAGCATCATGGTGAGCTGAAAACATCCGGTTATAACAATTAACAGAGAGTGATAACAATCTGGAGCTTCTGAATGTAGGAGATCCATTGTATAGCAACTTCAAGAATAAGCATGGAAATCTCACTAGAGAGGATTTTAGCATTGCCACATCAACAGCCACAGTCACTAAGGTATTCCCTTGTTACGCAATGCATTTGAAGTTGTAGCCGTTTCCGAAACGTTCCAATAACCCAATTCCCCTATTGAAATAGCTTCTATTCCACATTACAAATTTATTCACAATATCGGGAAGGTGGGGGAGTGAGTCTTCATATGCGTAATGATAGGTCCTTTTGAAGGGAGAACAGATCTTATGCATGCATTCGCCTTTTTTTAACTGCCTCTTCATTGAGACCATAGGCACTAAGACGCCCCACGACCTCCCACAAGCCTTATATTGATGACTTTCGATCGTCCTTGAACATAAGGACTGTGGAGACAACTCCATTGCAGGTGATTTCAATCTAATTCTTGTGCAATATGGTAGAGATAATCATTTCACTATCTATTCCTCTTCATGCAAACCTCTCATTACTAGACCAACTCGCATGACAAAAACATGGCTACCCTACATGATAATATAATCTGCTACGATCATTTGCATAACAACTGATCTGGTATTGAAGTTACTGACATGAGTGGCCATCTTCCTGTATACTGTGTTCAGAATAATTGTAAGGAGGGTCATAATAGTAAAACCGCTCCCCTTTAGAGAGGTGCAAAAGTGATAGAAGCATTAAGAATTTGCTTGAATGCGTTGAACATATAGACTGGAACTGCCTCTATGATGTCACGAATGTTAATTATGCCCATGAGAGTTTCGTTAAAGTTCTAACAAAGGAGTTCGAGAAGTATTGCCCTTTAAAAACAGGGTAACAGACGTTTCTTGTGGATCGCGGGTTCCTTGCTCATGTCTGTTCACGAGAAAAATCGGCGTTCTATTACTACCTACAGAATACCTCCACAACCTCACTTGAGATAGCTGAGAGCTCATGTTATAGAAAATTGTTCGATGAGAGCATGCAAGTTCAACAATGCCAAGTTGTGGCAAACCGCGGAATTATTTCATTTTTTTGTTTTATTTGGGCCCTCTTCTATTCTAATTCATATTAAGGACCTTCTTCATTGTTTAGACAAGTGAAGTTTTGCCATTTTGCAGCTGATACTAGTATTTTATTCAAATGCCAATACCCCTCTCTTTCTGCGAATATTATTAACATTGAGATCGAAGTCATTTCTGATCGGGATAAGACAAACAGGCTGTCGTTGAAGGAAGGTAAAACGCAATTTGTATTTTTCATCCAGCACAATATCGTCTAATCATAGTATCATTATATCCATTTATAATATCAGCAACATTCCTGGTATTCTCTTTGATTTTACCCTGAACAGGAAAACAAATTGTGTAACGAGGTAATTAAGATTTTAGGGGTCTTATACAGTATTAGATATTCTGTCCCGTCTGATGTTCTAAACATAATCATGACACTTTCGTACTGTAGTATTGTTCGGAGCAGCGCCGATAAAAAATATCATTGGTCGGATGTATAAGTGGTCTTAACTTCTGCTCTCTCGTCCGTTGTCAGGTCATTTTCATCTTAGGAATCCTACTAGGAGGAAGTATGCTTTGGGAATCCCGCATCAGAATACGAAAGCATACGAGAAAACTACGTTAGTTTCTGTGGGAATAAGCTCTGGAAAAATATCAAAAACTCCATAGACAAGATATGTTCCCGTACATTTGTTCGTACTCATGAATCTCTTCAGCTGTTCAGTTTAGACAGTCCTGTGGTTCCTGCTATACGGACGATGGAATAGGCTGATTGGGCGTGGTGTTGGGAGAGCGGTGTGGTTGGTCGAGCGCAGCGAGTGTCCATCCTCTAGTGAGTAATACTGGCATGCTTTTATTGGCGGTACATACCTCGACAAGTTTCGCCTCCTTATTGGATTCATCTGTACAATATTATGCTTTGTGGAGAATAATGAAATCAAATAGAAAGAGCGGGATGTCATGCAGCGTTGCACAAATAGAGACTCTACCGAATTTCTCTGCACAAAGGCAAACAACTTTGAAGGTCGATATCTTTATATAGGGACATCGAACTGAAATCTACTTAGCTCTGCCTGGGTATAATCATGCATATAGCAGAGATAAGAAAGGAATCACTGTCCCCAGTGAATATCAAGCAAACTAGCTCGACTACAGTGACACCCTAAAACTTATCGGGAATTTGCGGCAGAAAATAGTTCGCCAATTGAAAGCTTCGAGTGCTAGTTTGTGAATAATCAACAACAGTTGGCAGATAAATCTTGTTTTTTATAAGACGGGGAAGATCATTAATCAATATGACGTCTCAAGCAGGTCCCTTTACAACAATTCTCAGCGGCGGGGGTATCATACCCCGGCTTTTCGCTGACATTAATGGTCAATAATACAGTCGTTTTACCGCTTCCTCTTGTATTATTCATTCATTTTCTCTCCTAAAAATATGTCCAGTGGATGCTAAGAGCAATATAAGTGTCATCAGCGAATGCAATATCTTTGACGGGGAACGTAACATTAACACAAAGGAATCTCGGCCATGGTGACAGTCTCATGCTAGGTTGAGTTTCATGGCAGCAAATATTCCGTCAATCACAAATTTTATCACGTTGCACAAAAACTGTTCAGATGGTCATAGAGATGTAGTGTGTGACTCGTGAATGACAGTTGGCAGATAAATTCAGTTTTACACGACAGGACCTCATCAATCAAGCTGGCTGACCTTTGAACTAGGTCTGTTCTATCAGGTGACGTACCCCATTCTGGCTTTCATTGACATTGTAGTGTAGTTATCCAATTGTTTTACTGCTTCCTTCTGTAGCTCATTCTATTCTCACTTTCCTCACGATTGACCCAGTAGCTGAATAGCATGCTTTTGTCTGTATGCTGGCCCATGTGAACTAACCGCCATTATATTACAGAATATAGCGTTTTTATTGTGGATTTGTCTGGCCTGATAAAACAACAATTGCACGTTATAGTGTAGCCTGCTAAAGCAGAGGATATGGCGGAGCCGTTCCTAAAAAATAGAGGGGGCTATCGCTCTTTCGAATATTACCAGCATATCGTCTGCAGGACTTCAATTGACAGAAAAGTGGGATACTGCTCATTACAATTTCAGGTGACGTAATCATCGACATAAACACAAACCTTATAGTTTTCTATCCTTGAAAGTTGACCAATACATCTTCAGCCGTTGTGTAAACCATTTGTTTTGGGCCACCAGCCCGCTAGTAGCTGTAGATTAGGTCAACAATTCCAATGAACCCATTGGGGTTATGAACTTACCGTACAGGAATGCTTGTGTAAGTGTAAGTGAACTACTCAGTATGTTGTGTTTATATCCTTCAAGTGGTACAACTGCGTTTTATGTAACCGACTGAACTAACGGCGGTAATTCTAAATATAATTACACAAGTGACCCAGTCATATAAACCGATAGGCATGACCGGTACTAGGATCCATTCCCAGATTAAGATCTTCATCGTAGTAATTAGGATGAGGATTAATGCCTGAATTTCATCTTCGGCTTTCCAATACTCGGGCGTTAAGAAATTAGCTGTGATGGTAAGGATGTTCGCTCGGTCGTTAGTAGTCACGGCGTGTGCTGTGACACGGCCTCCTAACATGTAAGTAGTCATTAGTATCTACTGGTCATGGTTCAACGGAAAAAATCTTATAAACCGCTCTCTAGATGAGAAGAACTGACAGATTAGTGTATTACGAGTGCATATCCAAAAGGAGTTATTATCGTCCTATTTCCTTTTTTGCAGTCAAAAGTGTTTTTTGCTGCTGCAACCACGCATGACAAATTCGCTAGGGGACTTCTCAACAACTTTTCATAGACTAAAATTGTCTGATCCTCCTCATCAGCCATGAATAACCGATTAAACAGATGACAAGAAATCCTCATTGTAAATTTGAACTCCTTGTCGACCCAACGAGATAAGTGTTATAAATATATAGCGCACCTGAGAAAGACGTGAATGACCGTTATAGAGTTCGATAGCGGAATGAAGGCATAGAACGAAGCAATTGTCGCCATCGTTGTCCTGCTAACGGCTAACCGGATCAAGAGACAGAATTTCTTCAGCATCGTCAAGAGTCTTGTAATAATAAAATAGCTAGTATATCCAGAGGCAGCAAGCATTAATTGTGCTGTATTCCTGGAATATCAACTACACCGATTTCGACGATTCTTTTAAGGGTGAGAACACGTACCTGATATGGAATATGAGCAATGAGCTCCAAAATTTGTTGTTCTAGCAAAAAGATGAAACGTTCAAAATAATCACTGTTGAGTTGCGAAATACGTTCCTGTACAGTTCACGCACAGCAACGCTGCAGAAATCAGGAGGTAAATTTCCTGACAGCGAAAATGTTCCATTTGGAATATCGTGGATGCAATTTCTTATCTATCATTATAGACAGCTAGGCCGTATTAATTTGAACGAAAACGACTAAATGGAATTAGGTCATATTGTACTAGTTGTACACTAGTTGTACCATTCCATTTCGATGGAAACCTCAGACACATTTAAATAAATATGTTGCTTCCTCCTTCAATCATAGACAATGGATGTGTCTTGTATGATCTTCAAACAAAGCTCATTTGAGACTATAGTAGTTGGAGCTAAAGGACGTAAGCATAGAGCGAGAAAACAGTCTCTTTTAAATAACAACACCTTCGAGAATCCATGTAACATGTCGGAAACATTACACAAGAAAAAGTTCAATCACTTCTGCAAAGCGTCTGTTCTGTTCAGAGACTGTTTTCCATGATGAAAGACTCCTACAGGGAAAGAGCAGTAGCAGTGTATCAACACTGGGGTTCCGAACATTAGTCTTGAACTGTGTATGCAAAAGAAATGACAAGAAGGGCGAAAATGTTGTAGAACAGGTACGACTTGCATATGACAAATGCATATGCAAAAGCGACATACCTTCGACGGTGTGCTCAGTCATTTCTTGAGGAAAAGTGAAGAGGAAGCTTTCAATAAGTTCCTCAACAGCAATAATAAATTATTATGGCCTCGTTCATGTATGGAATTGGGTACTATATGAAGCATCTGAGGTGAACACTCCAGCAGCGATATGGAGATGACTCAACGAACAGGATCCTCCATGACAAAAGGAGGAAACTGACAAGGTTACTAGTGCAAACAACCAGAGCGATCGTATTACAGATAATATGGTTGCCCTGATCATCCCGAATAAGATCAGGTTGACAGTGTATAACTGTGATGAATACACATCTCCGGCAAAAACAGATAGTGGCCTGAGAGATTGACATCAGGTTCCACTAAATCGATTCTCCAAAAACTATGTTGCCTCATCACATTTGATCAGCCTTTCTGCATCAAATCAGCCGAGATTGTGACTTAACAAGGTGATTGTCCGTCTTTTAATGAATGGGAAACAAACTTCCTCAAACCGAATGGGGTGGCAATAACAAGACGGAGCACTATTTCATGAAGAGGTGGACATCTCTGTGGCATCCGAAACGTTGCTTGACATGGGATCATGTGCAATATGACTTGTAGCTGTAAGTGATTTGATTGATTTCCACGGGTTCAGGAAGCCAATTAGGTTCCATCTAGGAACCCTGGCCGTATTGATCGTGAATGAGCACCGGCGATGACTCGCCTTCTCTTCTCGACTAGTGCTCACTCAGATGATATCGAAGCAGGGGTGTAACCAATCACAACCTGCTCCCGCGACCGCCATTTTACGTCCCCAGGCGAAAGGACGATCAGTGATCTCCAGGACCCGACCACTTTCTCGGAACCTGTAGGAGCGGAAGTTCAAGTTCAACGTGACTGCTAACAGCCGACCGACGAGACTTGATGCAAATATTCCGTAGCAAATCCCAGAAAATCCACTGCATTACAGCGGAACTAGGGACGTAGATTTTTGTTTTGAAGTGGGGGGATGATTTACTAGATGACTATCTAGCACGGAGCGCCACCATAGTGTTGCGCGGAGCGTCGTCGTACAAGAAAATAATTTCTGCCTTCTCACAACCTCCCCAGACGCCGGAAACCGGCACTTCAGGGTTTTTTCAGCTGTGTTTACTCAGCCTTCAAAAATGAATATATTGTCCACTGATTTGTGAATTGCTAAAGAGAATTGTTGAATCTTTTGAAAGATATAACATTCGATCAGTTAAATGACGACAAGAAAAGGACTAAATATGCTAAGACAACATAACCTATTGGTAATGAGGGCAGGACATCACCTCCACGTCAGTCACAGGCAAATTGATACATCCAATTAAGTGATAGGACGATCAAGTTACATGCGCATGGGCGTATGATGATGGAGCTCCAGTGGAGGGGAGCTCCTCTGGAAGAGGTTGTGGAAAACATCCTCCTGACGCCACGAGCGAAGTTGTTCCGAAACAATTTCCACTGCTTTCACCATTCCTGTGTTGTGTTGCGAGAAAAAAAAAACAATCAAGATCTTAGCATCAGCGCATATTGTGTTGTGCGAATTATGTTATCCTAAAATGTTTTAAAATGATATTATATATACCCAGCATACCAGCAATGCAACATGCTTTCTAGAGTCGGTGCAGTTCGTTTCAAAATCTCATTTACGTTCTATTTCCCCAATCAAATGGCAGCAGCGATAGTGAATGAGAAGTACTACCGGTATTTAAAAGGTCGCCAATATGAATATGCAGATAAACCAGGACTGCGGGAAATTAAAAGTTATGGGATATACCTAGAGTGGAATATTAAATATAAGTTCCATTTTCATGGATGTAGGTGAGATATATTGTGGTCCTTACTCGAAAACATTGATCGGTGGATTGTTTAGGCAAATTCCGTGAGGAAAATTGTATAAGAATTCGAAAACCATCGAAAGAATAATTTCGACAGTTTTGAATGGGTCATTCTCAGCATCCATACACATTAAAACTGTGCAATTTCACAGTGCTAACTTCAGAATATTCAATGTCAATGTGTTCTACTCATTTAAATCATATTAATCAACATTGTATTTCGAGTGGGACCCATCGGAAATTCTATGTTGGGTACAAAAAGTCGCCGCAATAAGTGGTAATTTTCCTTCCAGTTTGGGTGAATCCGACTTTCTGCACATACATCTTCATATCCCGAAACCACGCGAGATACCGTTGAAATTCGTAAAATTCGGTAATCGAATGTCGGGTTATAGACGCGTCGCGCGTACAAAGTATGTAGGGTAACTTATGGACAGGCCCTTGACTCTCCCGTTGTGGTTTACATTTATAATTAACGAAATGTTAAAAGTTGTGGATACTGTTCAATATTCACCTGGCCCATAGTTTTTGTGATATAACTATTTTCGACCATTCAACTTGGTTGATGAAGTGGATGAATCTAAACTGAGACAGTTGCTGCCTTGAGAATTGGTCTAATCATGAATGAATATCATTGTCAAAAATAATTATTGGGACTGACAAAACTGGGGGGATGTTTGTACAGGCCATCCCCCCTACCTCAAAAGTGGGGGTGGGGGGTACATCCCCCGCACCCCCTCCCCCCCCCCCCCCCGCGATTTACGCCGTGAGCGGAACAATGAAGTGAAGACAAGACCTCGCTCAACGCAAAGTACATTCACCTAGGGAAACACGTCCGGAAGATTTATGAATTTCGAACCGGAATATTTTGGTTGTAAAGTGTCACTGATACCCTTCTACCATTCTCCCCCTCCTAAGGGCATTGGCCAGTCATGTCATAACACAACTGCAGTACAAGCAGATGACGATAACGAAGAAATTGCACCATCGACGGGGGGCAAGTGAGAATATGTGTACAAAAGGTATGCTGTTAATTTTGTGGATGCATTACACACATTTCGGGTACTACCTACTCGTGTCCTTAAAAAGTTACCGCATTATTGGTATACATTGAGAATTAGTAGCCATTTTGAATAAATATTTGGGCGCCATCATGGTTTATGCCTTTTAGAAGCATTTGATTACTGAGATGATGGTGTGATTGAATTTCTCGTGTCTAGTGAGAGGTGGGGGTCTTAAGGGGGAATCCGACACTGGGGATAGATACGCTGCTGCCAGTTGTTATCTGTTTACAGTGTCGGCAGCCTCGTATCCAGCACATTCTGTTACCGCCATCATTGTTGTGGCTCATTAACTTAGATGACGTAAGTATATGTCTCAGGTGGGGGAGGGGGATGCCGCTTGGCCAGGAGGGGTGGTTCGTCAAACGGACCTTTGAGCCTACCGTCCTCTTTGAGATTGGCACAATTTCGCTTAAAGGTGGAAATAAAGTCAGCATGACTAGGTTGAAATCGATTACAAATGGGAAACAGTTGCTCACTGTTTTGAGTTTGTATTGCAAGAGCTCGTTGCGGGACCGCAGCCTTTCTATTCCATTCATGATAACACCCTGAGGGTAACCTGCAGTCAGGATAAAAGGAGCCAAGACAGTGACTTATCATTGTAATCATTCGCATCTGAACAAACACTTTTGTGTCGGAGACGCTGACTGACTGCGTACACCGAGTGGGTAGCACAGTTGGTAGAGGGTCGGCCTTCCACCCGGGAGACCGGGGTTCGATTCCCGACCGGGTCATACCAAAAACGTTAAAAATGGTACCTATTTGCTTGGCCCTCAGCACAAGGGATTGGAACAGGGGAAAAAAATTTTTTTAAGTTTTTCTATTTTTTTAACCCCCCCCACATTTAAGATACCGCCAAAGAGGCGTTCCGTGTATCTGGCGAGGGATTCGCAGCTGACAATAGGTGAAATATCCAGGTCTGCACCCTTGCAGGGTCTTTAATAGGTTCGATCCTCTGCTCGGCAAGCATACCATAAAGATAAAAACAAAACAAAAACATCGATTTCTTGGAACTGTCAAAAGGAAGGCGCGGCTGGTATTAGGTTTGTAATAAGTTGAAGTCGATATCGAGTTATCACCCAGCCCAACTTCCAGAAACCGTATTACATCACTGGATATCTCAGCAGTGAACATGCTTTCATGTGCATGTTAGCTACAATCTTGGACAGAATTGTTGGATTACCTACTACCACACACGACTCATGGCGCTAGAAATAGCTATTTCGTGGTGTAATACTTCAACTACATCTACACCCCCCATACAATGTTGGATACGACAGTGTTAGGGGGTGTTCCAACGAAGTTTGTCAAGATTGTGGCTCTAAAAATCGCTAGAGGGAATCTTTGTCATGGCACCAGATAAAGAAAATATCATCAACATACCTGTCGTAGTGCGTGGGTTGCAGGGAAATGACAAAATTCGGTTTTGAGCTGTCTCAGGAAGATGTTAGCATAGCACAGGGTAATTTTAGTGCCCATCCCAGTGCCTTTAGTTTGCATGCAAAATTTATCATTGAACTGAAAAACGATAAATTCGGATTTTCTTGCATAGATCATGGCATGGTCGTCGAAATGTTTTATGAAAAAGTTTCGTCAATCAAGAATACCATCGGCATGAGAGATGTTCGTGTACAGAGAAGTCACATCTCTAGTGTGGAGCAAGGATTCATTCTAAAGAGGACCGATATGGTTTCTCGGTGTCTTGGAGATAACTAGAAATGCTAGATAACGAACGATTAAGAATAGAGTATATCAAACCTAGCCCTCCTTCGCTGAGAGTACCGATCCCCGAAATTATTGGTTAGCGGTTTAGCTACTTGGAAGATATCAAGTTCAATGTCGCCTTGTTGGCAGTTGTTCTCAGTGATGCGCGGAACGTTTCCGTTGCCTTTTTATCGGGACAAGAAGCTTATGGATTTTAGGAGGCGTGTGGAATATACCAAGTTTGGGTTTTCGTTGGATGAATCTCTCACCCTGAGACGTGTTACCCCTGTGGCTCGGAGTCATCGGGAAATCCCAATATTTTGTTATTAATTACGTGCTGGATGGATTTCGTGGTAGCTGCTTGTAGATCAGTTGATCAGCTTCTTCTATGTTATCGCTGACGTTGAGGATGGTAACTCCTCCATTGTAGACCTGGCAGATGACAATGTCGGGGTTGCCCGATGTTTCTCCATGGCGTGTCTTCTCTGACTTGACATGTTAGGGGTGACTTCCATAGTGGAGCATCTGAGAGGAAGGTATCCGGGTGGGATCTTGCAAATTTGGTGAAGTTGTCAATAATCAGTTCCATTTCCTGAATCCATTCTCTCTGTTTAGGGTCTTTCTTTGCTTTATCTCGCGTTGATATGACAATATCGTTGAAGAAGGTTACAGGTGGACTGAAGAAATTCTGATTTTCAATGAATTTCGTACAACATATCGTCACTATGTTCCTGTTTCGGTTTTATATTTACAGCCTGGTGTGTACGTGGAAACACCTAACATTATGCACGTTCCTCACCTTGGCTACAGTAATGGACTCTACGCTCGACGGCATCATGAGGATCTCTTCCGAAAGCTGGCGAGGACAGACATAGCATTTTTGGAATGCAAGCACAGAGGATTTTGAACCATTGCAATCTGCCTACAAAAAGCAGCTGACATCAGTCTCAACGGAAAGGTGAGAAAGATCGACAATTTCTCAACTTGGCCAACGATGGGCACTCCTACATTATTCGTCTTCCAAAGGTTCCAAATAAGTGAAGCCGACGAGTCAACCAAAGCACTATGCCACAACATCACAAGCACAGTATCGCTAACTTGTCCGACTACTAACTCAGCGACCGTGAAGTACGCCTCCTCCAGGTAGGCCCTACCCGTTCTGTGGGTACCATTGGGACGTGTTCCGTCACTGAGGACTCCAAATGGAGAGTGAAAGTACGTGAGTAGTTTCACGACAAGAGTGAATCTGCGGAAAGAGAGCCGACCAGAACTTACACAAGACCCTCTCAAAAATCCAGCTGAACTCCAAAGACGGCTGTAACATTTACATCGATAGCTTCACGGGCGCAGCCAGAGCACCCGTCAACGAATTCTCCTAGAAAGCACCCAAAGGATTTACCGAAGAACATAACCAAAGAGGAACAATGTCGAGATCACCATCAAATCAGCCGATAAAGGAGGTGCTCTGACGATACGTAACACAATCATATATCAAAGAAGCGGATCATCAACTGGAAGATGAAACATTTACCAAAAAGGAAGAAAAAATGCCTTTCGTCAACACTGTTTCTGACGACTTAACTTCTGAGATGAGTGAAATGCAACTGAAACAATTTTCGTTGAGATTGGAGAGGATGCAACGGAAAACATTCTTTTTGGTGTAATATATCGACCACTCGATGGTAAGCTGAATGATTTCAACGAGCATTTGAATGATTGTCTCTATAATATGAACATAGAAAATAAGAAAATATTGTGGGGGATTCTAATGTCGACCTCACAAAGTAAGTAAGAGTTTGTGAATGTATTTCACTTCACTCATTAAATCCATTGATAATAAACCTACCAGAGTGACACAAGTTTCATCATCTCTAATTGATAATCTATTTACTGACACGAGTGTAAACCAACAAGAGTGGTCTGCTGTTTGAAACAGACGATTCAGACAACTATCCCAAATTCTGTATTTCACCGAGTAAGATACAGAACAATGTTCAGATATTTTCGAACATGACACTCCCCAGAGAAATATTGAACGTTTGACAACTGAGCTCTATAATGGGGAATGGTCCTTTAGCCTAAAGACTTCAATCCTGAAACGCATATGATAATTTTCTGGAGACGTCATCAGAAAAATACGGGATGTGCCAGAATCATGAGGGTTAAACAGAAGATCAATTATAGCAAATCTCCTTGGATAACCGTTGCAATTCTAACACCTAATAGACAAAAACAGCGGATGTATACCGAGTTCATTCGAAATCCCACAGCAGCCAATAAGTTACTCTATACAAGATTCAGAAACAGGCTTACTATTGTTATAACTGTTGCTAAGAAATGCTATTATCAAAATATGAAAATTAGAGCTACAAAAGAGGTGTCTGGAAGAAAGCTATCAATAAATTTCTTGATTAGAAGAAACAAGAATACGGATATAAAGTCTTTGTCAAGGGCGATGATCCTTTTTCAAACGTGAACGAAATTTCAGGTTTTAGTCATTCAGTGGCGAGGGGGATCTGGCAGAGAGAATACAAGATGGTGTCCAAAAACCATTCGAGTATATGATATGAATCCAGTGAGTTTCATTGTTTGTGTTTCTTACTCGAGAAGGAAGAAAGAATTCGTTGTTGAAATTGAAAAAGATAGAAAGAAATTCTGGTTCTTCTGATTAATTCAAATGATGTTCTTAAAGATTTATTTCAGAGGCATTTTACGAATGTTGACTCATGTAATTATTCTCTTTAACAAGAAGTCAGTGGGTAGATGTGTTTCTGGAATTAGGGGGCGGGGGTTGAGACTGGTTGGGGATAGTATCTAAGCGAAGGCCATCATTGGTTAGCGCGGATTTCGTCCAGGAATTCTTGGGATTGAGGACCTTTAGATGGCCAGGAGAAGGCACTTGCCGGGTTGTTCTAAGCTGCATTTATCAACCTTGAAAGATGTTCCCGATGTCTGCCAATCCCAAGTTAATGAGAAAAAAAAATACGAATGAATAGAAATGTCAAACATGCCGATGACTCGAGATGATACAAGGAATAAAATCTACAAGCATCCTCTTTGACATTCATTCCATCTACCAGTTCCGATTTTTCCAGAAATTATTCTGCCCAAAGTTTACATGCCCCACTCCCAGAAATGTTTTGGTCAGGCCTCCGCACTTTACATAGTGCCAAACGTCAATCACGTAACCCCCTACTGGAGTGCATGACCACCGCCCCGTTGTTTTCTGTTCAGATAGCTTTCATCAAGAAGCAGCACGTCATGCTGTATAAAACAATAAGGATTAGGAGTAAACTAAACGCAAGCCCTTGGTATGTGCAATGTAAGGAATGCCAGTTGGATCAGATTAGTGGGGGCTGAATACTGAATTCACTCATATCTCAGAGTGGTTAAGAGTCGAAGAAACTATACTTGGAAATCTTGAAAAACGAAAAGCTTTTCTTTTTTGAATAAACACAGAATGATAGGTACACGTAATGTTCCTTGCTATTAAACGGAATGAAAGATTGAAATATCGCCTCGGTCACTTTTCTAGGTATAATATTCGATGAAAATGTAACTTGGCCACAGCAGTACTACCGTGGCAATGAACTTTCGGTAAATAAAAAATGGGATATAAAATCCATTGTAAAGATGTACTCCCTGGAGTACACTTTAACTCTATAACAATACTTAGTACCGCACTGAAGTATAGTCACCTGGTCTGGAAGGGTATGTGCAGGCTTGTCAATATTGGCACCTTGCATAAGTTACGGAACGTATATTAAGTAATAATATATATATATATATATATATATATATATATATATATATATAATATATATATATATATATATATATATAAGATTATATATATATATATATATAATATATATATATTATAATATATCCTATATATATCATATTAATTAATACTCAATAAATATCGAATAAAATATATAATAAAATGAATATTCAGATTTCCGAGGTGATCCTGAAAGTCTCGTTTGTTACGCGTTGGATTATTTGGCAATGAATCACTACGCCATGTTGCGTTCTTGTATTCTGGCTGTGCGCGGTACGTAGAGAGTACCGCGTTGACATTTGTTGAATTTCCTGGCAGTTGAGAGGAAGTTGATGGTCGGTCAGATTCTGCCGAATCTGTTGAAAAAAGTCTCTGACCTCGCCAACTTCTTGACAATCAGAAAACTGAGAATTCAGCAACTCTTCGACCATGGAAAAAAATTCTGTATCAGTGAACATTTTCTTCAAACTTTGGGTGCTCCATATTATAAGCCATGAGCGATGGCATAATTTGCTACCTAGCTAATAGTTAGTCCTAACTGGAACCCCCCCCCCCTCCCACACCACGTGAATATTCGTCTGACAAGGGTGCAGACCTGGAAACCAGTACAATTATTTCTGTCAGCTGCGAATCCCTCAGGATTATACGCGGAACGCCTCTCTGGTTGGAGAATTGGCACCTCAATGTGGGGGGGGTGGAGGCTCGTCGTAGGGGGGTGAAAGGGGCCGCCGCCCCAAGAAATATCCCCCCACAGGTATTATAGTCGATTTTTTTTAACCACTGTAAATTCATTGAAGGTCCATAATCGCAGCCGAAGCAGTTGCCTCATGTACGTACATGCCAGACGATGCTCATTTCCAGACACCTACAACATGTTGGCAAGTATATCGACGTTTAGAAGTAGCGCGCAGTGCTACGTGAGAGTACGATCTAAACAGAGGGACGAATCGATCGTCCAATCCGTCTATCAATGTTCACAAGCCGGAAGAGTCACTTGGTGCTGCTTGCATTTGAACATGGGTGAATTTTTTGCGCCATTATCAGGAAGCAGCGACAGACACTTGCAACTCTTCATTCAAAGGCTCATGAGCTATTCGCTGACTGGCTGAGTATATAATCCAAGATTTTTTTAATACTCGCAACTTAGGGCTGGGTCCAGCATATTCAATCTTGATGGAAAGTGATTAAAGACCTGTGATGCTTCTAAATTTTATTCGCTTCAGGAGGAGGCAAGAACATTCATGGTGGGATAAAAAATGAGCATGGGTCATATTTAGGTCCGTCACGTGTTTAAAAAAAATAGATTTGTGGTGAACCCTTCCATTGAGGTAGTAACATACGGCGCTGTCTCCCGTGGGATCTCTTGCCCTCCTGTCTGAAATTTCTGGCACGGCACTGTCAGCAGCCAGCAGCTGTGATGTTCATGGTTGTCCGTAGTCTACTAATTGAGACGGACCTGTAACGGAGTAAGGGAAAATAACCAGTGCCACCGTATCATCACTGAGGAAGAGTGAACAATAAGGTCGACCAGCGGCATTTTCATTTGATGGCACCGCAATAGAGTATCTAAGGCAGTCGGGCGCAAGGAGAATAGTAGAGTAGAAATGCACCCAAATAGTATGTGCATGGTGATGTGTTAATATAGGCATAAAAATATTCCTAGTAGAGGTATTTATGAGGGGGGGGGGATATGTTATATTTATTGCCTGCCCCCCTTCTCACCTGCCCAGGATCACTGCTCCTGCTTGAGACGGACCTTCAACGGAGTAGGAAAAACTAAGCAGTGCCTCATTACGACTTCATAATCACTTAACAGCGGGTGGCTTCCTATTGACCAGCGGCATTTTCAGTGTATTTGTCTGTAAGTCTGTTTAATAATCATATCAAATGGCACGAGGAAATACTGTAAACAATGATACGCGCGATTACGCGGGCTGCTGGGGACAATTTCTAAAGGTAGGGTGCGAAAGGTACCAGTATGTGTATGAACGCCAAATGCAACCGCCGCAGCCCCTTCCAGTGCGGGTATGGGGGACATTCGTCAGGTAGAGCGGCTGACGCTGAAAGTCGGTGGAACATGCCTCGCTAGTAGTCATAGTAAAGTTGCATAAGAAAACATTACTCATTGTTCTATTTTTTACACGCTGGCGTCAATCCAGTATAGGCGCGTTTTTGTTGGATTGCCGGGGATAGATCATGGAGCTATTATATTAACTGGAGAGGTAACGCGTGCAATATATTGAACCAATTTGAAAATGTCCCCCGCACTCGGATTGACACGCGATCACCTTAATGTGCTTAAGGGTTTGACCATCTCGGTTATGCGCTACTCTGCGGGGACAAATTGAGGGAGAAATTATCCCGACTACGCGGATAACATTTTCGTGCGTTAAATGGTTTGATCAACTTCGGTCTGTGTTACTCTTTCGGGGACATTTCAGGTAGCGCGTCTGAGACAATGGTGTAGGATAATGGTGTAGGCAACTTAACGTCTGTCATAATTAAGGAATAAACTGCAAACGGGAGACTGACTGGTGACTAAACGTCGAGAATATGAATTAGGTAAAAACGGACGAGGGCGCAGCCGAGCTCGGTATTAAGCTAAATTCAGAGTCGAGACTGTTTATGAACCAGTAAAAGTCGACCTGCTGTAGTTTATTCCTATTCTATCAACCCGCCAAATCAAGAATTACCCAGGCGATTAGAGATATCTATATCTCTATATCTTCGATCTCTAAACAGTAATTAAGCAGCTAGAGTAACTATTACGTTAGTTAGATCGAAGTAAATTGCATTGCGCACCATACACAAAAGATTGGCAGTGCGTGCTGTGCGTACTTCCACGGAGGACGCAATCAAACCACGCGGCGAAACCGGAGGGTTATGAGCGTGTGAACTGGCGTTCACATGCAACGCGAGACGCGTCGTTCGCCCGTTTGTATTCCGTTGAGGCACTACGCCCTCTGAAGCGCGAGTATACTGAAGCTAGCCGGATTGAGCGTGTAAAACATAAACTTCCAAAGGATCACGCATCCTTACATTCGCGTTTAAAAAAGTACTGCGTTTATTTTTTTAAGACGCAGCAAATCGAGCAAGTATTCGATTGTTGTGTTACTCTGACTAGCGGACTGTTATTGCAAAAATAACAGTCGGCTACGTGATTGGGATTAACCAATCAGAAATCTGTATCGCATAACGGAAAGCTTTGGGTCGTTAGATTGATGAATACAGGACAAAAATGATAGTCGCACATACCAGTGTTTATTGGGTATCAGTAAGTGTTCATCTTGCAATTTACGCGAGTGGGTCATCATCCTCAACTATCCCCCTCTCTCTCTCTGTCTCTCTTCTATTCGGACGTCTATTACTATAATGCCTAAATCGTAAACGACCTAGGCCAGTGCGCTGTTGCAAACAGCTTGAATCTCTTTTATTCCATAAAACTATAACAATCGCTATACGTCACCGATTAAGTAAACAATAGTCGCCCCATACGTAAACATAGGCTAACGACCGCATCATTTTCATCTTGTTAAGAATAGCACACTTTTCGAAACTAATAAAAACTTATACTGCCAGGACGCCTTTGAATTCCGACGAGATTGATGGAGCTTGAAAATGTGGTGGGGGAGTGAATGAGTTGTGTAGTTCGTCATACTGTACTTGCATTCGCACTGTTTTGTGGGATATTGGCTTTTGGAACGATCTGAATGTATCCTAATGAATACTTCACCATCAGTGACTGACCCTAATATGCTGTGGGAATACCAACTCAGTGAGTACCTAATAATTCTGAACATGATAATTGAAATAGTACTTAGAGAGGACTATCGGCAACACCGGCAGAAAGTGGACGGTGTCTCATGATGTCACGACGGAGAACCACGATACATCGAAATCATAATTGTATTGACTTATCATACTGTCGATATACCGTAATTGGCATCGGAACTGCATTGATACGGTTTTTTCTTCGTGGCATCATAGTCATACAAACGTTTCGTCGTTTATCCGACGGTTGCTACCAGACAATAATGCCTCTTTAACGGTATTGAACAAGAATTATATTAATATGGTGACCAGTTACAGTAAGAAAGCCGTGTAATATAGCATATTAACTACCGATAAAATCAGCGACGTGTATCGTGTATCAGCTGAATTATTAAAACATGTTTGCTTCGTATTTCGACAGGCTTGTGGGGTGCATGGAGTGCGTACCGAGAATGGTGGCATAGTGGTAGAGCGTCGCCTCCACGGTAGACGGGGTAGATCACGGTCGGTCATCAAGATTTACAATGGTAACTGTTGGGTGGGGGTGGGGGGGCTCTCGCTGGACGCTCAGCACTAGGGATGGGAGCAGGGACAACGAGGGGAAGGCAATTTGCAAAGTTGCCGTCTGCGTGTGATTACCCCCAACCCCCACAACATTGAGTACCGCCATTATTGATTGCCTTAATCCGTGTAGCTGGTGAGGGATTCGCAGTAACAATAGGGTGCAGTATCAAGATCTGCACTTGCGGGGCCTGAATAGGCTCGATCCTCTGCTCGGCAAGTACAACATAAAAAATATTAGTGATTTAAATAAGCGAACTACTGAGATGTTTGTGGCTGCCGGTCGGTAGGAGCAGGCCATGAGGGGAGGGGTGTCCAAGCCTCTGAGAAACCTTTGAACAATTGAGGGTCCCAGATGCAATCTGTGGTTAATTTTGTTATCTTTTGCAGTGATATTCATGCCAAGAATATACATTTCACTCGAAACAAATATGGAAAAATCCGCATTTAGCTGGAACCCCACATTTCCTTCTGGGGCACCTTTTCGGTGAGTTCAATCATACTGATATCGATACTGGGATGTAACCACTAAACAGCAATCCCAAACGGTTTACGAGACGGTCACTGTTAATTTACGTCCCCATTTGAAAGTGAGAACAGTGAACTCCGGTATCGAACCACATTCTCGGAACCAGGTAAACATGGAGATTCATGTTCAACGTGAATGTTCCCAACTGACCGACGAGACTTATTACAACAAATATACCGAAACAAATTCCAGGAACCGACGAGGTCCACTCCATTAGATACAGCGGAACTATAAAGTGAGGACTAAGACCTCGCTCATCCCAACTACATGTATTGTACAGCGACCCAGAGTTTTCGGAAACCAGAATTTAAAGCCTTCAGTGCGGGGTGGTCAATGGTGAGTTATATGGGTGATTAAATATATTACAGATAGGGATAAGTAGGAAGGACCTATCCGCTTTGTCTCACTCGTTAAACATAACTACCCGTATTCTGGGTGGAGAAAAGGTGCCAATATCAAATGGTGGCATGCATGTCATGACTCGCCTTTGTGATGAGCATCTTGTTATATTAAGTTGTGAAAACAATGAGTGTTGCGAGGATTCCATCCCATGCTGCTAACGACCATAGTGAGTAATGGCATGTTGTAGAGTGACAATCAGTTTATAATAGTATAAATTGGACCATTTTATTGCATCCATAATTTAATCCCCACCGAAGTTTGGCCCCTCCCCATTGCCTTACCCAGAAGGGAATGCATCCTCTCACCCAATGATAGGATTTCATTTCGTAAAATTTTGTAATGTTAAGTTAGGAAAAACCAAACTTAAATAAGATTTGTTGTATTTTCTACAGGTGTTGAAAAACAAACCATCAAAAAATGTCGGGATTTTCTCACATGGAAGTAAATGTTACGCTGACTGTACATTGTCAGCCGAAAAACTCATTGGAGTTATAACAAACAGAAAACTAATCAGTTTCGTGTGATTTTCTTACATGAACTGTAAAGTAATTGAAAGACAAGCTACATTTTTTTACTGGTGCGCCACAATTGAAAGTTTGTTCAGCCTTTATGTGACTCCTCATCAAAAATTATAGCGTAGGCACAGACTGTATGTAGGCTTTCAACTTGGCCACTTATTACTGACATGCCACGCCTAAATATTCTGTGTTGACCTACGCCTACAGCATGTTTTTCCACAATGGCCAGTGTCAAACATAAATAAAACATTATGGCTAGTAACAACATTATGCAAGTACAAGCCTAGCCTATTCATTTATCACAATTTCAGATTTACTCCACACATACAATAGTATCGTCCTAAAGTAGGGCAGATTTAAACTAAAGAACTTTTGGTTGACCTAGGATTAGGTAAATGAACCCGGCATTTTAACTAAAATGAGCTCCAAATAGTAATTTTATACTTCTATAACTTACAATCGAAACAAAGTTTCTTCAAAATCCTAGTCACACTCTACATCGGATAAATACCTGCATTGCAGCGGACAGGTTTGGGGATTGTGAAGAGGACAGCGGACTGTGCTCATTGGTAGTAGGCCTAGGCCGATGGCCTGATTAATGGTGTGCAGACGGGCCTTAGGCTAGTTAGTAGTATGCAACAGCACAGAGACACGACTCATGATGAAGGGCAAGCCTAGCCTACGGGGCATAGCCCACGTTAGGCCTTGTAAGGGACCTTTACTAGTACTATGATGGTACGTAGCCCTTGCGGTTACGTTACCTAACCATAACGTATAATATTTACCGTCATAACTTCTAAACAGTGAAATGAAGCCTTCATCTGACAGACGAACTTACTTCATGCTGCTATCACACTGATGTGCGTGCAACGCGAACGACTGTGGCAACTGCCAAGTCTGGCCTTGGTTGGTGTGTTGCATAGTTTGTAATTGATTCCGGAAACGACTCTGAGCAATCGGATCGTTGGTTTTGTTTTCGTTGGTATAACCTCTGGTCATTGGTTTTGGTGACGTCATGAACATTACGTAATCGCAATAAAATCCTTCTTTTCGCCCAAAATCACGACTCTTCCTGATAATTTCAAAAAAGTTCCATGGTCATTTGAACGTATTGGAAGGTATTCCACGCGTTTAAACGCAAAGAGAGTGGTTGCAACATAGGGAAATAGACGTCTCGAATCAGTACTTCAAAAACACTTATGAAACCTATTGAGGCGTTCCCCACCAAGCTTTCGTCGTGTGTTGCCCACTCCGGTGGATTCTGGGAACTGGGCGTCTAGAGAGAAACATCCGGTGACTGCTTGAACTCGAAAGCGCAATGTTTACTTATAACTTTTCCTGCCGCACGTCATTTCAATCATGTAAAAGATTTGAACCATGGGGGTCACGAAACCCTCGCGAGGTGCTCAAAGAAGTTTTCGGTTCCTGATGATTTGGTATAATAATTGTATTTTTTATCTGTAGATCGTTTTTTTTTTTTATTAAAGATAACATGATTTGTTATGGCAATGAAACAATCAGTAGGATTAATCACTTACTTCAAAATTCCTGATCGCAACAGCGTTTTAAGAAACACTATCGGATTTTCTGGCACCACGTTGCAGGGGGGGAAAAGAAAAAATTGACTTTGGAGCACACACTGTTAACTGCGGTGGGGGTGAGATACCTCGGCCCGGGCCCGGGCCCGGGCCCTTGCTGTGAATGTCAGAGGACGGGGTCAGTGCTGTCTGAACAGCAGTTTCATTCCTTCCCTCATCCTTTGTGCTGAGCTGAGTATTCGAACCCAGGGTTCTATCAGTTATGTGATAGTCTGCTTCCACAATTGGACAAGAAGTTAGTTTGAAAAAAGACGTTTATAACTGTATACAGTTGCTAGATGTGTGTCAGAGGAGCACTGGCGATTGGGGGTGGCCATGGGGGAGGGGTCTAAGGGGAGGGGGTTGTCTCCCTTCCCTTTGGAAATTTTTTGCATTTTAGGAACCCTCAGATAAAATCTGGTTCAAAATTTGCCATCATTTGAAGTCATTTTTTCCTATACAAAAATCTTGTTCTTGATAAGTGGTCAAAATTTCAATTGCCACGGGCTTCAGATATAACAGGCGTTACGGGACTCATCCATTTTTTGGGGGGGGGAGAAAAAGTTTCCCCAAATCTTGCAAGCCGCGATTGATGGTGGAAAAGAACGTACGGCGGGCGAAACGCGCGAAAAAAATTGCTGGTTCGATTGAAAATTCTCTTGAATTTCGCCTTGTCTGAATTTTGATCATTTTCTGCCTGTATATCGGTATCATTTTTATCCTTTTCGGCTCCCTCATTTGGACGAATGAAAATAAACTGTCTTGGTATGAATGTGAGGGAGTGTCTACGCTTCCTCCTCTTATGGCCATGCTTCGCGGCCAGGGAGTACCCAGGATGCTAATAACCACAGGATCAACAATTGCAATAATTAAAAAAAAAAACAAAAAACAAAAAAACAAGATTTGCTCAAATAGTTATTATCGGATTGTATTGAAAGCAGACAACAAAACCACGGGTACTACTGAGCCCAAGAAGGCACGCATTTTTTTTGCTTTTTGCGCATTGCTGGGATATCAGGTGATTGAATGTATTCCCCCTATGGGTACGGGGGTCAAGATTTCTGGGAAGGGTTTTTCATCATTTTGCACTGTTTTTGCCCGAACTGGAAAAGGCTAGCTAGTGCCCTCCCCCTTTGCACCCCGCATACGTTGGTTGGATATTGACAAACAATTGAACGATTCAAGCATCTGACTGGGAATGAGGACAGCGGGAACAACATAAGTGAAAAAAGTTGTTGGAGTGTTATCTACGCACCCACCACCCCCCCTCTCGTCTGCAAGTGTATTCTATGATCTAGAGGAACTTGCCGCAACTCCAAAAAGTAAAAAACGTGTAATATAAGGGTATCTACGAAGCGAAATTTGCCCACTGTGGGGGATTAGTGCCAAAAAATTGGGACTGTCAGAGGAGAATTCGAACAATCTGACCAGCGAATGAGGGAAGAGAGAGCCGCATAAGCAGATAAGTGCCAAATGTTGTTGTATTAGGTGAAACATTAAAAAAAAACATTGGGGGGAATTCGATTGTGGGGGGGGGGGGTGGCCCCCATGGCCCCCCTCTAGCAACGCAAGTGCAGAGAAGTGGTGCACTGAGAGAGAATAGTTGAATGTGGCCGGTCGCGTAAAAGCCAGCAGCAGTGGATCAGAGAATGTTGTCAACGTTTCTAGAGGTTAATTGTCACTTAAATGATGACTTGAAATTTCAACCAATGACAAAATTGCTGTGTGCAGCACGAGATGAGGGCCGCGGATTCCCTGCAAAAGCAAAGACGATGTGAAAATTGTACGTTTGAAAACCTGGGAACCAACGAACCATAGATGGGATCCGAACAAAGTCTTTCAATATTGATTAGAGAATATTGAATTAATACCATGAGAAATATTAGTTCCGTTCTTCCTGTTAATACAGCGCGAAATAGTAGAAATGACTGCACCCGACTCACGTGATGTCATGGATTCTCATATTATATATGATATAGATTATATATATAATATATATATATATATGATATATTATATATAGATATAGGATATATATAATATCTTATATATATATATATATATAGATATATATATATATATATAGATATATAGATATATATATATATATAATATACATACATTACAAACATGCATGCAAAGTTATGTGCAATAGTTACGTTGTAGATGTTTATACAAGCTCTGCTTCGGTATTGAGCACTTTACTGCTGATAAAGAAACCTATATATTGTAAATATATATACGTTGCGCGAAATTGCAAGAAGAAAATATTGACATTGTTGATGTGTAGATTACAGTATAAAATAGAGCGCGATGATCAAGACTCTATAGTAGTTGATTGAATTCCATTATATATTATATATCAGAGGTTCGAACAGGACTGCTTGTTCTTGATCTAGCATAACAGAACAAAAAGTTGTGAAAGGGATTCCTTGACATTTTTGTAACGATATCAAACTTCTGCAACGCCTTTTCTTGAACAGCTTGAAAGATGCAAACATTGTCGCGAATTTAAGCCAAGCATTGTTACTGATGAGTGGTTATAGAAAGGTGATGTCGGAGCGTGACTAGATATTGACTGGAGCAACCCATTATCTACGATGAATGAGGGATGGGCTCCAATTGAAGGGTGAGAAGAAGGATAACAAATTGTATGAATTCCACATTCGCATCCGAATAAATGAGAAATGGTGAAACGTATGTTTACCTCAGCAGACATGAGACTTCACTTAGATAGACGCAGTGATGGAGTGAATGTTTCGTCACATTTAGTCGAAGGGAGGGAAAATTATTCGATGGCATTCCTCGGGGGCCCTCCCCTTCCGCACTGCACGGCTATATGCTAACAAGATCTAGCCTATGTAGGTACCGTACTAGACTAAATCAGTAGGTACGTGTGGTGAATGAGATGTGAAATTCGACGCATCCAAGTACAATATGAAATGATGGACTACGTGAACGTGCGGTAATGCACAAGAACGGAGAAAACTACTGAATCAATGGTGTAAAATGTGAGTATAAGAAAGCAACTTCACCGTAACCAACTAACACTAGGCTAAGTGAAAACGTCATTTTCACGACAGCGAGGCCAAGGCTAGGCTAGGCTTTAGGATAGTAGTAGCAGCATTGAAAGTGAGCACCAACTTCCAGCAAAACATATTTCATTAAGATGTGTATGTTGACGCGCTAGGCACCACGTTCTCGTGAATTGTGGGGCTGGAGGTTGTAGAAGAAGAGGTCAAAATTTTGAAATTCCCAGAAACGAAAAGAATGGACCCATTCCAAACATCTTATAACACTACAGTGAAGGTGCTTGCATCGCTAAATGTGGGAGAAAAAGGCGTAGCTTCAAGGCTTCATTCTGACATGATATTCCTATTTCTGAGGACCAAAAGATGGACAAATCACACATTAATGGGGGGTGGCGGCCCAACATTTGGGTTAGAGACACAGGTGTGGATGATGTTGTCAAAATGAAAGACCCGTTCTTCCATTCCAAAAGTTCAAAAATTCTCTTACTCCACCAGCATACAATTTCAGTGGAAATTGACAAATTGTGGGCATGGCACAAGTGGGGGTGAGGGTGTCAAAATGATGCAGATGATGTGTTCTCTCCATTCTGGGTTCAAATTTTGACTCTCTTCAGCACACCACATTATTCGGAACCGAAAGTGGATACCACCTTCCAGCCAACATATTTCATACGATTATGTTGACGCGATAGCACCACGTTCTCGTGAAATTGGGGGGCTGGAGGTGTAGAGAGAGGTCACAATTTTGATTCCCAGAAACGAAAAGAATAGACCAATTCCAACAATTTATAATCACTCACAGTGAAGGTGCTTGGCATTGCTAAATTTGGGAGAAAAATGCGTATCTTCCAGGTGTTCTGGACATGATCTTCCTATTTCTGGGACCAAAAAGGACAAATCACACATGAATGGGGGGGTGGCGTGGGGTGGCGGCCAACATTTGGGTAGGGTACACAGGTGTGGATGACGGTGTCAAAATGAAAATGACCGTTCGTCCGATTTAAAAAGGTTAAAAAATTCTCTTCCATCACACCAGCATACATATTCGGCTGGAAATTGACAAATTGTTGGGGCATGGCCACAAGTGGGGGTGAGGTGTAAATTGATTTCAGATGATGTGTTCTCTCCATTTCTGGGGTTTCAAATTTGACCTCTCTTCAGCACCAAATTAATTCGGGACGAACCGGAAGTGGATACCACCTTCCAGGCAACATATTTTCATTACGATTATGTTGACGCGCTAGCACCACGTTCTCGTGAAATTGTGGGGCTGGAGGTGTAGAAGAGAGGTCACATTTTTTGCATCCCAGAAACGGAAAGAATAGACCAATTCCAACATCTTTATAATAATCACTCACATGAAGGTGCTTGGCATGTTAAATTTGGTTGGAGAAAAATGCGTCTCTTTACAAAGCTTTGCTTGACATGATCTTCCTATTCTGGGACAAAAAGATGGACAAATCACACATTAATGGGGGGTGGCGGTCAACCATTTGGGTAGGGCACATGTGTGGATGAGGTGTCAAAATGAAAATGACCGTTCGTTCCATTTCCAAGTTCAAAAATTCTCTTCCATTCCACCAGCATTACATATTTCGGCTGGAAAGTGACCAAATGTGGGTATGGCACAAGTGTGGGTGAGGTGTCAAAATGATGCAGATGATGTGTTCTCTCCATTTCTGGTGTTCAAAATTTGACCTCTCTTCAGCACCACATGATTCGGGACGAAAGTGGATAAATCGAACATTTCTGGGTCATGAGGAGGAACTTTCGGACTGGGGCACAAGGGTGTGAGGGAGGTGTCAAAAGGTTGGAAATGTCCCGTTCTTTCTATATCTGGGGCATCAAATTAGGTCAAAAGGGCACACAGAAACCCCGGCCAACGAGTGGCTCACAATGGGGCACCTCCAAACCTCGGCAGACATTGGGGAATCTATGGGCCACAAAAAAACTAGTTATGACCCCCTAATGACCTTTAATGACATTGGGTGACATGCAGTTTTTTACGTAAAAAATTCTCCCTTGAACAACTTTATTGTCTTTGCCCTGTAAACCTTCAATAGGCACAACTTCTTCGACGATTTGTATTTTGGCCTTCATCATCAGATGTATGTAGTTTAACCCCTGAATCTGAAAACACATGCCAAATCACTACGAACATCCACAGTACGAATTCAAATGAAATTGACTCTGAGATCTGCACACACAAAGGTCACACCGGGTCAATTTCTGGACCATTTTCACCCGAAGGTACCTGTTGAGGAGGTCCGGAGGAGGAAATTGGCCCCGAAAATTTGATTGGCCCCAAAAAAAAATATAAAGGCAAACTGAGGTCAAAGGTCGCACAGAGGGGGTCAACGATTGATTCACAATGGAGCCACATCCGAACCTTGGCAGACATCTGGTTCTCATGTTATGAAATTGACCTTTCATGACCCGCGGAGAAGTGATTGTTATGATTGAAGATGATCCCTTATTCAATCTCAACTATCCCAAAAGATCAACGATGTAGGACCTTGATAAGTGTTAGAGGCGGGATGTCGGGAAGTGATGGAAGCTCATGGCTTCACCAGAATTCGAAACGCGCGGACCCTCTTGCTTACGTACGTGCAAGGCGCCCTACCATTGAGCTATGAGCAGAGGAACATGATACCTTTCAACGTGGGATCTGCGGTCTGTACCACCTGAACACTGCTAGTCTATTGTTGATGCACTATCCCCCGCCAGAGATCATTTGATACATTCGGACCTGGGCACAACTGTACCCCGCATAGGGAGTAACGAGGCTACTATTACGTAGATGTCATTTCAGAAGCGTAGTGGAACTCTGTATTGGCATAGTAAAATATTGTGCGGATTGGGGTCGGGTAGTCTGACATCTGGAAGTGATGCAAAGCTCATGGGCTCCACTGGATTCGACCTTTACTTTACGTACGTACACGCGCCCTACAATGAGCTATGAGCCAACTGGTGGTCTCGAACTCTATCTATCATATCATTCTATCTATTATCTATCTATCTACTATCTATACTATTATCTATCTATCTAGCTATCGTATCATCTCATCTATCTATCTAATCTTCTATCTATGCCTTGCCAAGGGTATTTCTAGACTCAACCGCTAACCTTTGGATTACGGATTTCTCTACGGATTCTGTACCATCCACTGAATATACAGGACCAGTATCACGGCAATGAGGATCCCTGCCACATAGGAGTTATACCACCTGACTTAGTGAACGTTACATAAGATATCAACAAGAATCATGGGTAGTATTATTTATAACCAGAATAATAAATGGTAGCTATTAAAGCACTTAAAGTACTCAACAACGAATTCCCGACATGTGACCTTCCTAATTCTCCAACCATCCTCGAGGTAATAAGTTGTCGAAATCCCGTCGCTGATCTCCAAACTATCTTATAAAAAGTTAATGAGAACCTCAACAGGACACCAGGGCAGTATTACAGTCTAACCAAAAAAATGATATAAAATTCTCAACAAGAGGGTAACTTGTTGATTATTCTGGGTAAACTATTGAAATTGTCTAATAGAGCGTCTCACGGGTCTCGAAATAGCGGATTAACATGGAAAAATGTTTTTATCCACAGGCTAACTATGAAATAGTTGGTCATCCCCCTGGATCTCTGATCATGTCTCTCAATGAATAGTTGTGCCTGATGATTAGGCCGGCAGGTTTTCATCAGTAACAAAACCCTACTATATGTTGCCTCATGTCCAGACTCAATTTTGATTGCCTGTCCAATAAATCCATCCCAAGTGTCTCGCCTGGGTGCACGATCAGTGTTTTTCCACCATTATTATTCATTCAATTACTACGAGGTAACTCATGACATTGCCTGCATGTTTCACGGGGAAATGGCCAGCCAGTATGCCGGGTGGGGTAGTGTGTTGGAGGTTCCTGATCGTTTCCTTGGGCAGTCGCTCGTAGTCGCTGGAGGACTTGACGAGCTGAAGTCCAGATCTCTTCTAAATTGCATGCGAATTGGGAGAGTCTTTTAGTCTATCGTCTAGTTTTCCAGGGTCATGTGGTAATTTTCCATTCCACAGCACGAACGCATTCGATGTTGCATTGTCAATCATACCTCCGAGACCTTCATCCACCCCGCCTGTGGTTGCGGCACATTCTGATGGTAGCTATGGGGCTGGTCATATATATCTACATCTCCCATGAAGGAGTTGTAGGCACAGATCAGTGGCGGCTTTCGTACTAACCTCGCCTTGATGTTGGGCCATCACCCCTTCTCTTACGTCGGATGAACCCGTGTGCAAGTCTTGCCCTGATCATTTATCTACGGAACACATTATTTACACATCACATCTTATTATTCCACTTGCAATAGTGTCATTATTCCGTGGCTTTGGGGAACATGGTCCTGACCTACATCAACGTCGAACGGCGCTGCGTTAGTCCGCGCTGGCAATCCTGGCATGTATTCACGGTTATATCAGATATCACAGTTCCAAGAAATTCGTACATCTGGAACAGTTTTCTGCGAATCACACCTCCGAAATATGTGCTTTTGTTTAGACTACAGGAACAAAATCCAACGTCCCACGAACAGGTTGACTAAATGACCCCCTCAACATCTCAGGCTGAATGAGGCGTTACATTGCTAATTACTTTAAGTGTCGCCATGAGAGACCAGTTTTCGCTAATGGTGGGATAATACTTACATATCCAATGAATGGGCTGTACTAATCCTAGAATCGGACATACCAATCTACTCCACGCCAGATATTGAGCTACTTGCATGATCGTTAGGCCACGCTTCCTCCCAAGTTCCGTTTGCGGAAGATTACACATTATTAAGGTATACCCGTCCGACTCCAACTTTGCAATAGCTGCAAGGAACTAAAAGCGTAGCTAACGAAATAATGATTGAAAACTCTCGATCACACATCATCATAATGGGAAGGATTTTTAACCCGGGAACACGTATCTTTCTTGAAACGGACTCCAGAAACCATGTAACTTTATTGACCTATTCCTCCGCGCTCAGTCCATTATTGATGGCGTTTATGTGAAGGATGACTGTTACACGTCTCCAAGCATTACATGCATTTGTCTACTTCGGACCTTACGCATTGGTATACTCCCCCAATACACCGAAAAAACCGGATCGTACACAGAATAACCGGAAAAAGTGAAAGAGACCTTATGATGATAACATCGCCCACTAACAGAGTAGCTGGGATCTACTGACGGGGCTTTATTACAGAGACAAGTGTAACCTTCAGAAACGACTGAGGTATTCATGAGTATGTTAAGTTTTGCTGCAGATATTCATAACGACAAATCCACACCATTAACGAATTGATGAGAGGTGCCAGCAGATAACACAATCAACGTCTAGAACGGGAAAAGAAGATTGCTATCGACAATGGAAACCGGGAACAGAGAAACAAACGACAACGCGACATCAACCGGCATTTCGAACGACTCAGAAGTTTATTAAGGAGGTAACGTCAAAATCTGGAGCCCTTTGGGAGCTACTGAAGTCGACCGAGAAACCCTGAAACTCAAGAAAAACCCAGAATAATCCAGTGCTTTGGGGCGGAACTTACGAACACTTTGTACCGCTTCAACGATCTGTCAGACAAACATTGAGCTATCCTTGCCAGGAATGAATGATTCGAATTCGCCAAATTAACGAAACTAGGTAATACGGTCTTTTCACAAAGTAGGAGGGGGGGTTCCTCTGGCTTTGAATAAAATACCATGGTTGGTTTTCAAGTCTTGTTCGAATGAATTGTCTGGTATTTTCCCAAATGTTTCATAAAGTTTGGACCGGGGTACAATCCCCTTGCTTGGAAGCATCAACTACCTGCACCTTACCCAACGTACCTAAACCCACCGTTGCAACTACTACAGGCCAATTTGATCTTGCCAGCATGCGCCCTTTAATTGCATCAAAAGTTCTATTACCATATAAGTGAGGCGCTTAGCAATTATGGAAGCCTCGTCATTTTGCGTAACGAAGGGGGTTTCGTGTACAGACGCTATTTTAACACTTGACATTGACATTGTTTTAGGTTGAATTGTGAAGACACCACAAGAACAAAAGTTTTATTTCTTCTCGCATTCTCAAGGGCTTTTTAATACTGTCTTGCCAAATTATTGAATCAATGATCTTTCGAATTTTGGTATCGAACCATGGCTTGTTTCACTGTTGCCAATTTCTACAGGGATTGTCAGACCGGTGCATGATTGAAAAGGTCTTTTGCACCTCCGGTATCAAAATCGGTGGTTTCCACAAGGTGGCCCACTATCAGCATTGCTTTTTATAGGTAACGAATGAAATCCATCACGTTCGAATTGTTCTTGATTAAGTACGCCCTGATGATACCGCTATTTGTTGTAGAATCTCAACCACACACACAATATAGATACTGGTATGTATAGCGTCGTTCATTTCTGATATTACTAATGTGTGTGCGCCGCAAAATCTTATTCTGAATCCAACAACTCAAAGGAAATTGTGTTTGAAAATATAACATCAGCATGCCGGCCCCTCATCGCGAAATAAATCTCAAAACTTACGATTTGAACAATTCTCAGAGTCGAACGTGTTTTAAGATACCTGTATCTGACGTGCGTATTTACAACACACTACATTCTGCCCTGTTCTAATAGACTACGAAGAGTATATTACATAGTATCTACATTAACGTATCTTGTTCCCTAATTTAAATTCGATGTTGATATGTTAAGTATTTACTACATCAATTTTGCCTCATATAATATACGCCGTGCTGGTTTGGTATCACTTCCTAGAGAGTATGGTTGACCAGTCAAGAGTGCTGCAAAGCGTGAATTCCATTAGACTTGCTGAATTGTCCCCCGAGAGGAAAATCAAAAAAAAAAAACCCACTTCACGCAGAACTGAAATCTCTGTCTTTACTAACTATAATCTCAGGCATCGGTGCTTAACTCCAAATAACGATCGAGTGCAATCTTTCAAAAAACTCATTTATATACAGAGCATCTATTTTCATTCAAAATAATCCTTTGAACGACTTCATTTAATTCTACATCTTTCAATAATTATATCTATATTATATATATTATTAGTGTCAATCTTGTATATATGTTTTGTATTTTATCATTTTCCTATTTATGAGTTGTAATTTTTGCCATTTTAAAATATATAAACAACTGAAAATGCAAACTGTTTTTCTAACACGTGGCCCAAAGCCAACTGTTGTTGAGCAAGAAGGGGCCGTAAAAAAGGTACAGATTTAGCCGATAGCCTTCCCGAGGTACTGGCTGGGTAACTGAAGCTATGCTTGTTCCTCACACCACTGTATAGACACTGATGGTCTGACAGAAGTGGACAGTGGAGAACGACGAAGGAATTAAGTGAGGGCCAAATCTTGTACAACAAACTCACAGGCTTCCATCACGTCTCGAGGAAATTTCCATATTTCATCAAGGCAGGAAACGCTGACCATTGTACTTTAGTAGCGAATACTAATTCATCAGGACTTGTTATTGTACAATATTATTCCTATTACATTTTCCTGCATGCACAGTAATTCAGTAAGTTATTTCTAAAACAACATTGCTATCCTTTCAACTTTGTACAATTTACTTAGGGAGTTATGAAACATACTGTTAAAACCATTCCAAACATCCATAACGTTCTAGTCTTGCGGCAGCCTGCAGACATAAGAATACCATTGATCACGGCATGCTGCCTGTGTCGGGTGTATATGTACCCCTACGTATAAATGAGATTAATTATAATATAACTATCAGAAACTACACAAGGAAACCACAATGCATCGTGATTATTCATATAGGACTGCATGGATGTCCATAGTACTTAGCCTGTCCTCTCTTTGTTTCGGTTCAGGGACCGATGTAGGTTCTGAGATGGTGTGGGCTGGCGAGGGGATGTATTTTTTGTCCTCATTTTCAAAACGTACTAAATATTGACACTCTGAACTAACTGCTAAATACAGTTGCAGCATTCTAATACTTGACAAAAAATTTCGTCTTGGAAAAATAGTCACTAGTTTAGGATCGAAGACACGAACTGATGTTACGTGACAAATTGGACTGTGCTGGTTGTGCTCTTGTCATCCTTCATATAATTTCATGACTTTGACAGCAAAATCAGCACATGCATATTGCCACTCATTCAAAAAGTATTACCCTGCACCCAGTGCGTCTATAGGACATTCATTTTTAAGATACTTGATGCGGTACAGTTAGCGCACCATGCTGCTCTTGTTTCCTGTCCATGGACACGTGCTGCCATATTAGGTACCATGCTCAACCTCTGTGTACCCCGTGCAACTCCAAAATACAATTCTTGGTATGACTGGTCGTGAAACCAGGACTTAAATTGTGAAAACCATGCACTGCCACCTAGGACGGATGCAATCAAACGTATCACTCAAGTGTTCGAACGTCTGATGTTATTACTTTCCGATACGAAATGATCTATGTGACAATAGAGAAACCTTGGAGGCAGACCCTTTAAGATAAGGCTTATTGTTCCCTTCTAAGGATGCACAATGCACTCCGATGGACGTGTTGTCGATGCAGAAAGTTGCTCGATAAAATTGGTTGCAAAAGGTAGATAGAAATCTTGGAGGAACAATTTTAGGACAGGGGAAAATGTTTATTCTTGAAACAACAGAGGTTCTTCTCTTAATGTTTGCTACCTATGTGCAACATTCAAGTTCAGCATGTAACCATTTTTCAAGCCTACCACAGTTATTGCAAACATGGAAGAATGGAACAGGATGAAATTATAAGGAATGAAAACCTATACAATACTTCTTTCCACCTATTTTCCAGAATGGATCCTTGCAAAAGGCGAAAGGAATTTCATGCGATGGGCAGGCGTTTGTGTATGTATGTGTGTGCATGTGTATGTATTGTCTCAAGCTCTGTAAACGCGGGCAACCTTTACAGCAAAGGTGTGAAGGATTCATAGTCGGATTCAGAGTCGGATGGTGTACAGGCGGGTGAGAGTGCAGTGGACAAGAGGCGGAGGTCAAGCTGAAGTGGGCAGTGAAGGGGACGGAGGGAGAAGGATAAGGTTAAAGGGGAAGTGTTTGTGTTGGGATCGATGTCCGTATGTTGATCGGGAGTTCAGTCGTGTAGATAAGCCTAAGCGTACGCGGTCTGCCTTCCGGGTACAGGGTGGAGGATATCAGTGCGAGGGTAAACAGGATTGTGGGGGAGAAGAAGTGGTGGTTGTTGAAAAAGGACTAATATACTCCGGGGGGACTGCCAGGATGTCATTAGATCCCATTTAAAGAGTTGCTGTGCAAGCTGAAGTTACAGGTCTTCTAAAGTCGCGATTTGTGATATTCTCTCTAGGTTTGACGGTCGGGTTTGGGTTGCTATAGAAACATAGCGGCCTAAACAGGTGGTTGGAGTGCGGCTGGACAGGGAATTCGTTTGTGGACGTGTAGTGTTTCTGGGGAAAGGAGGGATCTTTCGCTAGGAGGGTTTCTTCACCTTAATGTAAGGGGCCTCGGTGATTAGGGAAGTTGGTTTAATTATGTGCTGGAAAGGGTTGTTAAACTAGATCCGGTGGCGAGGGTATCAGGTTCCACTACGGACAGGGTTGTAAATAGTAGTCTTCGCAGTGTTACTAGGCCGGGCAACTTATATACTAGTGCGATAGCATATTTACAAGCTGGTTTTCTTCTCCGCTAATGTTCAAAATTCAGGAATCAATTTGAGAGTTCCTGATTTTGGTCGCCGGAACGGAGAGCCTGACGGGAGTGAATACAGCGTCTTGGCTCAACAGTGGAAAATTTCCTCACCGAAGTTAACGTTCCAGGGTTATTGTTTGCTTATAGGCAAGATCGGCCATATACTCTCCGGGCATTGAGGGTGGAGTTTTTGTTGTATTGAGGTCTGACTTGAATCGCATTGAGAGATCAGATATTGGTGTTAGTTACGTAAATTCTGTTTGGTGTACATCTTCCAACGCTCAGGTATTCCCAGATCCTTTATATCGTCGGTGTTGTATACGTTCTCCACAGCTCTGAGAGCAATACTCGCTCTTTTTGCATGCTTGTTCAAAGTTTCCGGTACTCGTACGATTACATGGGTGATTTCATTATCCAGATATTTTGCTTGATCAGATGGGAATTCGTGGTAGGCAAGGTTCTGCCTTTCTTTATTGTCATCCAAGATTGTTTCCGTTCGCAGGCATGTTTATTTTCTACCAGAAGCATAGACTTATATTTATTCTGAGTAGTGTAGGGTTCCAGGTTTCGGCTGGGGGGGAGGTAATGTAAGAGTTTTTGGTAAGCTTGGTGCAGTATCACGATGTTATCGCTTTCGATGTGTCCTTGTTCTGGTCAATATTCCACAGAACGTTGGCTCGTTCCTTGTTTTCTCGAGGGCCGATCTGAATGGCATTTCTGGGTTTTTGAGTAGTGAGATTGGTCCCCTTAATTTTTGGGAACTTTACTGCTGATGACTCCTGTAAGGGTTTCATTGGCAAAGTGAACGAGTTAATGGAAGTTACGTTCCTTGGAAAAAGCACTAAGAACAAAAGGCTTTCTCGGATGAAACGGGAGGTGTTCTGGGCCCGTTAAACGTAGAGACATCTTTGGCGACTTTATCGTTCTACTGTTTCCTTGTCTGATTTAGAACGTTTCAAAGTTCAGCAGAGGCTAGACCAACGTTTTATTTCAGTGCGCGAGTTTTCGAGAGGCAGAGTGCCTCTGATATAAAGGAGAATCGTGCGTTGTTTCTCTTATGTTAGGGGTAAGCAGAAGTGGAAGGACAAGCATGTCCACTGTTAGTGGCACTGAGAAAACTGTGGATAATTCCAATGACCTGGGAGTGTGCCTCAGAATACTAGTGGTATAGGTATGTTCAACCTGTATGTTTATAAAGGAGAAAACTGCAGAAGCTCAAAAGTGAAAAGCTACTGGCTCGGACGGAGTTCACCACTTCTTGTGAAATCCTTTTGCCGACCATTGTTGTCTGTTCCATTAGCAATTATTTAAAAAGAAGGTGGTGTTCCGGATGATTGGGGAGAGCAACTGTTTCTCCAATTTTCAAGAAAGGCAATTCGGTCTCTTCCTTGTAATACAGGACAGTGAGCCTTACTAGTTTGCCGGGCAAGGGTTAGAACCAGCATTCGTGATCATTTAGTCGATTTTTTCGATGAGTATAGTCTATCCGGATTCCTCAGCATGGTTTCAGTAGAAATCGTTCGTGTTTGAACTAATCTACTTAGAATTCATGGAAGATGTTACTAGTGCAGTTGACAACGGCAGTGCTGTTGTTAATTGTTCCTAGACTTCCAAAAAAGACCCGTTTGATAAGGTCTCCTCATGGAGCTCTCTTGCGTAAAATTTTGAAAAGTTTCGGCATAAGGGAACTAGTCCCGTGATTGGATTCGTCAGTGGCTTCTTCTCCACAGGAACAACGAGGTGTCATCAATGGCGTTCGTCTCCTTGCAAAAAGTCACCAGTGGTGTTCCCCAAGAATCCGTTCTGGGTCTTTGCTTTTTCTGGCGTATATGCGCTCTGGAAGATTCGTGAAATTCCAGAGTTAAAAAGTCCCTGCCAGACGATACCAAGCTGATTCGGGAGGTTGCTTCGAACGATGATGTTTCAATTGTCCAAAGGGATCTTTGATATCATCTCCTAATGGTACCTTTCGATCGGCAAATGTTTTTTCAAGCCGATAAGTGCAAGTTATGCATGTTGGTTTCCCCACAATCGCAAAACGCTTCTTTCGAGTTGAATGGGCAGAATATTCAACAGGTGAATTCAAAAAAGGATCTTGGTTGTCATGTTGTTTCTTCTTTGAAACCGTCTAATGGCAGTGGACTGAAGCTGTGAGGAAAGTTAACTGGATTCTGCTTGAATCCATATTTCTCGAGATACAGGTAATTGAAAACGTTCATAGGAGGGCCACTATATTAATTCAATATCTTAGAGATTTAACCTCACGAAGTATAGATTAAGGCGTCTCGGTTTTAACCTTGAGGACCACTGAGACGAATTCGTGGTGATTTGATTCAGGTTTTTAAAATTTTCTGGTTTCGATGTCCTTTCCCCTCCACTATTTTATTTCTTTGAGTTTTCCAAGTTACCACAATAGGGGTCATTGTCTCAGCTTCGTGGTAACGCTGTAAAGAGTTATTAATGAGTGGAACAGCCTTCTGAGATTTTTGTTCTGTCTGAGAGTGTGAATGCATTCAAGAACAGGTCTTGCTTTAATTTTTCAAGATTGTGGGCGAATTCTTTGAGCTCTTGGTTTTCTTCTCTTTTAGGATGTTGTGCTTCGGGGTCTCTCATGAGGATTTTTGTCCTTCCTGACCCTTTTTCACTAAACTAAACATGGGCTTTGCTATAAAACTAAAATGATTGAGAATGGGATTCTCATTATTTTCTTAAACTAATGGATACTAATTGCAAAACGTTAGTATTCCCGCGCACTTGTGGGATGCTCCCTCTACACTAGGGCTAGGGGAATTCTCCCTAAACACCTGGGTTGTATATTGCTCCCTATACAGGCTAGGGGTTGTGGATTGCTCCAAAAACACACTTTGGATTGTACAATGCTTCCTCACTGCTAGCTTGGGGTTGTAGAATTCTCCCTATACACGATGGGTAATTTTTACTTAAGAGCTAGAGAAAACGATAAAACAAAACAAACGAAACATAGGCCCTAGGATATCGAATGGCTGACCCCTGATTATCGGGGATATAGATGGTGTTTTATCCTCGGAGTATACGTATTCGCATAATTGTGACACCACACACGCCGAATGGACCATATATTTACCTGAAGTTAAAACCGAATACCTTGAAAAAAGATGTTCATACGATGCAGCCAGTGACACTTTGAAAATTGTAGGTGCCCAAGTATATATCTGATTTTGATTCTTCCAACAGGGATATTTAGTATTTTCATTATTCGACTTCCATACGGATTTTCATCTATCATTTCGTAAATATTTTCTACTGTTATCACTTTCGAGTTTCGCGATACACGAGTATGTTTACCTTCACCTCTCAATAATTGTACTGTTGAGAAATAATTGCTAACCTTCTTTCGTAAGCACAATACTAAATGCATAAAAAACTAGTTCAATAGTGCTAATACCTTCTTCAAGTCGTGATAGAGTCAAATAATCTCATTTATATATATATTTTTTTAATTTTCTTTATAGTCCACCTTCATTAATAACGAGGGCTCATAGAAATCTAATCCTTACTCAAGGAAATCTACCGGAATGGTTAAATAAAACACCTATTCGACCGTAGCGTCACTAAAAACTATGGAAGCCATTCAAATACGTTTAATCGTCGCTCGGTTTGTGCGCCTCATCCGATAAACTAATTTGTTCCTAGTTCCTGCCAAATCGGAGTGCACTATTAGAGGTCACGTGTTACACCTGGTTGGACCTTCAAATACTCACTTAACCCAGTTTTGCAGCAATTTGTTCATCCTCCGTCCTCCCAGATCGACAGGAATCCTTTACACCGTGTACAAGCCTGCCCAACCGATTTAACGGGTGACCGAGTTTCAAAATAATGTTTACACAGTTTGGCACTGTGCTTTGACTAACACCTAGTCCGAAAAATTATATTTCATTTCAAAACTCCCCCGAGGGGGCCTGGATGATTGCAGACGAAATTGGAGCAATGTAAGCGAGGTAACACGTCCTGACCCAAATCAGCGTACACATCGAAATTAACGACTTTAAAGGAAGACTACTGAGTATGGTGCATGAACCTGAATGGGAGCAGCCTCATCTGCAGGGAATGAATAATTGAAAAGACTACTGTAATGATACTTTTTGGACCGGCAGTCTTTCCCAGCCAGACAGGGCGTGGTCTAGGCCCTATTCAGAAAATCTCCACGTGTGACTATATCTGTGGTCTACGCGCCCTTTTCCGTCGTGTTTGGATTGTTTCCCCTATATTCCGTTGCTTTTGTGCCCTTCTTCAGTCGTTGGCCACTGGATTGTTCTCTTAATGATTGGATGCTCATGCGCTCTTTCTCCAGTCGTGTGCCAATGACTTGCTTCCCCTATAGTTAGTTATTACTGCGCCCTTTTCAGTCGCGTGCCACTGAGTTGTTTTCACTTGATGGCTTTCCTGATGCGCTCTTCCCTCTGTCATGCCGCAATGGATTATCTTCTCTATAATCCGTTGCTTACGTGGAGAAGCACTCTCAACAATATGTAAGCTCCTCCCTGTAAATTTGATATTCCCTGCCCTACACTCTGAAAACAGTATTTAGGAATCAAACATTTGCCTGGGAATCATTTTGCCATCTCTTTCGGAACGCGTTCAATTACTAAACACAGTATCATATCCCCATTGTGTAATGTTTGATTCCAAGACTGTAGTGTTCAGGAAGCGCCTAGTTACTAAGTTAATTGATATTGAGGCGTTTCAGGTGCAAGGCGCAAACAACATTTTCCGAGAAGTTCTATTTAGACCATCCTCTAAATGTTTGGATGTAAGTTAGCACCCCACAATGAGTGGAAAAGGCTTTCGCTTGTGAGAGGGTCCATAAATTGAGTAAACACATTAGGGTATAATCCTTTCTTTCTTGAAATCGTCAATATATAGTCAATCGTCAATCATTATATATATTTTATATTTGAGAGTTCCACGTGTACTACTGTAGTGATGAATAAGCATTGGCATAGCTTCCAAAAAGGGAAGAAACATTATTGACGTGTAGTAGCACTGCTGCAGTAGCACTGCTGATTTCTTAAAGAACTCATAATGGTTCAGTGGCCTCATATCTCTGTTGAGGCGTGTGTAATGCTGGCCTCCGATTTTACAAGCAAACAAACACCGTGAAGGAGTAGAGGGCATTTGGATTTTGTGACTATATATATATGGCACGCTCTAGGCAGTCTCCTCTACTGATGACACAGCATCCTACATAGGCTTGCAGGCGGGACTTCAAGGCCCGCTGTAATAATCACAAGAAGTCGTTCAGGCACGAGCGGTATGAGAAGGAAACCGAGCTACCTAAATACATCTGGGGCTTGAAGCGGGGAGGGGTGGGTATTCTATCAAGTGGGAGGTAGTTGCGCGATCTAACACCCACAAACCTCACTAGGGTCAATGCAACTTATGCCTCGAAGAAAAAATCGCCATTATCGACAAAGGCCAAAAAGTCAATAAATAGACCGAGTAAATTTCGACCTGTCGCCACGGCAAAATAAAGAAGTCAGAGGACCGTGCGAGGTGTAAGTGATCTGTTCCGTTGTAGTGTGAGGTCAGTTGCCCGACGATCGCCCGTAGCAGTTATACGTGCGTGAGCAGTAACTCACTTATGTAATCGTTCTATATTATATATATAGACGATGCGGTGAATTGTTAATAACATCTATTCCGACGTTTCGGGTTTAAACCCTTTATCGAGGATATAATACTTGTAACTACTACTCAACCTACTTAAATAAAACGCGCGTGAATGAAATGGTATACACGCGATAAATAGCAAGTGAAAAAAATATATATATAAATTTATTTAGAAAAACTAAATTTTGGGCCTCCTAGGGCCTTCGTCAGCATATGATACCTAAACACTGAGGTGAAATGCAACGGCAACAGTGACCAAATTGTCGACTGGTACAGAACGAGTAATGTTTCAATGGTCCTGTATCTCCGTTCAGACTTGTGACGTGGGTATTGATTCTAAACACCGGCTTCATGTGGTGAGCGACTGGGTGGCCAGGTGTGTTGTCGCGTATCGTTTGTCTATGGTTATTGACAGGACCTCAACCTAAATCTGGTACCTGTTTCACCAACATACTCGCAGTAGCAAAAAAATTACATTGGGACAGATTAATTACTAGCGTCACAATTAAGGCGGGAAGGGTGAGCGTAATATTACTATTGACGAGACGGATGGGGCTGCCAGTGGTAATTAATAAGTTTGCAAATTTGGCAGCGGGGCTTCCTACAGGCTTTGTTACTATGCGTCTTCCGGCAGACAGGTAACTGTCTAAGTTGTAGCTCCAACCCCCAGTCGTGGCCCATCGGCAGCACCCAATCTTAGGGTTTTCCTCAAATCGTCCAAGTTACCTTTCTGCCAGGAGAGGTATATATTCACAAACTCATTTGCACTGTTTCATCAGTGATAGCCATACGTTCATACCCATTAAATCATTAGTACCAATAATGATTAAACAAACATGATTCGGGATTTGGCGCCGTTCGCACCATTCGGACACGTTTACTAAACTACAGATAGAATAGTGTTCAGCAAAGTGTTAAATTCCTAAGCACCACATTTAGAGTGTAACCACTTAACAAAACGGTCTGTGATCTGTAAGATGTTATATGTTGCATCTAAGGCTAGAATTCCATAAATGCGTAAGCGGGACCGGTACGCATGTGAAAATCGTCAATTTACGTGAACTGAGCGGGGGCCAGTATCTGAATATGTCCTATTTAGTTTGCAAAGCTAGATGATATTGGCTCCATAGAGGCGAAAACATGATACATGACAAACCAACACTGAATAGTCGAAATGAGCACATGTACCAATGCGTATACGGATGGGTATCACCGCGAATGAATTCTATAGAATACCTTACTTAAAAAGCCAAGCAACGACAATATGCATTAGCTGCTGCTCTTTTATGGTCTTTCCGCATAAACTCAGAGTATTTTCTCTTCCGAAACAAACGTTCGTTCTCGTAAATATGTGTTTCTCACATCCAGCACGGACACGCATACGCATCCATGGTATCCCAGTCGTCCCATAGGAGCTATTGTGGTTAGCTCATGCCGTATAGTGTAAAGCTATCGCTATAGGACTATTGTACCACTGGAGTCAGTCAAAGAAGAACTGGTTACAGAACAATTTTCTCATAGGCCAGCCAGTTTATGTAGCCTAATTAAACATCGGTGATATTTAGTTTAGTCAACCTAAAACAGTCATAATTCTTCCCTTTGGTCGCCTTACATGTCCCCCATTTCACTGTTTAGCAATCCGGTTTAAGACTTAGCATTTACCCAGGGGATGTTGCTTAAGCATATGTGAACCAATGTCCGTTGTTGCGTTTGGATTGGTTAATATCGGATTGAGCGAATACGTATATTTGAGCGAAGCCCGTAACCAATCCACGGAGAATAAAAAGCCACCAGTACATCAGCGCTACTTTAACGGTCGCATCTGGCCTATGACGGTACTGCATTGCTTTGGTGTCGGTGGTATTTCCAACGCCAATTAGAGCGTAAGTAACAGGCAGCGAACGACTGACGAGAAAAAATCGTCTGAAGTAGGTCTACGATCATATAGGACGAATAGACCTTTAATTGAATCGTAGGTGTACTAAATAGACCAAAATGTTCCCTTTCAAACATTGATTGTAGCTGCGCTAAACAGATCGAAATGTCCCCTTTCAAACATTGATTGTAGCTGTGCTAAACAAACGGAAATGTTCTTTTTCAATCATTGGGGGTATAGCTGCGCTAACTGAATAGAAGATTTTTTTTTTTTTTCTAGCATCAATGGAAGCTGCGCTAAACAGACGGAAATGTTTCCTTTCAGGCATTTACCTGGTGATGGTATAGCTGCGCTGGAACATGGAAGCTGTTCTAAAGAGACAGTGATGTCCCCTTCCAGGCATTGATGGTAGCTGCGCTCAACAGACAGAAATATTCCCCTACCTAGCTTTACACTGGTGTGAGTGTGTGTGTGCGTTTGCGTGTCCGTCAAATTTTTGATGGTTTTTCGCAAATACCTCCACTTTGGAGTGACTGAACATGGTAAAATTTTGCACACGCCCCGATGGTCACAAAAGACATGTTTTCTTCCGGTATTGGACGCATTTGTACAAAATCGTGAAATTCAGTGGAGGACAAATATTCGTTTTGTAGTTTTCTTCAATTTTTGCTGATTTCTTATTGTTGTTTGATTAAGATGTTTGGTGATTACAAAATGATGATGAGCCAAAACAGTCCAAAACACAGATTTCAGTCTTTGCCCGGCTTAGGTATTAATGTTATAACACCTCGACCTTGTTCATCTGACAACTTAATATCATCGTAGGCATAATTCAATGAACTCACCACTAACTCACTACTAATTGGCCAGAATGCTTATAAAAAGACTTCAGAGCAGTGGTTCCCAGCCTTTTTCATCCCATTTCCCCCTTTGCCTCTGGCATAACTAGCTTTTCCCCTCACTGTATGTCATATAACTGATACCATCAGCAGAAAGTTCCATATGGAGGGTCCACTGTATGCAAAAATATGGCAGTACAATCTGCCGCTCCAAACCCCCTCCATTGGATTCATGAACAGGGAGTGGGCACATCTTGAAAAATCTTTTTAACCTGGAAGGATACAATTTCCCCCCTCTGAAATCTTGAAATTTCCCCCTGGATGGGAACCACTGCTTTAGAGCCTCCCAACATCATGAGTATGGAGTCTACCAGTTTTGAGCATGGTCTGATGTTATAGCTAGCAGTGTCAACTTACAATTTAAGGCATCAGTCATAGTAGGCCAGGCTATATCGAGTATATGCGGATTAGCATCTTCGGCAATCGCTAAGCTCCAGCGTGTCCAGAACAGCGCCGCCAGGCTTGTCCTGGGAGTTCGAGGTAGCCATGTCCACATCAACAGCTTGCAGCGCAACGAACTGCACTGGCTCCCAGTGAAGGATCGCATTGTCTTCAAAATTCTAATGCTCACTTACAAATCCATAAATGGACTGGTTCCACCATATCTCGCAGACCTCCTCGCACCCTACCGCCCCAGTCGCACCCTTCGCTCGGGATCTCAGGCTCTCCTTGATTCACCTCGCACTGTTTCCACCTGCTTCTACGGGGACATGCTTTTTCGATCTCTGCGCCAAAGCTGTGGAATGGCTTACCACAGTGTATTAGAGATGCTGTTTCTCTGCGAAGTTCAGGGAGCTTTTGAAGACTTACCTTTTTATGAATCCCACGGTGTAATGTTTCATCTTCAGCTAGTTGTTGTTTATATAGGTCTATTTTTGTATTTGTCATAGCATATTTTTGGTATTTTTACAGATGTTTGAGTATTTTGACATTTTATTGTTTATGGTTTCACTCGCCGCTATCGTTTAATTTTCTATCATTCTGTTTAAATCGTTTTATCGTTTCCTTCGAATTTTGCCATCCTTGTTGTTCCTATAACTCTGATATTTTCATATTTTACTTTGTAAAGTGCTTAGAAGCCTCTTGGGGCATTTCTGCGCTATTTTAGGTGCGTTTTTATCATTATTATTATTATTATTATTATTATTATTATTATTATTATTATTATTATTATTATTATTATATTATTATTATTATTATATTATTATTATTATTATTATATGCTAGCCTTAGCCTCGTGACGGTTGAATTTCCCATTGAGCGATAGCCATAGTCAAAATAAACTGTATTGAGGAAGACCGCCAACAGACCACAACAGATAGAACCCGAGAAGCAAAGCCGTGAGAAGAATGGTTCGAATTAGTCACATGTACTGCTCGTAAAAGATTGGGCAGAGCTAGGTAGCTGCTAACGTCACCCAGACTGGGGTCCATTTGTCCACAAATAAGAGCATGGGCGAATGAAATGCTGTCACTATTATCGGGGGGAGTTATCAGGGAAACAATTACACATGGATATCCCAAGGGTATATTTTCCTTCGATTTAATAGTGAAAACACTCATTCACCCACTGCTGTGATAACTAGAGTCGCCTTATCTGATAGAGAACACCAACTAGTGGTTATTACTGCAAGTCTCGTTGGTCGGCTTTAAACAGTCACGTTAGCCATGAATTTTCCGCTCCTTCATGTCCAAGAAATGTCTCGTGATGTCTCAGATTCTTCAGATTGGGATATCTCAAACCAGGCAACGTGCTGGAACTTACACATTTGGGGTGTGGGGTTTTGACATGTCCCGTCTTCACCTGTAATAGTTTGAAGCAAATCTGTTACATGACCATTGACCTTTAAATATGGTGCTGATAACACTTATTTGAAACACCTATTTTGGCTTGTTGACGAGACCTCACCTGGATGGATGAAAAACACTTTGCATTGAGTTCCCCATAATGAGTACTACATAATCTCTATTGTAAATCTTGTGAGCATGTGGAGTTGACAATGCCTAGCTTGATCAAGTTAGGATCAGTCAAGGAAGCACTAAGCCTTTTGACTTTTTTCTGGTTTGTTTCTATAACATTCTATGTCTATAACATTCATTCGGGTTACAGAACTGAACCGTAATAATGGTGGTGCTTCTCTCGCATACAATAGATACAAACCGCTCTGACTATCATCATGATCACTACCGATTGTTACCACGATGGAAATCACCACCTTCCCACAGAGATCAACGACACCATGATGGCACTCCAGGATGATTTGAGGAGAGTCGAGATAGTCCAAGGCGTCAAGTCCTAGAGATGTCGCAGTGAACGCCTTCATTGACACAAGGTCAGATTTTACTCTCCATCTAAGGGAACAGACTTCCAACTTTGAGTAAGCGACAGCAACCATATTTCATCGCAACATCAGCAACATAGCATATGAATGATCTGTTGAAGAGTAACAGCGAGTCTGACCATCGGATCGAGTACCATAAGAGAAGAATTTCTTATCGTTCGCAACATTCGACAACCGATTCTCCTAGGATGGGACCTCCTTCGACGAAATAGTGGTATGGTTGATGTTGCCAAGGGTACCATTGCTCTCGAGGAGACCTCTTGACGAAACATCGAGAAGCACTAGTCATTTCGATGGCCTGGGTTCAAATCCCACCGCTGCCATCATTGTAGGTGCTGGCTGGAAATGAGGAAATATATGAAAGAGTTGAGTTGATGTACAAAACTGGAGCACGTGCTACCGGCAGTCACACCCGAAAACAAGGAAAAGACACGGACACAACTATACCCGTTAACGAAGTAATACAAAGTGTATTGTACATCGATAGGCAAGCTCGCCAAGGCTTCGTGCGTGCACAATCGCACAGCACCAATAAACAATACATTGCACTAGAGCTTAATCCGGTATCAATTAAAATATTAAAACAGCTAACCCATATACATTAACCTTTAATGACCCTTCCCGTGCAGCCGCTCCTCAGCGTAAATCTAAATCTAGCCGTTACATTCTACACTAGCAAAGCTTTTGGTCACTAATTTGTGGTCACTGACCGACGTGTTTCTAGTCAGGGGCAACTCGCAAGTTTGAGTATAGTTTCCGCTGTTCAGGTTATATATTTTTAAAACTATCTCAGACCTCATGGCTTTCTTCGAGTGTAACAAATTTCAAGGCAAAAGGTTGTGAAACGAAGAAAATGAAAATGGGAGGCATTTCAAAAATAGATTAATAATGAGATCCGAGGCAAAGGTAAGCAGCAAGTTGTGGGAATACTTAGGAAAGGAAAGCAGCGTTCGAATGAAATAGAATTACAGCTATATACATACTTATGGCAAGAGAAATGAGCTACAACGAGATAATTGAATGTTTTGAGGGTAAGCCCTTAATAATATACTGATCGTATATAAGCAACATTTCGGCCTGAATAGATGATAACTGACAAATAAACCACCCTCCAAATTGATGTGTGATTATTAAATGAGTATGAACACCATACGCCTAGCACCTATTAGTGTCACAGTTTAATATTACTATTACATCACAATTGGATACATGGTGAAGATTCAGCCTACTGACGAGTCTCTGTCTGCTTGAATGTACATGTCAAGTGATTGTCTATTGTGTAATACTTTTGATATACGTTATGGAGATTATTTCTTATCATTTCTCACTAATCCGCTTGTTTAGATAGATTTCAATGTCACATAATCGTTTATATATTGTATTAAAATGATTACACCATATATGATACTTTACCAAAATGGACGTCTATCTAGACTACTACTTGAAACCCCTGCATCAATTTACTTGTCACATAGTTTTGATATACAGGGTGAAATAATCATTACATCATAACATATTAGCAAATATATGTTTGAAGAAATTATATTCACCTACTCAGCCAACTACACTGTTTGACTGGATGTACGTTCCACGTAACTATGTTAATGTGTGTGTGTGTGTGTGTGTGTGTGTGTGTGGTGTGTGTGTGTGTGTGCGTGTGTGTGCGTGTGTGTGTGTGTGCGTGTGTGTGTGTGTGTGGTGTGTGTGTGTGTGTGTGTGTGTGTGTATGTGTATGTGTGCGCGCGTTCGAGTGTCCGTCATATTTTTGATAGTTTCCCGCATTTGGAGTCGCCGAAAATGAAATTTTGCACAGCCTAAATTATCACTCCATAACACGTTTTCTTTCGAAATTTGACCTTTTGTTTCAAAATCGTAAAATTCAGGGGAGAAAATATTGTCATTTTGAATTTTATTTGAATTATTTTCTAACAAGGCCTGAAGTAACAAAATACGACTGTTTCCTTCATTTAGGCAAAAATTTAATGAGTGAATTCACTTTTTCAAGCAACAGTCATACTAGGCTAGGCTACAGCGAGTATAGGCTAGCCTAAGTTAGGCCTGTGACAGTTGAACTTCCTTATTGAGTGCTAGCTCTAGTCTGTAATAGTAATAAACTGTATTGGAGAAGACTGCCTGGGAAGCAACGGGAAGAACAGAAAGCAAAGTCGAGAAAAGAATCGTTTGAAGTGGGTCTACGTACTGATAGTATATGATATGAATGATTGAGCAGAGCTAGCTAGCTAACACAGCCTGGGATCAATTTGTTTACAAATAGAGCAAAGACGAATGAAATGCGGTCACGTTATCAGCTGAAACCTATGAACGTCGTATTTAGGTACTTCTATCTTCTATCTTCATCTTTTAGGGCTACGATGACACATGACTATTCCAAGGGGTATTTTTTCTACGATTTAATAGTAAAAATACTCCCTGTTGTGATAACTAGGGTCGCATCAACTGGTAGGAAATTAAAATTGGACCAAATGGACAAGTGGACTACGGACGCATACACTGAACCTTCCAACATGGAAACTTTTATTATTCAACCCACTGTCGGCTATTACTCAAAGCCATTTACCCTCACTTAAAGGTTCGGAATAGGCCATTATGGGGCCTATCTGCCCCATTTTCGAATGGAATATCACATTTGAGCAGGAAATTCAGATCAGTTCAGTTCAGGTATTTTTGTTTCTTCACTTCTTCACAAGTGTACAAGAACAGGAAAATAGACAAATGTAAAAGTGAAAGGAAGTGTGCTGAGAAACCCATGGGGCTTGTCAAGTAAGCCCCTCCCTGTGAACAAACAATAGGAAACTTAGTTCAAGTTGTAAAGGTGGTGTACTATCTTCTATATTCAGTGTAAATCTTCGAGAGAAAATAAAGACAGCATAGTCTGGAAGAGTATGAAATCTGTAGCGCACCTGCATCATGTGATGCTCTAAAGTGTTATAATGTGGATATATTTTGCTATCGTGGCGTCAGTGTGCGAATATTTCGGATTAGTGAACAACGAGATTTCGAACCCTCAGCAATGATGGGCTGAGGAAGGATACCAGGGAAGTGCCCCGAGAAGCAGGGGAATGATATTTGAAGTAAAATAAAGAGAGAGGGGATGATACCATTAAGGACTGTGCCTGATATGCGTCCGAGTTTGTAGTCCATATCTCTCTTATATTTTCCTATTTAATGTCTATTTTGCGAAACAAGCACTAGATCGCTTGTCCATGTTTATCCGCTCATTACCATCGTTTCGATCGAAATACATCGGTGCAGGGTATTTCGCTATGCAATAGTTTGGAGATTGGAATGCCTGAATTTTCAGTGATGCCGATGAACTCATGCAACTCTGGTGATTGCCTTTTTGTTTATTTCGTAAAATTCGTTCCTTTGTCGGTTTCTCACGGTGTGTTTCGAGATTTTGCAGTAAGTCTCGTCAGTCGGTTGTGAACAACCATGTTAGCCATGAATCTTCGCTCCTTCATGTTCCGAGAACAACACCTTCTTCTAAAGGTTTATTGGAAACAGGAGCTAATGGAACAGACAATCGATCAGTAAACGACTTCAGAAGGAACAAGTAGGCATGGGAGGCAATCTAGTGATCGTGTCGCGAAATAAACCTAAATAGGGAAAATATGATGGCCCACAAAATCTGGACACACTGGAGCCTGTAACGTTAGCTCTGCAACTGGCCACAACAAATTAGGCATTCGAGTGCTTACCAGTATGACCCCTCTCTTTCTGACTTCACCTGCTACTCGGGACACGATCCTGGTGTCAGGGGTGAAGGAGAAGGTTGGAGGGGAGTGTTTACTAGTAGGGGACTCCATTGTCAGGCATGTTGATCAGCAAGTCAAAGCGTCAAATGCGTGTCTGTGTACTAGAGGACATCAGTCAAAAGGTTAGGCTCATAGCGGACGAGGCGATTGTTGTTGTCGAGGTAGGAACTAACAACTCAGGAGTAACTCTCAAGTGTTTCAGATCTCGTTTGAGAGAATCGATATGTAGGCTGAAGTCTACTAGGTCGAAAATTGCATTTTGCGGTATCCTACGTAGATTTGGGAGTTAACGAAAGGACGATAGTTGGTCTGAACAAGTGATTAGAGATAGAGTGTGACGAGAATAGTAAACGGAACATCCACAAACGACGTGATACTAAAACAAGCGAGACCAAATGTTTTGGTTTATAACGTTTACACATGTATGACTGGAACCATTCATAGCCAGCCGCACTGGGATACTACTGAGCGATATATTCCCCAGGTGGGATCAATGGCAAGGCTCTTTCAATGCCTGGCAGGAATTCAGTATTATGCCTACCTGGCAACTCTTAAGCGGTTCGACAGTTCTTGATCCGCCCACAATACTCCTCTGTCATATGATTATTGAGAAGCATTCGGCGAGGATCCCTCCTTGCGTACATGTTCACAGCTTTTCTGTAATTCAATGTGATGTCCCTATGTACAAATGGAGGAACCAGAGCATTGAACCAGTCTTCTGCCATTGTTGAGCGATAGGCGCTCTTGACAAACCTTGGAGCTGAGTTTAGTCGTTGGCATTGGTAGCCGAAACTGTATACAGGATGCGAGGTACATTGCTATACTGGGGAACAATTTATCCGAATGACCATCTCTTAGCTTCCTGAAGGTGCCTTGCCCATTTTCTTTCAGGCAGCACAAAATCAACTCTGGGATGGTCTCTCTCTCCTGAACACTTCACGAACTAGACGTTCGACCGCACGTCATCTTTATCAGATACTTATCTTTCTTTACCCTAACCTGGATTTGAGGGAATTTGAGGAAACGCTAGCCTACTGGGAAAAATAGATCACTGACACTCAGTTGAAGTTCCCCTTCATTGTAACGAAAAATGAATGCGAACTAAAGCTAGCGAATTGTAGCGGGAATTACGAACAAAAAGTGTGTAGGCTACAGCTTATAATAGCCAAAAGGGCAAGCAATCTTTAGTGCTAAAAGTAGCTTATTAGGGCTCACCGTAGCCTACCTGTAATAACGATCGGAGTAATAATCTAAAACACTTCTTTCCCTTGCGATGCAATTCATGATAGACACCGGATACGTAATGAAGACAAGGGTGTTACTGTCGATGAAATTGAGTGGACTCATATAACACGTGTTATTTCCTTCACAATAGTAGGCCCCTAATCATTGATGGAACATCACTAGTTATGGTCCTAATATATACATTTCTTCCTCAGGTAACAACGGAAGAGATTAAAAGAATGATTTCGTGCTTTCAAGGCAGACCCCCGCTCCCCTGCTCCCTCCGCTACAAGGTAGCGATTACAGCCTAACCGCCCTCCCCCTTCTATGAATGGGCTCGAAACACTATTACTTTGTGATTTCGAGCTAACCTGTCGATTGTTTTAACATACACATTCTAGTTCTTGGCCAACCAAAGGACTCGACCGATTTGGATCAGCCCCGCGCGGGTCTCGGCCGACTAGGTCATGTGCGCCTCGTTTCCGATATATGGTATTTCGAAATCCTGGTGTGGAGACTGAGTGTTCAGCCTAACGGGTAAATGGACTGGGAATACCTTGGGAATCGATTGACTCGGGTCCAGCCGGCTAATCGAGTGCGCCGAGTAAGGATAAAATGCCCTCAACTTGGTGACCTTTTGTTACCAATATACGGTATTTCAGAATCTCGATGTTGTCACCGAGTGCTCAGCCTTGCTTCCTGCTTGGAATCGTACTCATCATATCGAAACAATGAAAACAGGGGCCCACGCGCCCTTCTATCTCACACGAGAGTGCAGTCTTCACCATTGGAATAAACTAAATGCGGGCTCTGAGCTATCACTCCGGAGACGGCAGAACATTTTCAGAACTCGAATGTACATACGGAACTGGTAAAATTCGCGAAACTTGCCAATTTTGCTTCTCGACGCAACGACGGAGAGACAATGGGGATATTTGCCTGGAATTGATTGGGTGCCTACACCAAAACAGGCGTGTTGCGAGCAGGGAAAATTTGATGGTTAATTGTATTTGAGCAGAGAGAAGAACGGTAGCGTTCATCGGGTTAAAACGAGAACCAACACGTCTCGATCGCATCTCGGGCGAAACGGCAGAGCACGCGCTAACCCAAACATGTCAACCCATAGCACTGCAGTACCTTACTTTTAAGTCAACAATTTGACTCAAGCTTACGTAAATTAGTCAAAAATCACTTCCAGAAAGGCAGTCGGGACGGACCTGTCGCCCGTGTTCCAGAATCACCATGCCATTTCCTGGACGATATGGACGGGAAACATTGGGACGGAGCCGAGAGGTTGCGGATAAGCATTGCATAGTCAGATCGGGCCGGCGTTGGCGCATGGGCGACGGGACGGATTTCTCTCGAAGGCGGGTCTAATTTACTAGAAAATCACGAGGGGTAGTACCACTTGCCGTCTTTTTTTTTCTTCAATGGGATACAGTCGAAGCCCTCAAAATCGGACCAAAAAGTCAGTCTGCACAATTCTGGCACGGGGAACACACTCATCCGATCTGAATGGTCGTCCACAGGAAACGAGACCTGAACCTTGCGGCACTTTAAGAATCCGACGAAGTACGGACCCACAGAGAGACCAAACTCGGGGCCGGTAACTGAAAACCGAAACGAGCGCGGCGGGACGCCGACCCCGGCCCGCGAAGCGAACCCAGACTGTTAGAGAAGAAGAGAGGTCGGCTGTGCCGACAATCGACACCGGTCAGATAAGACCTACGGACTTGGGAACAAGAATATCCCCCAAATGCTCCACGCGGAAGGACCCGTGCGGGCCGACGACGGCAGTCGGGGCAACAGGTGCCTGATTGGTGATCTGAAAACAACGACCAACACATACGAGATGACTTCAGCACTTCGATCCATACCCGAACAGTTATTACCCGAGTGCCCATCTCGAAGCACAGGCACAGCCGCGGGCGAGGCCGGAGTTCGATCAATAAACCCGTAGGTACTACGCAGAATAAGTTCAAATTAAACTGTGGTTGCTGGAGGGGAAGAAGCCAATTGTTTTTGGTTATGAATATGTTCGTTAAGCATGATATCAGACGAATGCCAGCATGTATCAATCAACTGCAGAGAAGAAATTCCAGATATAATGAGGTAGCGCCCTAATATTTTATAAGAGAGTCAGGAGAAGTGAAAAAATATGACTGGAACCATATTGAAACTAGACATGTGAGCCGGGTAAAAACCGCCGACGTGTCTATTCCCGCAGGAATGGCCTTTGTTGACCTCGTTTGAAGAAAGCACATTGAAGTTCATGACCATTTGGCCTCTGGTGACTTAGAAATGCCCTACCTGTTTGTTCAAGACCAACTGTAATTCCATTCTCCAAGTATTGTTCGAATCTGACAAAGTTAGAAAAATCTCGAATAAAACGCAAATTGACCTTTGGTGACCTTGAAATTACCGTCATGTTTTTCGGGACCCACATTTTGTCCCCACTCATCAAGTTTCATTGAAATCAGACTAACTCTGTATTTTCGCAAAAAACGACAAAGTTGACCTCCAGTGACCTTTAAATCACGATCAGATGTTTTTCGGGAAACCCATTTTTTTGTCCCCCCCCCCAAGTTTCATTTAAATCAGGAACCAACTCTTTTTTGTCGTTCAAAACCTGCAAAATAGAGGGCAGCAAACATGCAGTGACACCCACTTTCGAACTCATCCAAGATTTTGCGAGGACAGACATGTGTACCAAGTTTCAGATCGATCGGATAAAACAGCATCTTGCAAATTGCCACAGATGAATACCGAATATGCAGATGAACCTAATTGTTTTTATAACTGTTTTTAATCATCAGAACTTTCCGGCTTCAGTTTCCGGAGGGATTATTTCAACTTCACGGTTACCGAAGATGAAGTGCGACCACTTTTCAAAGCAACAACTCATAAAAAGCAACTGGACCTGACATGCTCACACCTCGGGTCCTGAAACATTGTGCAACACAACTGGCGCCTTATATTTTTACATACATTTTCAATCAGTCCTTTACTACGAATACTATACCTAATTTATGGAAGTAATCCTATATTATACCTGTATCAAAATCTAGTGCAATATCCTGTAATAATGATCTTCGACCTGTTGCCCTTACCGCTGTGTGTGAAGGCATATTTTCAAATGAATTTAAACCATTTGTATCAATGTTCCTAGAACCCTTTCATTTGCATAACAGTCTGGGCGAAGCTGTGAAGATGCCATACTTTTAGAAAGTGTGTATGCTCACCCTGAACATTCTTGCCGTGGAAATTATGCACGTGTCATTTTTTACTTCTCCTCTGCATTTATTGCTATACAACCTCATATTCTAGAACAGAAACTTGCCAATATGAAGGTCCCTCATAATCTAGTCGAATGGACAATGAACTACCTTACGAACATATCGCAGAATGTGAAACTTGCTCCTACCAGTTGTTCGGATATTATTTATTCAGACACTGGTTGCTACCCAGGGGACGGTTCTAGCTCCATTCTTTTTCACATCGTGCACCCATGATGTTACATCTTCAGAGCAGGGGTGTTAACACATAAAGTTTGCAGATGACACCGCCATGGTTGGTTTAATTATTATTACCAATGATCGTGCATACCTCAAACAGGTCGAGGATTTTGCAAATTGCTATGACTCCATTTGGGTTGAATGGTGTCGAAAACCAAAAAATTGTTATTGATCTTAGTCGGGACTGACTACCTACCCTACCACGTTATCAATTAAGGAAACTGCTATGGACCGTGTTCACTCTTACAAATACCTTCGTGTTAACCTGAAGGACAGGTTAACATGGCGTGATCATACTGATACCTTGGTGAAGAAGCTAAGACTACATTATACTGTCTCTGTAAATTGTCACGTTTTAACGTAAAAAATCAAGAAGGCCACGGTAACCTGAGGACACAATGGTACAATTCCCTCTCAGAGTTCTTCGAAAGGAATGGGGTTGAATAGGAAGGGTGTGGGTATGGGAAAACTCTGCAAGAGGTATATAACTGACAAGAACAATGTGAAAGTGGGTCAGCTATTCTAGGGCAGGGCAGGAATTGAATTTTCACTAATGGTGGCTCTTTTTTATAGCAAATTCGCCGTAATTTGAGTTCGACTGGGTCTTCCCTTCACTAATTATAACTCTGGGGCGCTTTGTTTCCCATTCAATCATGGCTAATAGCCCTGAGCCTTAATTCTTGCTCTGTGGTCAAGAGGCAACATTTTATTTGTCAAAAAATGTGAAAATTTTCTTGTAAAAAATGAGAAAAAAACAGCAACTAGAATACAATGACATTGAGGACACAGTGATGCTACTACAGACCAAAAAGGTCACAGGTCATTAGGTAGAATGAGGTCAAAAGGTCAGAAGAAGTTGACGCAAATCACCAGATTTACACAGACGAACGAGAATATTCATTACGCCAACCCCTAAAATGTGTTGTTGTCGAGATATGTGAACATTACATTCCAGTGACCTTGATTGACCTTAACTTGACCCCATAAAAAAAAGTTCTTCCCTCATATAGTGCAACCCACACACAATTTAACGATTTCATATCTGCTTCCGTTCACCCCAGTTATCGTGCGGAAGCGCTCGTCAAAGATCGATCCTTCTTGACCTTGCAGACCTTCAATTGATACCGAAAACATTGGAGGTCGTCCCCTACACAGAGGAAACCTACCTACTAATATGAACTTGAATACATACATGAGGGGACTGCAGAACACGAGCTCGTTATGCGCGATGTCGCAGAAGCGTACTGCTATGGCTGTATGGCGTTGATATTGGTGGCAGGAACAGGCGGAGTGTCCGCCTGCAATACCCGAGGTCCCTGGTTCGAGTCGCTCGTCACAGGCACCAACTTCCACCCCGCTTGTTTCTCGTGTAGAACTTGGCAAGGATTTTCTTCAGTTGGCTGAAGCACCTCCGGGTGGCAGCATAACACGAGACGTATACGTAAGTATAAGGCCGTGAAGGCCTTCTGCTAAGAGCGGGGGCAAGGCCGTCCTCACCGCACGCAATGGGGTATCACATGAGGTACATACATACCAACATACATACATACATACATACATACATACCTACATACATACAACATACATACATACATACATACATACATACATAATACATACATGTTCCCTGTTTTATTGCATTTTAACCACAGTAATGAATAATACTGACATGGTACAATAAATGCGGATACAATATAATGCAATATAATGCTTGTTCGAAAGTGAGTTACAAAGAGTATGAAAATCCATAAGCTTCGCTATAGCCATGGTAGTCGTGGCCGAAAAAGCTCGCCCGTATACATACATACATACATACATACGCCCAGACGTGACCGCATCGATCCATTTTTTGCTTCTCCCAAGGCTGGAAAGGCGAAGCGAACTACCGTATATATCAGTGCTAATACATGATCAGGGCAAGCATATCGTATACCTCCTCCCCAGTATGATAGCAGTGCAGTAAAGGATGAGGCCAGTAGAGTAGTTAGTACGTATATATATGTGACCGCGACCCATTTAGCGCCTCGCGAAATAGCGGCCCGGTCGTCAACTACGGAACGACGATGGATATGATTAGATCAGCGTCCGACCAAAGTGTTTATTAATTTTTCGAAAACGTCTCACAAGAAACTGGCGCGCAAACCCACTGCGGAATTAAGTCCAACCACACCGAATCTTAGATTTGCCGAATATTCATTAGCCTAGTTTCTCTCCGTCGCTGTTTGCGCGTTTACCACCCTATCAGCGGTTGTGTCTGGTACCAAGCAATATTAGCCCTGTGCCGGTGTTACTGTACACTCTTGGTGGTGATGCGGATACAATGATTGTGTAAGAAGATATTAGAAGAACTAGACATGTACAGGCGGGCGAACCGCCGACCGTGTAATCCCGCAGAAATTACCTTTTGTGGACCTCATTTACAGAAAGCACATTATATCATGCCCATTTAACCTCCGGTGACTTTAAAAAGATAAGACAGTTGTTCGGACCAACTGTAGTCCACTTCTCCAAGTTTCGTTTAAATACGAAAAGATAGAATAATCGCATGAGTTATGCCAATTTGACTTATGTGACTTTGAAACTACTTTTATGTTGTATAGGTCCAACAACAGTCCACATTCACCAAGTTCCGTGTAAATCCATCAAAGTTAAAGAAGAAACCCACAAATTTCACATCCATTGACTTTTTCGACCAACTTTGTCTTTACCCACCAAGTTTCGTGTAAAACCAGCAAAATAAAAGGGCAGCGGACATTGAGTAATTCCAGGGGACGTAGGAAGGAATTTTTGATTGGGGGTGATGATGACGGATATGTGCGAGAGGACTGAGAGGAAAGGGTGTCCCACTCCCTCTGAAAACCAGAAAGCCAAGAGGCTTAGTGATTCCGGACTCATTATTGTTAACCCGACACAAAACAATGGGAAATTGGACCAAATCGTTATGGGCAACAAAATGACAAACATTACATACATGACCTGTCACCTTGTGAATATAAAAGATTGTGAGCAAATTTCATCCTGAATAAGACTAGCATTTATAGGGATTTATTTTGATCGCTTACTTACCCTCAACCCTCAGCTACACGTCCCTTTCCGCATCTCCTAACTCTTGGCGTGGGATCCGAAACCTTCTTTCTGAGCAGCTAGCACCGAGACAACTTGCTCGGTGCCCATGTGAGCGTTTGCCGTAAAGACAAGGCTCAATTCCAAGCAGACTGGTGTGTTAACAATCCTGAAGACTGAGAATGCTTCTGGAAGGTAACAACTTCCTCCCTTTATTTATAGTTACAAGAGTCGGTCCAATAATACAGGAATGGTATCTTTACCATGTTTTCCATTACAAAATTTCCATTATGAAAACAAAAAGTCAGGGGATGTTGAAGCAAAGTGGTTAATACCAGGATCGCATGAGGAGGCGATGCCTGATACAAATGCCGCTAACAGTAAGAAAAAATACAAATACAACACAGGTATTTATATCATAATAGCCTATAGGATGGTCTTCTGTGAGTGGCGCTAAGGTATGTGCTTGTGCACCCAGTGTCCACCTGCTTTGGACTGATATAAAACTACATTTGAAAATAATTCGGAGATATTTAATTATGCACATGCAATATTTCGCACATCCATTACCATAGGAGAATCGCATGTATGTTATTATTATGTGTGTGATTACTGTAAGGCTATCCAAACCGACTTATGGTCACTATAAAAAAAAAAAAAAAAAAAACTTTCTGAACGCCACTGCTGGCAATCGGGATTCAGGTATGTTTGTGCATATGTGATCAAGACAGAAGTTATAGTCGGTAGTAGCTTTGTTCATTATTGGTTGATAATTCATAGCTGTAATCAACAAGTAAGTAATAATTTTGTTTCTTTCGAAACATTCTGCAATAATTCAAATGGTATCGACCAGGCTTACGGTGGTAATAAATTATTGATACTCAGAGGGAAATTTCTTAATGCATCTAGGAATTCTTTGAAGTAGGCAGTGCAAGATCTATAGAGAGCAACAACTTCTCAATTTCACTGTGATAAGCGAAATTACAACATTATTCGAGTAGGTTATTCATGATTCAATACTGTTACATTATCCCTAGTGTGAATTACAATGCCATATGGAGATTTTGATTGAGACACATGGTTTGGCTTACTCTTGAATAATTGATATCCATCATTGAAGAGTTATGTCTGGCAACATTCTAGGTAAAGACATTTCTGTAAAATTAAAATAATGTCGCGGGAAAAGAACATTCTGTCCCTGTTAGCTTGCAGATGCGTCCTTAAAAACCTTACATTCTGGTTGTAGAATAACAATATTGTTGTCATGATGTGGTATCACGGTCAGTCTGACAACATGAATGTATAAGGCCCAGTTATCCGCAATTCCCCTTTCTTGAATAACATTCTGGTCACACTTATTTTGGTGGGATTCAAATCAAGTATATACGAACCATCTCATGATGTTACTCTGCTCATATCATTAACTACTTCTTTTAATGTGTCCCATTGGCATCTATGAACCGTTTTGGAAGCTGCTGGTCTTAGCGGAAATTGTTTCGTAAGCTTTTCTGCATTCTTTTGTGGGCCAATTCGAAACTGACGAGATACTCTAGTTCTGGTGTTTAGGCAAAAATCACAGCGAATGGATAAGAAGTTCTTTTTTTGCGAATTTACTCGCCTACGTTCTCATCATCAAATTCTCCAGACAATGTCTAATGGATTGTTGTCTATGTATCTTACGTTACCCGATGCGTCATTAATTATTCCATCTCAACCAGACACGTCATATAGATACTCTCTTCTGACCCGATCCTCCTAGGGATAGGAGACTCTGTGAGCCCATCGGTTTTTCGGATTACATTTTGCATACTTTTAATTAGTTTATTCTTAACTGCTTGCATACGTTCCGTTGCTACAATCATGGATTGAACTTCTACTTCTGTAGATATTAGCAAATTGAAACAGATATAGCAATTATGGCAAAAACTGTGACAAACCTTTGCCAGCAGTGTGTCCAAATCTGAATCATTATGTCGTCCTTCTCTTTCTATTCGTTCTCGGTAAACTGTTTGGTCCCGTTTTGGACGCATGAATTGGTGGTCAAGCTCTATTTCTAGAAAGTTAGTTATTACCATAGATTAGTTACAAGTGGTCCATTGTCTGCCTTTAATCATTAAAGACCCAGCCATCAAGAAACAAGGTTTAAGCTGGAGAAGATCACAACAGCAATGATGTCTGACACCACACCGAATCCAGCTTCAGTCCTTATTATTTGCGCTGCAAGTCCTGATTAATGTAACATACCATTCCAAACCATTGATATTTCATCTATAGATTATCTCTTCAGGTTATATATTTCATCACCTGAAGTGATTCATTTTATATCACCTTAATGATCGTAGTGTAATCCAAAGATTCACTGTATTTGCCAGTTGGTGCCATTATCACACACGTGGGTATCATCTGGGTCACATCACTAGGTAAGTTCAGTAGTATATCAATAGTGGCATTGCAAAGCGCTTATAACTACTTGGGATTCCTTCCCAACCCCAGCACCACCCTGTCAAGAAATTAATACAGTTGCGCAATTTCATCATTCTCACACCAGTGAAGCACATGATAGAAAAATCGTTTCGGTTTTCATGATCGAGGTGATTAACAAGTGCATAATCATCAGAATCGTGCCTACGTGGCTTCAAACAATCCTCCGTAGTAGCATAATTCACTGCAATTCCAATCCTCGAACCAATGTCATAAATTTCATGGTTGGTTGAGGGTGTTGTCCACCCATGCACCGCTGCTCTCAATATCTGGTCTTGTTCTTTCATAATGAATCTGGTTTTCGCGCCAACTTATTTGCGAGAATCATCACAATCGTCTGCTTGCAGAGATGCGAATTGGCAGGTTGTTCACTATTGTGATTATATTCGGGATTCCTTCGTGCGTTTAAACTTTTGCTTCGGCACAAGGTGTATGGCTGTCATGAAATATGTATCAAATAGTCCAACGTAATATTACAGACTCTTTTCGCATCACAAACGAGTCACACAGATCACTCAAATATGTGTACTTGGAAACCACTTAACAGTATAATGGTACTTGACCAGAAACATTAGTCATTCTACTTACAATTAACATTAATTGTTCTAATTGCTGTAAAACTTTTCAGTGTCATTTTCTTTGTGGAAACGGACATACCGAATCACTTTGGCTTACTCTTGCATTAACCTACTATAAAACATTCACTATGATTGACTGTCATCATGATCTACTCTGGCCCGCATCTGTGAATCAGCTCATAGCCGCTTCTAACCATCTTGCAGTTCATCGTCTTTTCTAATTTGTCTGTCCGTGAATTCAACCCAAGCAGCAAAATCAGCTATGCAATAGCTTCCAATCATTTTGACCTGGCAGTGTATTTCCTCAATAATCCCCTACATTCAATGTCGGTAGAATACTCGTCAAGTTGTTGAAATACTGCAATGGTTGTAAGCAGTATAGTCCTTTCTTCTATTTAGAGGGAGTGTAAGGAAAACACATGGTCTGGAGCTTTCCGTAATGAATTTGCAGGACCAAGTAAACTGCTCTTGTGAACTTAATTCTACATGATTGGAATTTGTTTCCAATATGTCGTACACGTTGCCTGATATCTTAGATTACCATTTCTTGCTCCTTTGGTGGCCGTTGCATCGTATAACGCATTCCCATTGCCCTTACTTATTATGATCACTATTTAATTGCACTGCATGGATCCAAAACATACTGTAGATCCATGTTTTGCTTCAAGTTTTTCGAGTAGAAACTGATTTTAGGCATTAACTTCTGATTTCACTTGGGGTCTCTTAGAACAGTTGTCTGATTTTAAGATATATATACCGGATTATTGCTTCTTTCTGTATATTAGAAGTCTGGAGCTTTCATCAAATGTGATGTTTCACTTTAGCCCGTTTAAGCCCTTCCAGATAAGATTTGGATTTTTCTCATAAAGCAGAATATCTCTTCACTGGCTTCAGTACCAATTAATGGTGTAAGAATGAGTGGTTCTGGCTTCTTTTTCGACATGTTTTGGCATGACTGTGTACGGCAAATTCACTGAATACAATTCGGGGGTTTACTTCATGTTTACCTATTGAGTTATGATGATGTGAATCTCATCATTTTATCTTTCCTACTGAGGGACATCCTTGATCCATGATAACATTGAATTTTGGAGATCCTCTCTATTGGAATTCCACTCCAGTAGAAGTGATCAGCAACCGCGCTGATGGATAATAGAGTTTACAGACTATCATTGATGAATCTAGTGGATAATGAGGTCGATTTTTTTGGCAGTCAGTTGTAAGTATCCCTCATCTGTATATCCTGTTATGGACAGTTTCTTCCGGAATTCCTCAAGAGATGTAACCATCGTGTTCTGTCATCTGAAATGATCGAACCATGTAGTACTTCCTAATGGCTGATTATGGGCAAAAGCTCCTGTTTCACTTCTCCCAGTATGGTGGTGATCCTTGTATTCCTACACACTTCAAACCTTCATCAAGAGAAAGGATCACCTCAATGTCATCTAGAGTTTAATGTTTGCTCATTTTTTTTTTACCATGTAGCTGTTTCTATCCTCAACTTGAGTTCTTTCAGTTTGATTCGATTAATCTGAGGTTTCTTGACTTTGGTAGACAAACAATTGGAACACACTGAGCAAATCTCCTATCTTTGTGCCGCAGTTCTTACTTCCATATTGTGCTATAATGTACTTTAACTTTGGTATGTTCACGGGGCTGACCCACAGATAGTAAGGAAATGCAAGCTCCTGAATGTTGGTCTTGAAAATAACCCTAAATGTTGGTTCCCTCACTTGGTGTAGGCACTATGCCAGAATTGATTCCCTAAAATTTTCAGTAATGCCTTGTATCTAAGAACCTTTAGGTCGACGTCTTCATCTTAATCCCAGGTCCATTTTACATCGGATTAGAATAGTTTCTCACCAATGATGATTGCTCATTCAAAGCAGTGTTTGGTGTAGATATTCCGATCTCTACAATTAAACAAATCCTGTCCATTCATATATTTTTCTGGTATCAGACCAGGAATTATAACTTTAACCCTTCCTTTCTGTACAGATGGTTGTTATGCCTACTTACCAATTAGCTTGCCACTAAAGCTTAGTTGGTCTATTATTTGGCTATGGTGTCAGAGTCCAGCAGCAGGTAACGTGACAACCTTACCCTTGAATTTTAACTGCGCCCTTTGGGGAGTTGCATAAAAGGTGTTCTTAAGGCAACCAATCTTACTGCAAGTGACATAGTTTTAATGGCATCAGTAGTAACAGCATAACATATTGTTTACGACGGCTTAATGGGGTAATATTTCAGAATTAACATACTGATAACAAGTTCTACATATCCAATTCTTTTGTGACTGTGGGGATCTGGTCAATTTCTCTATCTTTTTATTAGCAGACCTAACACTTTTCTTATCCAAGCTGTGAAAATACACCACCATACGCTGACCAACTGCACACTGTGCCAATAAGCTTATTGAAGTCACAATGGTATTCTGCATGTATTTATGTTGGTCATTTCCTAAGGTTTTTTTTTATTAGTCTCTTTCTCTCGGGGTATACGGTCGGATTGGGAAATATTCTTCTGCTTTTCTGATCATCCATTCTTTTCTTAGTAGATATAATATTCCTCTGCTTTTTTTCTGTTTTGAACACTCTTTCTATTTTTCTAATTCAATTCATTCTTTTCTTATTAGCCTCTTTCTCTCTTTGGAATATTCCTCAGTTTTGCTGATTTTTATTGATTCTTCTCTTATTATCCTCTTTGTCTGTTTTGGAATCTCTTCTATTTTTGGAAATTTTAATACTTCTTTTCTTATAGCATCTTTTTCTCTTTTGAAATTTCCTCTGTTTTTTCTGATTTCATTGATTCTTTTCTTCTGACCTCTTTTTTCTTGCTTTAGAATAACTCTGTTTTTCGAATTTCATACATTCTTTTACCTTAGCCTCTCTTTCTGTTTTGGAATACTCTTTTCTCTCATTTATATCAGTTCTCTTAATAGTAGCTTGTTTTCTAGCTTTTATAGATTCATTGTCCCCTTCTTGGCATTCTTTCAGCATTTTTTTCTTCTTGATCTTAATTTTCTCATACGGCTATGCACCTTGATATAGTAGTCTGCTCATGGAAATTGGGAAGTTCTACAGCTTTCAATTTTCGCCAGTGTTCTTGTATTTTCATTTCATCCCGTATACGTTCTTCTGTTGTTTTCGACTGCCATTCAAATTGTTTACACGCAGCAGCGTTAACTTTAACTAAGTATGGCTGAGGTTTACTGAAATTCCGTTTTTGCTTTTCGCTTACTCCTGTGCTCATCTGCAAAGGGCATTTCACCACCCTTAAATTGACAATGTTTCTTGTGTGGAATTCGGTATTTTACCAACATCACTATTTTGTCCACAGTCCTGTTCTGTTTAACAGTAAGCAGTTTAGGTATGTATTGTTATCACATTTCGTGTCATTAGTAGCAATCTTGCCTGTGCCGTTGCATCTGGTTTTTCAGCATGAAGTTTTTCACTTGGTGTTACTCTCATGCCAGCTAATCCTATTTGGTTAGGCCCAGGGGTTTTACGATGGGGGGGGGCACATTTGGCATGGATGTCTGACATGTGGAGGGGTCTAAGAGGAGAGGTGTTCCCCCTCCCCTTTGATATTGTTTGAGTCGATTAAATACTGGGCTTATATGCTAAATGGTGGGCGACACTTGATACCTTTGATAAGTGTTCTACTGCAACGAGTTTGACAACATCCATAATTTCTCGAAAAAATTAAATGCATGAGCATTTTTCATGCAGGTCATATTTCATTCGATATTCACGACTGACAGAAAATAACCCGAATGAAACTGTACGCACTTCTTTACAGTATTGGCATCTTACTTTTGGTCCAAAAACTGTCTTCTGTTACAATGCAATTCGATGGCCTATCTAATGGCGGGGATCGGCATGGGTCGAAGTGATGCACGCATGCTACGTGGTCACACATATTAGGCCTAAAGGCGCTGCGTAATTTGGGCAAGTTAACATGAGGTCCCTTTCATCCTAATATTACAACGGGGCTCATTAATGCTCGCTCAGTGTTCTCAAAACAGAAATCATGGGCGTAGCGAAGATTTTTTTTTTGGGGGGGGGGTGTAGAGGATTATGTTTGCCGACGATCCAGGCATTGTACGATAATGGGGAGGGTATCTAAGGGGTTAGGGGTACCCGCTTTTGTAAAATTGATTTGTAACGTCATCAATGCAATCTGGTGCATATTTTTTAGTAAATTGGGTGCGTTCAGGTAATTAATCTCGACCCCTCTCATCACGGTTTAGGCACCGTACACGGACCCTTTTAATTTGGACGCCGAAAAATTCTGGCCCGAATGCCTAAACAATTCCTGATTTTTATTGCATTTAGTACAAATTTCCACAATCTTTCCACTTTTGCACTTTTGCCACCGCATGATTTCCTTGCTTCTTAAAACTGGCTGTGTTTTCATTGTTAAATTTCGGAAATTCTTTTTGCAATTGTTTTCAGCAAAATGGCTCTTGCGAATGATATGATCTTGGAATATAGGATCCTACTAGAAACAAAACTGTCGAAAGAACGCTACAAACCTCATGAAATAGAAGTCAAATGCTTACTGACTCCTTCATTGGGGGTCCTCTTTTGCCGAATGCCGACAGACTCGGTCACTCTTAGCCAATACATCGCGACGGCGATCGACGGGCTTTCCCCTTCACTCACTACTACCTTTTCCTTTCAGCCCCTCTTTCTTCTTTTCCTCTCTCCTTATTCCTCTCCTTTCCCCCCCCCTCTTTCCTCTTTCTTTTCTTTCCTCTGTATCCTTTTTGCCACCAGACCGAAAATTTGCCGAGGGAATGAAATGATCGGGTGGGGGTGACACCCCCACACCCACCCCCGCTCGCTACGGCCCTGGTAAACATACGATAAATTTGCCAAAGCTATATTACAGGCAACAGTTTGGGTCGATGAGAACGAATATGAAATAAGGAAAAGTTGGTAAGTTTTTGGACACTTCACCCCACCCCCGACGAAACCTGACGCATTTTAAAACATCTTCTGTCGATTTTATTTTTTTCGGCCCAAACCCATAAGGGGGGGGGCAGACGCCCTCACCTCCTCTCCCCCCCATGTGGGGCCGACCATGTTTTCGAGGGTTAATTGGAATCAATCGGACTTCTGTGAACGGTGTCTTTACTACTCTCGAATTGCACTGTTCTGTTGTGTAGGTTCAAATTCTTACAAACAGCACATACACTGGTATTGTTTACATTAGCGGCAGCCTCGCCAGTTGACAATACTGTTTTTTTTTGTACCCCATTAACAAATTGTGCTTTCCCGTCCATGCAGTGGTGTCCATAGACCTACATCTGTTTGTTCATCCATATTGCGATTTGGGGTTTATTAGCACCAGGACGCACATAAAGGATTACTCTTACATCGTTAAACTGATATTTGCAAAGTTTTCAACTTGGATATCTGACCAATCCAAACGTGGTTACCATGCAATGCCAAGATATATATATATATATATATATATAATATATATATATATTATATATATATATATATATAATATCTATATATTTATATTCGGCTGTTCTACTCATCATTAGTCCCGCGCAAACCTGGCATGTGCGCGCGTAACATTTACAATTGCCAGTTAGGACGAGCGTTAGGTACTTAACTTCTAACTCATGTTATTTTAGGTTATTTGGTTGGCGAAAGGAAGACAAGAGGGGCTTAGGAGAATACTGGCGTCTTCAGGGAGCATTTCCGATAACGTATTACATTGTCTCCTTATTTTTCATTAGCACTAACAGAGAGGGCGGTTGAAACAGAACCATCGGAATTTATTCAATGGTTGTTTCTCTTTGTAAGAGAATAGACTAGCCCTGTCCGACTTCAGCGATTTCCTTATTTGCTTGTTAATTAATGGCCATGGGGAACCCTTTCTCTACGAAGAAAACTGCTTAGTAGTCTCAGCCGGTTCTCGAAATCAATTTGGGTCCGAACATATACGTTTATAATATACGCACCTTATACGTTTCGCGGGACTAATCACGGATAGTGAAGTAACCTTATTCCGCCTGGAGGGACAGTGACCCTCTATCATGGGAATTATGATTGTAATTCATCCAACATTGTGTACATTATTACATGCACGATTTTCGAGGAGCTTGTATGTGGCGAAACATTCTGACAAATTTTTTTCCGCAGAGATTGAACAAGCACAAGCAAAGCATAGGAACCATGACCCAAAGATTCTGGGACAACATTTCAGTCTCCAAAACAATATCTAGAGTTGATAAATGAAGTTTTTTTGTCCTTAAGGGTGGGTTCGTAGTGCTAAGAACAGGAAAACTTATGAAATGGAAGTACATCAAGCGACTTAAGAACCAGATACCTGGGGTTGAAACCAGAGATCCGTGGTTTCCTCGCCTTTTACCCACACATCCAATTGTAATGTACTATGCACTGGTGGGTCGCTATTCCACAAGTCGTTTTCTTTCTGGTTGAGTATTTTCCTTCAGGATTACTCAATTTGTTATTTTTTTCATGGATTGCGCAATTTTGAGCCTGGGGGGGGGGGGTCTCTTCAGTATTTTGGCGCTACAGCTATGGTAGTTGCGCGTTCGCTTAATTGCGCCTAACTGGTCAGTCCGTCTTGTTTCCAATTTCTTTACTTTTGTAAGACGCGCTTCCGGTTCGTAGTTACCCTCTAAACGGGCCATTTGTCTTCATTACCACGCGCTCTTTTTTATACACTGCTGTTCACGCGTTATTAGAGAAAGAAGAAGCCTTTTTTTCATTATTTTTCTTTTTAATTGCGTATCTCTGTCCCCAGTCGGGAGAGTTCTTGTAGCGCGTTGTAAGCGCTTCCGTGCAGTCTCCTGTAGTTTCTAAGGCGCACTTCTGAAAACTCAGCGACAAATGAGCCTTTTATTACACACCACGCGCTACTTTTGTGTTGTCATAATGTCAACTATATGCGTATTATTTTGAATGGATATTTGTTTGAATAACGGTTTCACTGATTTTGTTGTCTTCCATATTCCGCTGAAGAAGACCCGAGGAGAGGTCGAAATATACGGATTAAATATTTGCGTTGGTCAACAGTATCATTCTTATCACACTATTCAATTTTCAACGACCAATACACGGATTTCATCTCTACTGTTTTATATATATATATATAATATATATATTATATATATATATATTATATAATATATATATATATATATATATATATATATATATATCTATATATATATATATATCTATATATATATAGATTATATATATATAATATATATATATATATATATAGATATATATATATATATGTCTGCTTGTAGACAGGTGGCTGCAGCAAACATCTCAACCTCGGTTGCCCATGTACGTTCAATGTTAATCTTGGACGAAGCCAAGTATTCAGCTGCAGACTGTGGTCAGCGAGGGAAGTTTGGCTGGATTGCTTGTACCATACAGTTTTACGAGTTACGGCTGTCCTCTGGAATGTGCGAACAACGAAAAAAAAATTGTCATCATCTCTAACGGTATGAGTATTATTGGGTTCAGCATGAATATGACAAATTTGAGGCACATGAATTGCTTGAGGTACTTGAGGCAGAGGCATCTGAATTGGTCGTAGTGCCTATAGCAAGGCATGCTCTCATGTATTGAGCCCAAAGACTATCAACAGGGAAGAAGTGAAAGGAATTTCTAGTGTAGGTAGCAACAACTGCTATGTCACAGGGTGTGTAATTCCTATCAGCGAAATGGTTTTCCGCAGTTCTTACACCGTCTTTTACATTTCTCTTTCTTGTTTGATAACTGGCATATTGATGATATGTTGAGAATCTTTTCAAAATGACCGTAGAACGAGTGCCAATACTCTTGAGCAAACAACATAATTTTCCGAATGGTCTGAATATATTCTGCATCAATGGAGTGCCAATTGTCTGAATGATCGGAATATACTGTGTCAACAGAGTGCCAATTGTCCGAATGCTCGGAATATACTCTGCGTCAACAGGGCGCCAATTGTCCGAATGCTCGGAATATACTCTGCGACAACAGATCACCTATTGTCTGAATGATCGGGTTATACTGTGTCAACAGAGTGCCAATTGTCTGAATGATCGGATTACACTGTGTCAACAGAGTGCCAATTGTCCGAATGCTCGGAATGAACCCTGCGTCAACAGATCGACAATTGTCTGAATGATCGGAATATACTGTGTCAACAGAGTGCCAATTGTCTGAATGATCGGCATATACTGTGTCAACAGAGTGCCAATTGTCTGAATGCTAGGAATATACTCGGCGTCAACAGATCGCCAGTTGTCTGAATGATCGGCATATACTGTGTCAACAGGGTGCAAATTGTCCGAATGCTCGGAATATACTCTGCGTCAACAGGGCGCCAATTGTCCGAATGCTCGGAATATACTCTGCGTCAACAGATCGACAATTGTCTGAATGATCGGAATATACTGTGTCAACAGGGTGCAAATTGTCCGAATGCTCGGAATATACTCTGCGTCAACAGATCGCCAGTTGTCTGAATGATCGGCATATACTGTGTCAACAGAGTGCCAATTGTCTGAATGATCGGATTACACTGTGTCAACAGAGTGCCAATTGTCTGAATGATCGGGTTATACTGTGTCAACAGGGTGCAAATTGTCCGAATGCTTGGAATATACTCTGCGTCAACAGATCGCCAGTGGTCTGAATGATCGGAATATACTGTGTCAACAGGGTGCAAATTGTCCGAATGCTCGGAATATACTCTGCGTCAACAGGGCGCCAATTGTCCGAATGCTCGGAATATACTCTGCGTCAACAGATCGACAATTGTCTGAATGTTCGGAATATACTGTGTCAACAGGGTGCAAATTGTCCGAATGCTCGGAATATACTCTGCGTCAACAGATCGACAATTGTCTGAATGTTCGGAATATACTGTGTCAACAGAGTGCCAATTGTCTGAATGCTAGGAATATACTCGGCGTCAACAGATCGCCAGTTGTCTGAATGATCGGAATATACTGTGTCAACGAAGTGTCAATCGCCCGAATGCCCGGAATATACCTCTGCGTCAACAGGTCGCCAATTGTAATATACTGGGTTAACACAGTGCCAATTGTCCGAATGCTCGGAATATACTCTGCGACAACAGATCACCAATTGTCTGAATGATCGGAATATACTGTGTCAACAGAGTGCCAATCGTCCGAATGCTCGGAATATACTCTGCGACAACAGATCACCTATTGTCTGAATGATCGGAATATACTGTGTCAACAGAGTGCCAATTGTCCGAATGCTCGGAATATACTCTGCGACAACAGATCACCTATTGTCTGAATGATCGGCATATACTGTGTCACAGGGTGCCGATTATCCGAATGCTTGGAAAATACTCTGCGTCAACAGGGCGCCAATTGTCCGAATGCTCGAATATACTCTGCGTCAACAGATCACTTATTGTCTGAATGATCGGATTACACTGTGTCAACAGAGTGCCAATCGTCCGAATGCTCGAATATACTCTGCGACAACAGATCACCAATTGTCTGAATGATCGGATTACACTGTGTCAACAGAGTGCCAATTGTCCGAATGCTCGAATATACTCTGCGACAACAGATCACCTATTGTCTGAATGATCGGGTTATACTGTGTCAACAGGGTGCCGATTATCCGAATGCTTGGAAAATACTCTGCGTCAACAGGGCGCCAATTGTCCGAATGCTCGGAATATACTCTGCGACAACAGATCACCTATTGTCTGAATGATCGGATTACACTGTGTCAACAGAGTGCCAATTGTCCGAATGCTTGGAATATACTCTGCGACAACAGATCACCAATTGTCTGAATGATCGGATTACACTGTGTCAACAGAGTGCCAATTGTCCGAATGATGGGAATATACTTGCGACAAACAGATCACCTATTGTCTGAATGATCGGGTTATACTGTGTCAACAGGGGGCCAATTGTCTGATTGCTCAGAATATACTCCACGTGAGTAGAGTGCAATTCTATGAGTTATTGTGCCGAGCCTACAGCCTAACCTAACCCAATGCCCTCAATGAGCGGAGTTGACATTGAACTCTTCACAATGAATATTGAGGATATGTTGATTATTTAAAAAAAAAAAAAAGATGATAGAAGCGAGTGCCAGAAGTGACATATTTCAGGACTTCAAGTGAAGAGCGTCCCAATACTCTTGAGCAAACTGCGTCATCAGAGTGCTAAATTGTCTGATTAGTCTGAATATACTGTTCTCTGCATCATCAACAAAGTGCCAAACGTTTGAATGGGATGCTAATATAAATCAGGTGATTGAAACAATTTGAGTGTAAAATACACACAGGCAACAAGCTAATGATGAAGTCTGATATAGACAGACTGGAATAATGAAGATGCTGCTGAATTCAGTGATCAGATTTGAGCACAATACTTTTAGTGAACACACAAGCAGTCAGTTAATGCCTAAATATGGAGGAGCTTGGATGATAGCTTTCCAATGTGACACAATCCAACAGACAGGCTGCTTATATAGCAGTTCTCAAAGAACCAGCTGAAATTGATTGGAATGACATCCTCAGGGTGATAATAAAGAATATCAAGTAGTAATTTGCATACAGCAGGATGTAGTGATGGCGATTGTAGATTGTAGAAAGATTACTCAACAATAGTGGTAGCATCAGCTACTGCAGATAAGTAACGGATAAATAGCCTGCCTTAGCCGCACTGCTTTGTGGTCTCATAACAGACACTGCATTCCACTAATAGGTACATACTATTCAATGATGGAAATCATCTCTCACAGAGGGTGCAGAGAACAGTATTTCTCTTGGAGTGTCTACAGAGGATAAATTATTCATTGGATGACTGACCCAGGTGACCAAGCAATAACTAGCTGTCAGTGACAAAAGAGGTTGGCGGAGTGGTTGGTCTCACATGACTGAGTTGCAATAAACAAAGGGTGTGCACAGCTGCTCTCAGCTGTACCAACTGTTCCATAGCAACATACTCACAAGAGTCACAATGGGAGGAACCACTTCCTTCCTTTAGAAAAGAGAATGTTGTAAAAAGTCTTCATTCTAGTTTGTTTCCAATAAAATGAGTCAGCTGTTTCATACCACATGAATATAACAGGGCTGAATGAGAGAAAGTGGGGAGGGGAGGTGGTACTGATGTGAAAGTCTTGGGATTCAGTTTGATTTTTCTTTCAGTGACCCCACAAGTCAACAGGGTTTTTTGTCAAAATTTCAACAGTTTTATTTCTGAAACACGATCTGAAGGCGATCACTGTGAGTGTCTCGCCCGTTTGCGCGATCAATGCTGTTTTAGCCAGAACTGTGCCGTGGTGCCAGCATTTTCCGCCGCAAGTCTCTCTTGAGCGAATGGGTATCGTTGAAGGCCCTCCCCCAGCAATGTATTGTTTGAATTTATCGACTAATAACCACTACAGATCTTAACAATAAAAGCTAAACCTAAATTTAAACTTGATCACATCAAAACATCTTAATTTATCATATTCACAAGGATTTCCAATATTGTCCTCTGTTGATTCAGTGGAAACTTTGATTTTTCACCAAATTTCTATTTTGACCAAAATTCATCCCGACCTAAACTAAAAACAATAGGGTTCCTGTACACACACTGAGAAAGCTATACAACAAATTTCAACTTGATCTGACCAACGGTTCTGGACTTATCGTGTTTACAAAGTTTCCAGACATTGACCTCTGGTGACCTCTGAACTGACCACCAATCAATACATCCATGTAGCATGAAGAGAAGGGGGGCATATTGGGAAAACACAGGAGCATCAGCCCCTGAGCTTCATCCATCTAGGTGGGGTTGAGTTACTGTGCTTACAAGCTGAATATCGCCAAAATATTGATTTTGACTAAAGGTCTATTTTTGACCAAGTACCCCGGATCTACAGCAAAAACAAAAAGTTCCTGCACTCCCCATAATACAGCTATATACCCAATTCCAACTTGATCTGACCAACGGTTCTGGACTTATCGTGTTTACAAAGTTTCCAGACATTGACCTCTGGTGACCTCAGATGACCTCTGACCTGATTCCAAAACAATAGGGTTCATGTACTCATCATGGGGAATACAGAAACCAAGTATGAGCTTCATCCATCTAGGTGGGGTTGAGTTATCGTGTTTACAAGCCAAAATTGGCCAAAATATCGACTTTTCACAAATTTATATTCTTGACCAAAATTCACCCTCGACCTAAACCAAAAACAATAGGGTTCCTGTCCTCACAATGAGAAAGCTTAAACACCAATTTCCAACTTGATCTGACCAACGGTTCTGGACTTATCGTGTTTACAAGGTTCTAAGACTTTGACCTCTGGTGACCTCAGATGACCTCTGACCTGATTCCAAAACAATAGGGTTCATGTATTCATCATGAGGAACACACATACCGAGTATGAGCTTCATCCATCTAGGTGGGGTTGAGTTATCGTGTTTACAAGCCAAAATTGGCCAAAATATTAGACTTTTTCACAAATTTCCCCCCTCCAATTTTTGACCAAAATCAACCCGCAATCCCTAAACCACAAACGATAGGATTCCAGTACTCAACTTTCCCCATGAGTAAGATACACACCTAATTTTTAACCTGATCAGACCAAACGTTCAGGACTTATCGTGTTTACAAGGTTCTAAGACTTTGACCTCTGGTGACCTCAGATGACCTCTGACCGACCCTAAAACAATAGGGTTCATGTATTCATCATGAGGAACACACATACCGAGTATGAGCTTCATCCATCAAGGTGGGGTTGAGTTATTGTGGCTTAAAGCGGGCGCACATTACTCACACCATAAACAGACACACATACACAATCACTGTCATGACTGCATAGATTTCTCTGACTTCGTCAAGGAATCAAACATTTTCTAGATGCCTCAAGATGTGATTTGGTGCAATATAGCGCACCTGAACATGCACTCTGTTTTAGGAACACTATCCTGTTTTCACCGGGCTTCGGATGTACTTTTTGTGCTGCAATAATTTGTTTGCCTCAATGCGTCGTGATCAAAGGGCAGTTTAATCTCTTCTTTGAGTGGTTGGTCTTTGTCCGAAAATTCCTGCTTTCCTAGATCTTCAAATGCAATTTGTGCAGTACCCCTCTGTTTTGGGGAAACAGTTCCTGTTTCACCTGGCCTTGGATGAGCTATAATGCTCCAATGATACGTTCTGTTGAATGTGTCGTAAACAAAAAGCAGTTAGTTTCCTTCTTCGAGAGGGTAGATTTATGGGGGAAGGTACAAGGGGTGAAGGGAGAGGTGTCCTTTTCCATCTTTGGAATTTTTGCATTTCCAGATGCTTTAGATGTAATTCCGTTCAATATAATAACAACATTATGTGTACCAAGTTCCAATCCAATCGGATGAAACGTTAAAGAGTTACTGTGCTAACGCCTGAATTCTCTGGCGGCGGAGACGACAGCAAGAAAACGGCGGCAGATCGCCGCAAAAACCACAATATATCCTTACATTTACAGTGTGCGGTATAATGATATCAGAAGGAGCGATAACAGAAACCACAGTTATAGGTATCCGAGCTCCATGAAAAAACACAACAATGCGCTGGTATCACTCCGAACCCTCGTACCGGATAGTTGCAGGATCAACGAATTCACAGGAGAACAAGAACGAGAGACTCCAGTCGGTTTCTCACTCTCTCGTCTCTCGTGGTGCTGTCACAAAAAGATGTTTCGGCAAGCCAGAGAACCCCAGGAATGCACCATGGCCTACTGGGGCACTCCGGATACGTTTTCCGCTTTATTATCAGAATCTCCTTTGTTCGGGCAATTTCGTCGTGTGCATCTTCTAAATCTTCGTAATTCACCGTGTTTCGGGCATATTCCAAGTCCATCACATCCAAGAACTCTGTCCACGCTAGGGTAGGCCATCACGCGCTTTGACATGCAGCCCTCTAATATTTTCCTATTTCTTGCTGGCAGCGAGCGGAGCTGGTTCTGTAACAGCGGTCCTTTAAGACTCTGATCGAAATGCCTTTCCAGAGCACTTACTATGGCGACATAATTTAACCCTTCTCCAGTTGGTATATGGGACAGAACCTGTCTTGCTTCACCTAGTAAAAATTTATTTGGAGGTATCGAGCCTTCTTTTCCCAAAGTCCCAAGGCAGCTCAGCTTCCGCGCCATGCCTGGTGACAAATCCTGAACCTGTATTCTGCGATGAACGATCGGAGAATCCCGAATCGACCAAAAACCATTGTACACCTTCCTCTACCTTACTTCCAGAATATTGCTTCATCTCAAGGAGATGTGGTCCTCTTACTCATCAGCTAAACTGCTTGACCGTCTCAAAGTAACATCGACTCCAGCTGAACACGGCTGCAGAATTTACTCCGGGGCTTAGACGAGTCTGGTACCCTGGGATGCGATTCATTCTTTAGCATCTCCGAAGGAACGTCGTGTAAGGAGGCCGGTCGATCTACGGACGGGACCTTGCCAGAAGTCCTTGCCCGGAGATGTCTGCGTTACAGGACCGGAGCAGATATCCTTATGCCCAGTAGTACTGAGCATACCCCCGGATACTAGGTTGAGTCCTCTGTTCGGGACCCAAGCCCGCAGCAACTGGGGAAATTCTTGAGAACTCCAGCAAATTTTTCGATAATGCCAAGTTTTGCCGTCCCCCCGCATCTCGTCTCTTATTTCTCCATCTTTTATTCCTTGACGAGTCCTGGAATCTATGCATTCATGACAGTGTGTGGGTATGTGTGTATGTGTGTGTGTTTGTGTGCGTGTGTGCGTGCGTGCGGTGTGTGTGTATTGGGTGTGTGTGTGTGTGACGCCTGGCTTGTGAAGAGCATAACTTGCCCCCACCTGATTTTTGAAACTCATCTGATTGGGTTCCCCATAACAAGTACATGATCTCTATTGTTTTGGGGTCAGGGTCAAAGGTCATCTGAGGTTCATAGAGGTCAAAGTATGAAAACTTGTGAAAGCATAATTCGGAAGGGCTCGGTCCAATACTTGATATTTGGTGGGGCAGCGAGATCGACAGCTGCTCTACGTAGCAATGTCGGTATATTCATCCGCAAGGACCGCATGGAACTTAGCTTTCCTGACTTCGTCTAAAAATTTTGGATTCTCTGATCTCCCTTCTAGCAATTATGATTTCGTTTGGGATTGTTTTTGACCGTAAGTCTTTTTTGCCACCCCCTGCATGTTTTTTTTTTTTTTCAAACGGTCGCCAATAGCTTTGTCTCCAACCTCTGCTCGGAACTTTAGCAACCATCGAAAATTCCCATGGTTTTTTTGCGGGTCATCAGCGGACTAGAAGCTCTCTATGTTGTCTTAACGGTATGCCATTACATCTCACATATCTCCACTGCTTGATAGTTGATGTCATATATCGGTGTTATCTTTCAGTTTCTTTTCGCTTGTCACAACGAGCATCTGAGGGATGGTCTTGCCTGACCCCTCATTAACGTAATTAACAGCCGGATGCTTTTTTTGTTAGATGCGCAGCGTGACCTTTGGCGCGACTGGTATGTTTCGCTTGACATCCTTGCTTGTTTTCAGTTTTGGTTGTTGGGTGTTCCTGGAATGTCCTTCAGTTTGTTTAATGCATTGTCCAGCTACGCAATCCGCACATGTGGTTTTCCTCTGGTGCTTTGATCTTCAATAAAAAAAATAAAACAGTAGAGGCATATTAATGAGTCCATGCATCTTTACAGAATATGCGCAACCTGCGTAGCGTCAAATAATGACTCTGACAACTTCGCGCTTCATTGTGGAACTCGCGCTGGAATCAAACGTCTTCTCAGAGTGCATTGTTTTGTAAGCAGTCCCATATTTTATTCATCACCGAGATTATCGATTCTACCCAAATAGTCAGCAAAATCAAGCTTGCCCGTATTTCTCAACTTCTCCTCCACACACTGCACTCTTCACTGAATCCCTTGGCAAGGCCGCTGCCTCACTCGTCTGCGGTTCCGTGTCTTTACCAGCTTGTTCGCCAACAGCATGTTCGTGTGTGGTCTGCTCCCACGATTTTTTGTGTTCGTTTTAGCGATGTTTTATGGGCAATGGTCCCGTGTCTGGTGCGATGTGGCATCGTGTGTAGAAGGCAAGAAACAAACTTGCTCACCTCCTGGTTTATCTGTTTTCAATTCATGTGGTCTGTCCACTGCCTCATTTCTGGAAAAACATTGGCTATCCGAGTAAGAGTGGCAACATGCCAGAGGCAGATGCCCCGTCTGCACCTTAGTCCCAATGAAATCATAGGAAGTTAAAAATAAATATCGTAATTGGACTCACAGCATTTCTCTTAGAACGCATGCTACGGCATTCAACAGCAAGTTTAGATACAACCTAATTAACTTCGCTGCCTTTTCAGACTTCCCCTCAAATAGGCTAAAGATTGAATCGTACCTTGGCTACTAAGTAAAGTTTTTTTCAATGTCTTTCTCTTTTTTTTTATGCCTTATTATTTTTGGCAGAATATCATATCCCGGCAAAACGTGGAATAAATTATATTTTTCTTAGGGCTCTCCAATACCTCACAATCTTGGACAAAATAGTTGGGACACTTGACCGCATTTAGACTACAGGAAAAGTTTTTCGTTTATTGAATCACTACCCTGTCCAGAAACCATCCGGTCTACAACCTGACCCCCCTCCCCATACAATGTTGCAAGTTTAGACATTCTGTCACAGACACCGACACTGAACGGGGGGAGATGTCCCAATGTATTTTCTCCAATGTTGCTCTTGCATTTGTTATCGGAGCGCTTTTACAATATTTGAAACCGTGTCCCCGACGATCCCCGAGAGTATTGGTTGCCACTGTATACATGTGTAGCCTGCGCTTATATTCACTACCTGTCCAGAAACCTTCCGGTCTACAACCTGACCCCCCTCCCCATACAATGTTGCAAGTTTAGACATTCTGTCACAGACACCGACACTGAACGGGGGGAGATGTCCCAATGATAGATATACTCCCCTCGCAGCCTTGTGCAGACATTCCGTTCAGGCTGAGTATGTCACTATATAGCGACAGCGTGTCATGACAATGCATTTGGTCGGATATCAATATAGGGCAGCCTATGATTTTGTACAGTGACTGGCTGCATTTTCAACAATATAACATGCCAAAAATCCCCAACAATGAGTGGGTTGAGCATGTTCTGTAAGGGCTAACTGTTTTCAAACATCCTTAGGTTAGACCTTCTTGCTGCCCTCTCTTACCCTTTGATCAGTCAGTAAAATGTTAATTTACATCGTGCAACGTGTCTAACTATGGAAGCATCTCGCTGCAACTTTTGAGGACATTGTGAGCAGTGCTGGGGAGTCAATGCCTCTAGAAAACCCTGAAAACAGGGATGACTGTTTTTTTTTCAGCATGGTCCAATTTATATTAAGTTGATTGTAGATATTAGATAACACACACTTCTTGGATTATATAATACAGAAAATGCAAATAAAACTAGACATCTGCTGGCGGGTAAACCGCCACGTGTATATCCCCACCTTCGACGATCCTGGGGAGATGGTATATAGTTTGCCAGGTGGATTGTGGAAATCGAACCAACTTCCGAAAAATGCGAAAATTGGGGGCAAGTTAGCATGACTTTGACCTCTGATGACCCCAAAATGTCCTCCACTTTTCCGGGACTAAACATCGTCCCCACACCTACCAAGTTTCGTTGAAATCCGACAAACTTTCGATATTAGCGTAATTTGACCTCTAGTGACCTTGAAATGACCTTCACTTTCTTTCGGACCAATTTTACCCCACCTACCAAAGTTTCATGGAAATCAAACCAACTTTTGAAAATTTTGAAATTTTGTTAACAAGATTTTTCAAGCTTTGACCTCTGATGACCCCAAAATGTCCTCCACTTTTTTTTAAGACAACTCCGTCCCACACCTACTAAGTTTTCATTGAAACCGCCAAACTTTTTGTACTCGCGTTAATTTGTGAACCTCTGGTGACCTGAAATGACCTTCACTTTTCGAAGGACCGAACATAGTCCCCACGTACAAGTTTCGGGAAATCCGACCAACCTTTGAAAATTGCGCAAATTATGCAAATAGCTTGACCCTGCGTGCGGCGACATCCTTTCGACCCAGCCGGATTCACTATGATGGACATTGTGTGCCAAGTTTCGGCTCAAACGGCCAATGTTGTTGGAGATTTATTGCGCTAACGGGGAAAAGTCTTCCAATCGTGAAACTTATTCAAATTAGCGGACCCAGTTCATGGGCGACGCCCACTTTTGAACTCATCCGAGATTTCACTCATGCGACATGTGTGCCAAGTTTCGGCTCAAACGGACAAAGTTTTGGATAGTTATTGCGCTAACAAGAACGGCGGCGGACGCGGAGTCGCGGCGGCGGGACGGCAAGCCAAAACCATAATATCCCGAAGTGGGATATACTATACACTGTTGTGATATCTGGTACAGTGTATTTCAACATTATTCGGCAGAGATGAATATAAATAAATATACAGATACATATTCATGTTATACATATTAAAGAATAGGATAAGCATGGTGAGTGGTATGCAGTGACTAACCATATACTAGACTAGACCAATGTGGTGGACATGTCACGCATGATTACAGTTGGGAATAACTATGGGAAGAAATCAGAGTTTTGTCTTAGACTATCAATTTGCATTAACATATTTTGAAATGGTTACGGCGTTAGGAGGTTAATAATCATAATCTTGGATTTTTTTCATTAGCAAATTCTATTGAGATTATATGGTATAGCCTATATCATTACCATACATTTACACATATGCAACTTCACATATAACATATATACACAATAAAGTCTTCGGTAATCAATGTTCTTCGAGAATAATAATATGAAACATCACCTACCAAGATTACCACATACCATGCATATTTAAATTATTGATTAATAAATAGAATATTAAAATATAGTCTAAAAAATGATTCTAAAAGTAAGTGTATATATATATATAATAGATATATTATATATATTATTATATAATATATATAATATATATATATATATATATATATTATATATATATATAATATATATTATTATATATAATATGCCAGGAGTGAAGAAGGGGTGGGCCGCAAAGTATACAGGCTCCAGTCAAGCGAGAACCTGGGCATGGGCGAATGTCAACAGACCTAATTTGACAACAGTCTATGACCATGTGATTCACTGGTGTTTGCACAGCACAACTTTGCTTAGTTTCCCTCCCTTTTGATTATGGAATTTCTGTGGAATAATTTTAACCAAGTGAATGGCATTCTGATTCCAATTAACATGATGACGTGTCTTGAGCAGAACAAAATATGGTTAAAGTCCGCAGCACAGTCACACAGTGGTCAATAAGGTCATCAAAAACCCTTTTGTGCTTGCTGCATCTCCTCAGGTAACACATGTGAAAATTGGCTGATGCAAGTGCCTGTAGCATGGAGGAGGCTGTCCTCGTGTGGAGGCCAGCTTCGTCGACACATTTCTCTGGTGTAATACATACTGACACAAAATCATTGAAGGTTTTGATCAGTCCACCTTAATCCTTAAATTAGCCTAATTAGACCCGTACCTACGCTCTGTCCTAATTTTGCAAACAGCCCGCTGTCATCATTGTCAACAGATAGGCCTTTGTCGTCTACTGCAGTTTGGCTGCGCAGTCTAGGCATCTTACTTACTGTTTGGATATGCAAAAGTTTTTTTTTTTCAGTCTCCGGTGACCGATTCTTCTGTTTACCACCTGAGTTCTTCGTACGCGTAGCACACAGCCAGCAGTTGCACATACGCCGTTGTGCTAGTGGGCCTACTTACAAAGACTATTGCCGTACTTCTGGTATGTAGTGCCATCTCGCGCAACTGGTTTTTTTTCATTTTAAATATTTTACTACTCTGAATTTTTGCTGTTCAAACTTACTATCGTGATTCTCAGGTATTTTTCCATAGTTTTCTACGAGTTTCCCGAATAACGATGATAAAATTGCCCGCCTTCGTTGCCTAACGTACCAGTCCAATAGTATTGGCTTCATAGGAATTGGTGCATTTCCCAGCATTCAATCACGCGCGTTCCTTGGCTGCAAAATACAGAGCCGATTTCCGTCTATCTCCATTAATATGTCTGTGCCTTTTACCGACTGATTTTTGCGTGGACCTATCCACATGATTTGGGGGGTTAGAATTTTGTAATTTCTCTTCATTACATTCACTGGCAAAAACATCTTCATATCAAATAAATTAAGGATAACGCTTTAAAAATGCCTCACACAGTTTATGGAAAGGAACAATTTATCCAGATTCGTGTTCAGTGCTATCACGAAACACGTACAACAACATGTGTTAACCATGACAACGACTGACGTGAGACACTAGTTTGCCGTGAGACGCTAAAATACAAGCGATTCCATCGCTCGTAACAGAAACCCATACTTCCATATAGCTAGAGCCACCTCCGTTATATTCTAATGCTCCTAATACCCCCCATGGGACTTATTTATAAGGAGTGAGAATAAAGCCTGTAGCATACGAGTGCGCATGCTCAACCTATTCAGTACATGGGGTACAGAAAATTCGCCATTGCGCTATCATTACGGCCTTATTTTTTTAAACTGTACTACTATTCAGGAACAAAACCTATTCTTCCCATCTTTTACTATGTTTGAGGAAGGGTATGGGGGGGGGGATTGGAAGGTTCGTTGTGGTAGCATGTGTAGTTGTTGCGAGCAGTTGCGAAGGTCGTTGCACAGTCCGTGGCGTGTACGTGCATGTGGGGTTCGCATGGGATAGCTATAGCGTACCCTGGACCTTAGACCGCAATCTCATTACGTAGCCGTAAACGTAAACCGTGAACTGGGTTTATGGAAAAGTGTACATCATAGGTCGAAAATTACTTATTCAGCGACCTACCACACAAAAACGTCGGGAATTGCTTCATCATTAGAACCTGAATTCGGGTAACATGTGCGAATACGTGGATATATACGAAGAAGAAGCGCCAACCCCCCCCCCCCCCCTCCTAATCCTAAACTTGCTAAATTACCTCCATTTGTTCCTTTGAGTTGCCGTTTCGAAATAGGCAGTCCAGCGTTTGCTGGCTGCTTTCTTTTCTGATTTCTCTCAATCCCTGGGTGAACGTTTTTTTTCGTCCATTGCATTCTAGTCTCCAAGCTTGACGATCCTAAGAAGGACAAATGAGCAGGGGCTCAGTTGACTAGTAATTGGAAACCCATCGATCATCTTGAAAACTAAATTGAAAAATCGGACAATGAGACAATCTTAACATTAAGTGTCGTTGAGGTTGGAATTTATAAGTAACCATAACTCATGAAACAGAGGGTGCACTCGTAGAAAGTATACTGGTGAGTAGATCAGTGGGTAGACGCTGCGAATGTCGGCTTCCTCTCCACAAATACTGTCTAAGGCAAACGATGTAGGGACGGCGAATTCCTGCTCCCGCTGGATCGCCATTCAAAGATTATTTCACGTTAAAGATGACGTTCGTCTCTAAACCCTGGGAATAATCGCGCTCCGCGCGCGATGGGTGGCTGCGAAAGTCATTCCAAAGTGCAATTTATCTGATTTGGCCTGGCTACATACCGGTACTCTCCGACTCTCAATACTACTCGTTGAAGATGAATTTAATCGATTGTTCACTCGGTAAAGCACCTGGTTTTATTTATATTGCGAACAATGATCGGCCCGCTTCAAGAATAATCGTCTCACAGTATATCGGAAGAATGTGCATGATTTATAGTGGGAATTCGAAAATGAACAATTTTGGGGGCACGTGAACAAAAGGATGACTCAGATCTGTGGACGTCATCCTAATTTCATGTAAATATGTGGGCACGAGGCCGCATCTTAAGCCAATTCTCACCGAGAAATAGGTCCTGGGTGAACATTACAGTACATACAAAAATGTTTTAAAAACGTGTGGAAAATACTAAAAATCGCAATCGCAACTGAAGGCGGGAAACGTGAGTAGAACATCTTAAGAACGTTTCCAGAACGCAGAAAAAAAAATGTTTCAAAATAGCCATAGAATTAAAAAACGGAGAATGCTGACTCTACATTGCCGTGTACACTTAAGCGCTGTGACAGAAAAACATGTGGGGCGCTGTTATTATACTTCAACAGAGCCCTCTTATTAGAGAGTTCGGCCAATGTAATTTAAACAAAACCATGGGCACCATTTAGTTTCCAGGCATTTCACTGGGCGCGCGTACGTACGTACGTATACTGCGTGTGCGCAAAAACATGTCACCCAGTGCATGTGGTGGAGCCGCTATCCTGAGGTGTTGTTGGGTAAGCTTCTGAATTTTCCCAATAATTTCCTGATTATTCACAGAAAGAAGAGCTGTTTGGAAAAGAAAACTGTTGTAGTTTCCTATTTTGCACCTGGTTGAATACGTACGAACTTGTAAGTGGCGATTTTTTTCCGACATCGTGTGCAGTGATTCGTCATGTCTATTACATTGGCAGGAGGTGGGATTAAGTTTTTTTTTTTTCCCCCCCCCCACGACAGTCAGACAGTCGAGAGGGTGCTATTTGCTTGAAAAATCTTCCATGAATTCCCCCTAAATGTATACTGAGTAGGTATAAGTGATTAATGTACATCTTGGGATCGAGCGAATAATTGCATTAATACTGAGTATGGAGGAAGATCCCGCTCTCCTGGTTCGTTCTAGCTTGATGAACCATTGTGCCGTGAGTAGTACGCTGGCTCCTGTAACTGTTAATTAGCCTAGCACTGATAAATTCAGGTCTGTTATTATGTGTAATAGTTTGGGTCGCCTGCAAATATCACCGAGAAATTAAGTAAAAACCAACATAGAAGTGCTGCACGGAGGTCTAGGTTTCAAAAATCTCCTTGGTCATGACCTAATTAAGAGGAGCAAATCTCGCGATTGACAAATGTTGGCTGTTCACCGCGAGTTACCTTCACCATGAAAAATGTAGTTTTCCCAACTACAGTGGACAGGACCAATGACGAGGTGATGGGGTAGTCGTTTGACTTTAGGACTGTCTTTGAGACACTGTCCAATTCATTTCATAAGGGCAGTCCTGTGTTAGGGCAGTCTAGTGAAAATTCTAATTTCCAAGCTTTTCAGGCTCATCTCTGACAGTCACCTGCAGCTAATCATTATCAGGATATACTTCAATGAGTGTTTGCTCGGGCCCATCAACCATAATAAGTGAATTTGGCATGTCCGCTAAGTATAATTGTTTTTAGACTTCAAGAGTCAACATATCGGAGCTTCATCTAGTCCCTAGTTTCCATGTGGTTCTGTTTAGGTAACACACAGATTGCGACAGGCGGTTTGTTACTCTGTGTGATCATCATATGTCTTTCTTGTACTCATCAAATAGAGTCGTGGTAACCCGGGGGTTTAACACCAATTTTGATATATTACAATTACCCACATTCGACTGACTGGTTTTGGTTAGGTTTGTTTTCTGTACCGCATGTGTCCGTATCCATGGGGCCGTGGAACACACCCTCTATTATCTGCTGTCTGCTACTTGGGACAACATGTCAGTGAGAGCACAAGTGCCCGTTGGCACATTCATCTGGGAGAGAGTTGTAAGGCGATGGAGTGCTCCTGACCCCGCTAGGGATTTTTCTACCTAAAGGGTTCAGATCTTTTTTCAAGAAAAGATGAGCCAAATCCACATTTTTGACAAACGCACCCCCCATTCCAATCGATGCGAAGAACCCAACCTTTATTTGTGGAGGGGGGGGCCAACGCATGCCTAGTTTTACTTTCGTACCGTTATTTAGTTTCATTATCTTGACCTTTGCCACTGCTCATTATTAACCTTCTTTCGGGGAAGTGCTTGGATAACATATAGTTGATCCATTACTAGTCAAAACTACTTTTGGTCATTGCTGTTACTAATTTCAAGACTTAATTCTTCAAAGACCAAATTGGTCATGTAACAGAATGCTTTACATACAGGAGCCACAGGTAATGAAAAGAGGACCAGGGCCATATCAAAACCCCACACCCCAAATTGGAGATTCTAGCATGTTGGTTTTTTTTTTTCGAGATTTTTGAGAAATCTATGACATCACGGGGGGGGGAAAAATGCAAAACGCTGCCCATGGACCCTACCAGTAATGCTGCATTCTTGCACGATGATGACAAGAAGACGAAAGGGTAAATCACTCAGAATAAATTAGATTATTCCTCAATACTTTTTGAACAAATTTTAGAGAGTTCTAATCAGATCCCATCTAAGTTTGTTTGGTCAAGATTACTCAAACGTGGATGTTTTCACGTTGAATTGTATTAGAGGGAAATCTGCGGTTCACCCCGTGAGTCACAATGCAACAAAATTTTCCCCCCAAAGATGATTGTGCCTTATGGAACACTTTCGAATTGACTGAAACTTGGCTGCCATAATGTAATACATGTGTAATACATAGAGAGATACTAAAATCCAGTCATTAATTACAGGACATTGGCCTTAAACAGGACTGGTATCTCTATTTTGAGGACAAATCCCCACTTAAAAGTCCGTGAGCATCCTGTGGTATGTTGGCACCACCTGGACAACATCTGTATTTGTAGGCCAGTTACCAGTAATTCAGCTGTTGCTCCAGAAAGCTACAATATTACTACATGATCAGCAATCTTAATCAGGAGACATATCTAGAGAGATTACAGCTCTGGGGCAGGTTATTTTGGTCCATAGAGCTCATGAGGCATCGCCCACATGAAACCAAGAGGATTTAGATGTGTTCTTGAGGCCAAGACACTTCTCCATTGCTTCTCTTGCCAAGGTGATTGAATGGGGATCTGTAAAGAGTGTAAAAACCGGCACACTGTAAGTGCTGGGGTTCTGTTGATAGGAGGTAGGTGAAGAGCTGCACAGAAACACCAGAGACGTAAGAGAGCATTATATATAATACCCAGATATTACTATTACCTTGACATTAACATGAGTCAATGAAGTTTCTTCAAGCTGCAGCGTGGAATGGATGACACCCCCCCCCCCCATGGGCATAATCCAACAAGGGTGGGGTGTACAAGTAAGTCCTGGAATGGATCATCATGACAGCTACGAAAGGAGGTGCTTTATTCATTATATGTGTGGACCTAAACTGTTTGGGAGCCAGAAGAAAAGCCCAGGACTGGAAGATTGATATCAATAGATTTTAACAAGAGGCCCTAGCGGATTAGGTCCTGATCTGGGACTGGGTATACGGCCTCTGTGGGGTATGGTATTGTGTAAATTACATAGCAGAGTTCAGTTCAGAAATATATGAGACATGCATTCTGGATAATAATATTTTGTAGGCTCAATTTTGGATATTTTATTCTTCCAGTTTCGGTCCCTTTCTTGGTGTTTGTGCCCGGAACTCATGTTAACCAAAATGACAACGGTCATAGGTTAACAGGAAAGCAGAAGCTTCAATCAGCTGGGAGGCAAATTACAGAGTTACAGACAATTTCTTAGAATCACAAAATTACTTACATCATGCGGTACCTGTTAAACTGTGACCTATACGGCCTCATGAAATGATACCCAATCCCTATTGGTGCAGATTATTGAAAAAGTACTTTCGATTTGATGTGATATCGGATAGAGTTAGGTTTCGATTAAAGCCAAATTTCTTTAATAAACGATGTAAAAAAGGTCACAGAAAATGCGAAATCAAAAATCTCATTCCCCTGCCTGCTTATCAGTTTTGGAGGACTCAAGGCTGGTTTCTCGGTCTCGAGGCCGGTTCTCGAGCACCGATTTGAAGGACTCGGTTCTCGGATTCAAATGACTCGGTTATCGGACTCGGGCTGCTGGGGAATCGGTCGGAGTCCAGGTTCAAGACCCGCTCAGAGGCATCCTTGGCTAAAATCCTGTGATTGAAAATCATGAGGAAGCTTATACAAAATTCAAACATTGATAATCAAAAACATGCTGTGTGAACTAGTGTGCATTGTCTGTTTTGTCAACTTCCGAATTCGCTCATTATCAATTATTAATCAAATCGGAACTTCGGAAGGTTGGTGCCCTCTGTTTCTCGCGAAGGATCACGGTATGGGGACTCCGCGCATTGTAGGAGGCCCATATTTTGCATGCTTGTTGATGTAACGGATAGTATCCAAGACCTGGGGAAGGTTATATTTATATCCAAAATTGATAAATACAAATTCAGACAGTTTTTTTTCCCCCATTTTGAACAAAATTAGACAGTGCTTCCCAATTTTTGGCAAATCATTTAGTCTCCTACAATGAATGTCGCCACAATGGGCTATATTTGTCCTCGTAGTTATCGTTTTGGAAAAACAAAATACTTAGTAGGTTTCGAGATATGAGTTTGACTCCACAATGGTCATGCTGTCTCAATATTATACTAGCACAGCCAAGTTTACCTTATTGAGGCATTAGAATCACCAACCCGTGACTGTTGCTGTATGTTGCACTTACCTACAGTTGCTGCCTGCATCACACCAAAACCGTTTCTGCCCATTGTTATCGTTTATAGACACAGATAGACACTATAGCAATTTCAACGTAGGCCTACTTAAATTTTCTCAATTTTATGCGTCAGGAAAAGATAACACGTTGAAAAAAAAAAAAAAATTCAGCGGGAGACAGCCCTGAAAAAAAAGACATATTTCTACATGAAAAGCAATTTTGAACGGATATGAGGTTACGGAATGCATGCTCAGCAACACTGTTGCTAGTCACTCAGTTTTGAAAATTGATTTGGATTACACTTGGTCGTGATTATATCCGATATTTTTTGTGCAAAATTCGACCTTATATTTTAATATTTAGGTGGTACACTGAAAAGCTTATTAAATTTAGGTTAGGCCTAGGACACAACAGTTCATGAAATATATGAGACATGCATTCTGGAATAATATATATTTTGTAGGCTCAATTTTGGGATAATGTATCATTCCAGTTTCGGTCCCTTTCTATTTGTAGTTTGTGCCCGGGACCTCCTGTTAACAAATGACAACGTGTCACAGGTTAACAGGAAAGCAGAAGCTTCCATCAGCTGGGAGGCACAATACAGAGTTACAGACAATTTCTTAGAATAAAAAATATACTCACATCATGCTGTACCTGTTACAACTGTTGACTATACGGCCTATGATATGAACACAATCCAACTATTGGTGCAGAATTATTGAAAAGTTAATTCTCAAGTGATGTGAGTCGGTATAGGTTCGGATTTTTAAAGCCAAATTCTTACGTTAAACTATGTAAGTTACAGAACATTAGGAATCCAAATTAGAATCCCCAAGGGAGTTTATGAGCACAAGGTCAAATGTTCTACCGATTTTGCAGGAGCCAAATATTTTACTAATACATGTTGATATAGAACTAGCCTAACTGTCAGTAAATGCTGTGTAGGCCTAAATTAGCCTGGGCCTATTCGACGTCTGTACGTTTTGGTTTCACTCACACGCTGAATGAATTTGGCCAGGGCTGGAAATACGGAAAAAGCTAATTAAATCAGACAGACCAATTCAATGTATGAACTCTCATACATAATGCACTGTGGAGAAGGGGGCCGAACGATTAGTGTAAACCGTATGCCCACTAATAACATTAGGCTACTTTGTCCACCGCTTGACCATCAAACTGCCGCTCGAGTATGCCGATATTTCTTACTTTCTGTGCATATGCTCAGACACCGCGGTATCTAAAACGTTTCCCAACACCCCACGCTGTAAATCTGTGGTCTTCGTTAAACGATATCATCTAAAAAATGTTGATAAATATGGCCGTCGTACAGCTCCAGTCAGTCATAGACCTTCGTAAATAGCCGCTGCACAGGCCTGGCCATCAAGTGGAACTATTTTGGTGTTCAAAAATGGGTGTGTCACCCCTTAGCCAATCAGGACGTTTACCCCATTGGCCGAACTCTCTAAATAGACGGATCTGTACGTCAACTTCACGGAAATTGCGCGAAGTCAGTCACATGTTTGTGTTGGAATGCACACTAGAGAGAACTGTAACTAACCAATGTTTGATCACTTCACCTGTCAACAAATGAAGACTATAGCGTATAAAAGCTTGAATTATTCATGAATTATTAATGAAAATATGTTATAAAATATTTTTCAGCGGGAGACAGCCTGAAAAAGACATATTTCTACATGAAAAGCAATTTTGAACGGATATGAGGTTACGGAATGCATGCTCAGCAACACTGTTGCTAGTCACTCAGTTTTGAAAATTGATTGGATTACACTTGGTCGTGATTATATCCGATATTTTTTGTGCAAAATTCGACCTTATATTTTCATTAGGGGTACACTGACAAGCTTATTAAATTTAGGTTAGGCCTAGGACACAACAGTTCAGCCTACGTTCGGCCGATGCTCCGTAAAATGAATCACTTAAAATCACGAAAGGTCAGCCTAGGACTCGACTTACAGTAAGATGATTACTGCCTACAGACTGTGTAGTGTGAGTGTGACTACACTACACTGTCTACACTGGCACGGAGTACTAACTAGGTTAGTTATAAACTTAGCCTAGCTATGGCTACAGTGAATGTGAAACTTTTAGGAAAGTTCACGTTAGCAATTGCCAGTATAAAAACTTAGCAATTGACATAATCCATGGGCTGAGTGAAGTTAGGCTAGGCTATGCAGTTTGCTGGTGCTACATAGGGACTGTATAAGTCCCCCCCGGTCAGTAATCCTGAGACTAATGGTCGTGCCAGTATAAGCCTGCGACAGACCAAAATACTTTAAGAAAAACAAGTTCAATGTTGGCTGTACACCTTTATTGAAGACATACTGTACCTTTTGGTACGCTGTCTACTGGCCTAGGACAGTACCAGCTTGTTCAGCTCATGACGTCTGGAGGCTGTATTTGAAAATGCCCTCCTCATTGTGAAGATCTTGCCATAGTGAAGAAGACGTAAGGTTGCAAATCTCTCCACAACTCTCTTCATCAGGTGTATCTGTGCAGATGGTGTTCGACTCCCAGATCTGGAAACAGGCCATTCGTAGAACTGAGTTGGTTCATAGCTTGTGTTGTTATAGTGCTGCAGTTGCACTTCCTCTTTATTTGCAGATAGCCATGTGATATCCAGATACCAACTTCCTGTATGAGGGAAACATGTGAAATACAGTAAATATCATTATAATAAGATGATATTGAATTGATAGACACCCCCCCCCCAGGAATAAAAAACACGATGAGAGGTTAGGAATTCATTCAAGGTGAATATGATTAACAATTTAACATATTCTAGCTTCGAACCCCTGTCCCCCTCCATGATTGCAACATTGGTGTGGAGGCCCATATAAACGTGATGTTATAATTGAAGCTCCTGCATGTGCAGGAATGTTAATACTTCACCCGTAAGAGTTAATGGGAAATTGGAACAGTGCATGTTTTTTCACTGAATTCCCTATTTGTTAATGTACATGTCATTTTTGTTTCAATATACACTGATTTGTTGACTTAACCCCCCCCCCCCCCCCCCACACCCTGCCATTTGTTGAGCTTTCTTACCTGAATAAACTGATCAGCCACACATGACAACTTGAAAACACTTTTTGACGGTTGTCTTGAGACCCCTCTGTCCTTTCGTCTCAGTAGCGGTTCATGGCATTTTGAGATCTGACCATTAATAGTGTATGAATGGTCCAATCCTTTTGCGAGTGTTTGGAATAATGATCTTGAACAGTCAATACATTCAATTTCTTGGGACAGCTTCCTGGAGACATAGCCAGCTATATCGAAGAGGCAGTTCTCTTGTCGCCTCAGTTGGCTGCCTCAGGAACTGGAACTCAGAAATGTCCCATTATCTGGGCCTGCCAGATCGCCAGTGCCATCGCTGTTGACTGGTGGTGCCCGCCTTTTGCTGGATTTAAGTTGAAAAATAGATTCCTCAATGTTATCAAAGTTATGGCAGTTGCCTGTCGAGGAAGACGATATCAGGTTCTTGATTAGGATACTCCGGATTGACCATGAGAATTGCTGGGTTGTTGGATTGTTGTTCCATCCACCACGTTGCCTCACTTTATTGAAGAAGATCTCAAGATGATCCAGGAGATTGATGTGTAAGAACATATTTGGAGTGGATGGTATCCCTGTTGAGCAAGCATTTGCTGATGTCCACTATGGACAAGATAGTTATTATGAACCCCACGATTGTTGTCTTCTTCCTGTTGTATGGAGTGGGTTACCATTCACATCACTGCAGCTTTCCAGGAGTTTGATGCAGTCAGCGAACCAGTCACTCCATTCGGCCATAGCATTCTTCCACAATGGTGCTTTAATTCCCTTGGCTGATGGCATTCTGGAGTTCAGTTTGTCAAACAATGTGTCAATACTTCCGGATTGTGGGCAGTTTCAAGTCTCACGCAAGAAGTCAATTACATCAGCAACAGAGTTACTTAAAGTCTGTGCTGCCAGGCTGACATTCATTTTGTGTTTTGCCATTGCAGATGTTTTGCCGTCAGTTTGTTAGCTAAGAATAGCGTGTCATCTTCCTGAAGTTGACTAGCTCCACTATGTACTTCCGCTCTGCTGTCATAACTTTGCCATCTTTGTCCTTGTATTTGATCACCTTCAGATCAGCTAGAGTGTTCCTCATCAACTTTAGCATGTGGCAAGCATCAAAGATTATTCCTACTGTTTGATCTGGCATTGTTGGGTGTGGGAAGCTGGACTGCCAATCGGAAAGGACAACTTTGCACCAAGAATTTTCGTTGTAGTCTGGTTGGTGTAGCTCCCATCGAATGTTACCAAAAAAAGAAGAAAATAAATAAAAAGAAAGTATCCAACGGCATGCTTCCAACTCTTACAAAGGCCTACAGCCATGAAAACTAGACTCTCTGTAGCAAGGTCACTGTCTGGTTCAGCAAAAATTCCACCATAATCGACGAAACCTTCATACTTCTGTTTGTTGTGATTCCAGTTCATGTTTTTTTTTTATTGCCATGGCATCAACCATCAGAGTGCAATCTAGCATCATGTCGTCCTTCTCCAATTGTTGCTGCATGTGCAAAAATTTTTTGTCCTTGTATTTGATCACCTTCAGATCAGCTAGAGTGTTCCTCATCAACTTTAGCATGTGGCAAGCATCAAAGATTATTCCTACTGTTTGATCTGGCATGGTTGGGTGTGGGAAGCTGGACTGCCAATCGGGAAAGGACAACTTTGCACCAAGAATTTTCGTTGTAGTCTGGTTGGTGTAGCTCCCATCGAATGTTACCAAAAAAAGAAGAAAATAAATAAAAAGAAAGTATCCAACGGCATGCTTCCAACTCTTACAAAGGCCTACAGCCATGAAAACTAGACTCTCTGTAGCAAGGTCACTGTCTGGTTCAGCAAAAATTCCACCATAATCGACGAAACCTTCATACTTCTGTTTGTTGTGATTCCAGTTCATGTTTTTTTTATTGCCATGGCATCAACCATCAGAGTGCATATATGCCATATGTCGTCCTTCTCCAATTGTTGCTGCATGTGCAAAAATTTTTTGTCCTTGTATTTGATCACCTTCAGATCAGCTAGAGTGTTCCTCATCAACTTTAGCATGTGGCAAGCATCAAAGATTATTCCTACTGTTTGATCTGGCATGGTTGGGTGTGGGAAGCTGGACTGCCAATCGGGAAAGGACAACTTTGCACCAAGAATTTTCGTTGTAGTCTGGTTGGTGTAGCTCCCATCGAATGTTACCAAAAAAAGAAGAAAATAAATAAAAAGAAAGTATCCAACGGCATGCTTCCAACTCTTACAAAGGCCTACAGCCATGAAAACTAGACTCTCTGTAGCAAGGTCACTGTCTGGTTCAGCAAAAATTCCACCATAATCGACGAAACCTTCATACTTCTGTTTGTTGTGATTCCAGTTCATGTTTTTTTTTTATTGCCATGGCATCAACCATCAGAGTTGCAATCTGCCATCATGTCGTCCTTCTCCAATTGTTGCTGCATGTGCAAAATTTCCTCCTTAATGAAGCCAGGCTCACAATCCACTGAGGACCTCCAATTCTGAGCGTTGAAGGATTCGGTAAGTTAGCACTTTCTTGTGAAGTTATATGCCTTGGTGAATAAAAATGTAGTGTCAAAGCAAACTTCTTCATCTCGCCAGAGTAGCGCAGCGCATTCGGTTTCTTCATGTTGTTGTTGATTTCGTTCTTTAAAATGTCCAGTTTGGATAATTGAAATTATGATGGGCATATCATGAAACCTAAGCATAAATGCACCTTCTCTCAATTCTGTCAGCAGATCATTCATTGATTGAATTTTCCTCTCCTTTCTCTTCACTTTCTGCTGGAGAACTCTGATTCTCCTCTTCGTTTTAGTCATTTTTCTTTCTAGGACCTCGTCCATCGTCTTGGCTCTCTTCGGACATGGTGGCGTGTCTGTATCTGTTGTTTTAGGGGGAAGTTCCTCTGCGGATCTTTTCCCAGGGAGGTTTTTGGCTTTGTGGCAGATTTCTGCAGATGCACTGGAAAGCTAAAAGTGGTAGGCACTGACCCCACACCGTCTCCCCTCGATTTCTGGTCCACTGACCGTAACATTCCGCAGTGAAATGTTCCCGCAGAGGGCACTGTATTTAGTTGGCTTCAGTCTTACGCTCCACTTCATAGACCCATTTTTGAAGGAGACTCGGATCTTTGAGTGGAAATCTGGAAGGTAAATGTTTTTCATAATTAAAATTCGGCAAGAGAAGAGCACAATAGGTTGGTTCTATAGAGCGCATTACTGGTATCAGTCATTGAGGCTATCAACCCACTAACCAATTGCATGGTCAGCAAAGTGTGCTAGGTTGAACTTCAAATGAGGTGATAACAGTAGGTCGAAGACAACCACCAGTTGTGCCCAGAACAAGCCATTATTCAAGCCTATGGAAGTTGGTAAGTGTATTTCACACCTCAATGCTAAGCCCCAATACCAACCAGGTCAGGCTTGTGTCAGATCTGTCAGTTTAAAATTTGGACGTTGAAGCCTATGCCCCTAACCTAGGCCTAGCCTAGTTTATTTAATATTTCAAGGCAGAGCCCCTGCCGGCTCCATCATCAGGCTAGGCTCTTTGTTAGACCTTAAGGGTCAGCAATGTCAGGCTTGTAGTCTAACTTGAGTCAGGCCCCGATGAACGGAGATGCATTGCCGCAGGACCTGACGTTACCAATAATACATTGAGTATAGGCTAGGCCCCACTGCTAGTGCTGGATTCGGTCGTCAGTAAGTTTATTTCAGGCCCCCAGCTTAGTTCAAACTCTAGTAAGTTATTCAGGCCTTCGGCCCAACCTCAAATCTAGGCCCTGTGTTTGATCTAACTCTAAGATTAGCAGGCAGAATGCAGTCTTGTAGTTGTAGCCTATGTCCTAAGCCCCTTCTTGAGGCTAGGCTCGGTGTTGGACATCAGGATAGCAATTTGACGTTGGCCGTGGGGAAGTACACCTAGTTCAAACTCCTTAGAATACACAAGAGCTTGGGGTGGGTTGTTTCATGGCAATTTGACAGAAGACATTGGGGAGTTAGTTCCTATTTTGAAAGTGTTATGGTGAGGGTTTTATCTGTTCTGATGCTTTTTTTTCGTCAGACGTAAGCCTACATGAACTGAACGTTCGCCTAAGTAACAAGAATGCAATAGGCCCCTGCTTCGCTATTTCAGGTAGCAAACGACGTGAAGTTGGGTCCTCATCATTGAGTTGGCCCAATTTTCTGCCTTTTATCAGTTCAAATAACACTTGCCTATGAAACTGCAATCCGCTACCGTTTTTTCTGGCGGTTTTTGCAGCCATAGGCCGCGCAGGCTATCACCATTTTGCTAGTTTTTCGTCAGCTTTGGTACTGATGTTGACGTTCCGGCCGGCCCGTCGTAATTGATCACTTGTATACGCGCTTGGTACCCCCCCCCCCCCGGCCAGCTCGCGATGCTCGAGTGTCTTGTTGTTGTTTTTGACGTATAACCAGAGCGCCCTCTTTTGCGTCCAAGCTCACTTCGAGCGGCAGTCAGCATTCTCCGTGTTTATTTCTATGAAAATAGCCAATAATACTATGTAGCCTATCTTAAGAATAGTTTGAAAAGAATTCTGCAAATACTGCAATATGCATGCCTATTGTGAACATACTAGCTTGTTGCCAGCAAGTGGTTTGGAAAAAGTTTTTGACAGAAAAATTTATATCAGAAACATATACATAGATTCAGACTTACATAATTGATTTTTGAAACAACGCTTATCTCCCAACGGATATATTTCGGCAATATTTCATAAGCCTATAGTGACTAATGACGTTGCTAAAACGTTTGTTGCTGAAGATACTTTGAAAAACCGCAAAAATGTTTTAGAACACGTTTTGTGTTTGCCTTGGCTGTCGTTATGTTTGTACGAGGCTCGCTAGTGATGCGAGAAAAGGACTTTTTATAATTACTGTTTTTTTTAACGATTTGTTTAAAAGTAAGCAGTGTAGTATTAGATTTCGTCGCTAGGCGCAGCCAGCACTCCCTCGATCGCCGACGGTACCGTCCCTCTTAAACTAGGCCAGGCCTAGTGCTAAAAATTGGACTGTGCTGTAACTTGAGCCTATCGGATACGTGATTGAATACGGAATAGTGGCCTAGGTTGTATAATTTACTAATAAGTAATAGGCCCTACTGGCCTGGACAATTTGACCTGAGCATAACAGTGGATTTACTATGGAAGGCCTAATTTGTAACCCTAAATAATATATGAATTACAAAACTTGCTCACCTGTAGAAAGTTTTCTATTTCATCGTCACAATCTCAGTGAAGGACGATCGTTCATGTTGCAAGACACCTGTCGCGTACCGAACTTTGTGATCCGTGTGGCGCGATTTCATTACACTAATTTAATGTATAAATCACTGCTCTGGAAAGAAAAAAAACGCTGTGGCAACTCTAATTAGATTTCCCCCATTGAAGCAAAGGACGATGGGGGGGGGGGGGGGGGGGAGGGGGTCTGGGGGGGGTTTGATTCGCGGTGTTGTGTATTACGCATTCGAAGCTAGTTGGCCAATGAAGTATACATTATAAAAACGGAATACATAACTAGCTTCGTGATTTTTTTCTTGAAAGAAGGGGGGAAGGGTTCCGGCAACCTGGACCCCCCTAAATCCGCCCATTGCGCCAAACAAACACTTGATATAAAACTTCCTGGACCACACACACACGCGGCGCGCGCGCACACACACACGCACGTGGGTATGTGGTTTGCACATATCCTAAAGATGGCCCCATAAGTATTCGGCGTTAGGGACAAGTCATTGAAGGTCGTTGGAGGGGAAATTTCATGAATGCTTATTGTGATATCTATCAAACGCAAGCGTGTACCAAGTAGGTGTATGGGTTGTACCCCTGTCACACGGACGGCGATACACGGCGCTTCCGTGTCGCCTTATTCTTCGTAGAGCGCCGCGGTGGTCGCCGAAAATCATCGAAAATTTCCAAGAAACAGTGTCATGTATTACGTGCCCGCTGCGCTCCCGTGACGTCCTCGCGGCACTCAAAGCGACCCTACAGCGCTCCCACTGCGATACCACAGCGCTCAAGGCATCTGACGCAATCTGCAGGGGGAGACTGTACAAAAATGACCGAGAAGGCTGGTGGTGGGGTCAACAGTGCATTCTAAAAACGTTTAGTGAGTACACGTGGCGAAATGCGTCACCCATACAGGATAGGCATACTCTCCATTTTTAGTTTAATACCACGATTCTTGCTAGTCGGCATTGTCATCATGTTACATTACAACAACAATCTTTAGTAGAATTTTCTTCCAAATCAATGGACAGTGTTGGTGATAAACTGTGACAAATTACTTGTTAGGTGAATATATAAACTGTGCTATCGGTATATAATGGTACACAGTCTAGGCTTCCATGGTAAGCATATGCCGCAGGTTAATAACCAGTTTCACTTAGGCAGGCTCACAGTAAACTGCATCATGCGCTCACGACGTACAAGTCATCAACAAAGGTACGCAAATGATCTAGTCACTTCAGTAGGATCGCAAGAGAACGCGGATGCGAGCGCCGAGAGGTAGCCATGGTCGCAGTGGAAGCGCCGTATGGTCCCCCGTAAGCGCGATGAAATCAACAACGCGCAGTAGGAGAGCAGTGAGAACGCAAGGTAAAACTTAGCATCGCCAAGGACGCCGTGAGAACGCCGGAGGAGCGGGAGCGCCGGGAAGGCCTCGGTGACAAAATTGTTTGACACCTGGACCACAATACACTCTTGACAGCACCCACACTGCGCTCATGGGGCTAACAACACGCGCTCTCGCGACGCTACACTGCAATGCCCCCTCGTACGGCGATCTGATCAGAGCGCCGACCCTCGGCTATTCGCACGGCGCTCATTTTGTGCAAGCCACAGTCGCCGTGGTCGGTGACCATAGCGCTCCCAGCGTCGACCAAGAGCGCTCTATTGCGACTCCAGTGCGCTCTAGGCTAAGCGACCTTCGGAGACCTTACGTAACGGCGCTTCTTCTGCGTTTTCTATGATTTTCTGTCCAGTGCTAGCGCCGTGGATCGCCGTCCTAGTATGACATGGGCTTTCACATATAGTATGGGAAATAAACCTATTGTTTTTTAGATTCCAGGTCGAGGTCCTTCCAAGGTCACAAGAGGACAATCTTTATATTCGACAACGAAACGTTTTAGGGGACAGGCGTAATGGGACTTTTTTGCTTCGTCTGTGGAACAACATCTAGTGACCTACTTTGACCTCATCTGATTTTCTGACCGCGTGACCCATGAGGGCCTGATTTCTGGTGATTCCAATTCCGTATTATCGAGAAAACCGAACGCCCAAATCATTACAAAACGCGCACTACTACAACAATTGAACATTTGTTCTTTGTATGAACTAATCTTTTACAAAACTGCGAACAACGTACTTTTGACATCAATTGTAATGATTGTGTTGACCTTCAGGGCCAACTTCTTGTGATGGGCGGATTCGTCTCGTTGGAACAAACCACAGAGTTGATTGCACTAACGTACTAACTACTCAAGTAAGCCTGAAACCCTGAAATAAGCTACATTTGATATTGACATTTTGGAAATGGAACATTTTGGGGTATGTTTGTAATGAAGTTGAGTTCGTCTGCAAATTCAATCTAGGGATCTACTCTACCTTGTTCGACATTTTCGACTAATTTCTCTTGATTACGATTGTGGGTTGGCGAACAAGCACAAAGGCCTAATCAACTCAAACATCAATCCTTGAAAAATTGAAACATCAAAATGTCTGATTGTAATTATGGAATAGGCAGTGCTTTGCTCAAAAAAACATTCTGAGAAATAGTCATTGTTTCCCTGCCCACATTATTTGGAACAAATCAGTCCTAAATTCCTAAGGTCATCCAGTGGGGGGGGGGTGGGGGGTCGGGAGTTGCAAACCTTTAAAATACGCCGAGGAACAAATCGAATGTCGAAGGCTAAAAACGGAAATGAAAAAGGTAAGAAGAAGAAAAAGTGGTGCCCACGAGAATGGTGGGCCCCAAAAATTACATTGAATTAATGGGGGTATGGTGAGGACGCCCTCGATATTTATTAGTCACCTCGCCCCTTCCCCCAGCCAGCGCTCTCGCCCCAGAGGGACCCGGGAAGAAATTTTCGAATCGGGAATAAATCGTTTTGCCCCCCTCTGACTCGGGAAGCTTTCTTTCAGCGCCCTGGGTCACGTGGTTCCCCGAGTCAACTCTTTGCCTGCGGACAGCAATCAACATGTGGGGGGGGGGGGGGCGTACTCCCAACAAACAATGTACAATTAAAAGTACTACGAAAATATCTATCTTTATGGTTTCAATAACCTTTTTTTTTTTCCTTTCTCCGCCATTTTTATTTAATCCGATATAACAGTCACATGGGTATGTCGTTATTACATGATGTGACTGATCTTAGTCTACATGAGTTGAATGAATGAACAACGTTCGTAAAGTGATTTATAACGTTTTGTAAATGAAACTTCCTACCTGTAATGTGAACGGTAATGTCAATTTGAGAAAGAAGATTATTATATCTATTTAGCATTGAATATAAAGAAAATCACCGGATCCAACTAATTTGTTCGGTCCCCCATAGACAAAAACCAAACCCTTAATCACATTTCCGTCGAACGACAGACCTCCTTAGCCTCTTCTTAACAATATTTGTCAAATAGTTTAAACACAGTCCATTACTAAAACCGGTGGCGGGAGCGTTTCCTCCTTTCCTCCTCGAATTTCTCATAAAGGTACCATAGGATCCTTCGTTTATACCATTTATACATTACTAACTGGTTTAGCGCTCCTAGAATTGATGTGAGAATCGAACTGGGAATAAGAGTCTTAGTATCTCGGGCACTTTAAATTAAAACTGTTTTGGGTTGATTGAAAATGGTCGGGGGAGGCTACTAATTAATTTAGTACCTGGAGATTTTTCCCTTACGAGGAAAGTTCTCAGTCTCTTTGGGATACATCGATGATCTGAGGCGTTCGGGGTGATTGGATCCACAAGGTCTTCAAAATGTCCATAGACTTGATAATTGGCATTCGATGACTTTCTTTGAGTTTTTCAATGTGACTACTACTCGTGGGCAACCACCTCAAGCTTCCGAGGTACTCGCTGTAGATTGTATCTTCTGAAACACTTCTTTTCACGGAGAGTCATCAACGTAGTTGAATAGCCTCCGGAAAATGTGTGTTATGTCTAATAGTGTAAATGCTTCAAGAACGCCCTCGACTTATTCTTCACTAAGTGTGGGCGAATTATGTAGCTTCTTGCCTCGTTTTTCACTTTTTGGGTTGTGGTTTCAGGGTCGTTCATGAGGACTAGGCCCTTCGTTCCCTCATCATTTACTTGTTACATAATCGTGATATCTAGTGTAATACAGTTATTAAATCATAATGAGATATATTCGAAGAAATAATATTCACCTACTCAGCCAATTACTGAATCCCCTGTTGTGCGGTGTACGTGCCACAAACGTGTGATATAGTGGTTTCACTAGAGCACCTATAGAGGTGCCATAGCTCAAACCATAACAAATGCAAATATTTTATTTGCAATAAAATGACTCTGATTCCAATTTTGGAACAGCCACCCACATGACGTACCACTGCAATGAATGCAAATCGCACATGCATGAAGTTATAGTCGCCCAAGTTAATCACGAGAAGATTTGACTTCCTCAAAGGTACCCCATGGTAAATAACCCCCCAGTGTGACTCGGACCCCCTAGATGATCGCTGATCTAAATTCCCCAGAACATACCATGTGACACCATAAGACTAAGTTTACCACTAGTCCATGATACCTCTGAACAAGTGTCCACAGTAATCCAACCCAATCTATAGGACGACTTTTTTTTTACATAATAGCTCATTTTGCCCCCTTATTGTCCCTTTGACCATGAATCCTTTTAAATACCCTGTAGGTAGCACTAATCTCTGATAACACGAAAACCGAGTAATAGCAATCAAGTTATCAAGTAGGAAATATAAATATTTTGCAAATTTTTGCAGTATGTCACACAATGTAATCTATCGAGAAATGAAATCTAGGTTGGAATCAATCTCAACCGGAGTTAACCACAGAAACACCCCTTATGGGTGAGGAATACAACAGGAGCGGATCGATTTCTATTCTATAAGAGCGATCATTCTATACTATAGGAACGATAATTAGGAAATACCTTGCTGACAGGTATGTAATAACTTTTTTGTAGCAGATTCGAACACGGGAAACCAGTCTCAAACTATTATCCCAATTATGCTGTCATTCTCCTAGCAATAGCAATACGATACCTATCATATAATAATGACTTCAAAAAGTGTAAACATTTCAGTCAATATCGCACATATTTAATCTTAGCCGTCCCAGTGAAGTGTTCAACGCCCGGTAAGCTTCGGTATTCCGAGTTGTCGACGCCTGTGTCCCCGACTGTTGAAAGCTGGGTTATTCACCCATGCTCTCCAATTTACCTTATTTTCACTATTCCATTTTCAACTTTCTCATACATAATTGAAAGTCCACCCAGACCTGTCTAAATGTCATTTTCTTTGTGTCTCCCTTGTTCCGCGAGAATGGAAAATCATCTAATCTCTCTCTTAATTCGGGCAATCCACTTAAACACACACGAGTGTTATTGATCGCCAATTAGATGACATCTCATGACAGTTCAGAAGGTTCGTCAAACAGAAGTTCTTTGGCTCTTCACCGCTACCGCTTCGCTTGTATGTGATAGTTGGTAAACAAGGTTCAACTTGCTGGTATAAATAGTATATAGATTCTCGAGTAAGAGTTTGCACGGCGTAGCACAGTTCCGCGAGGCGTAACTTTGATACTTAGCAGCTACTTATACTTCAGGTCCGCCCCGCGGGTAATTGAGTCAAGCATGACGCCGGGGAGGCGTTCAAGTCCATATGTCGACGCAGGCCGTAGCGACTCCATTCCACTGACGGATAAGCACCTTGCAACTGGGCTAAAACTTCTAATTTGACTATCATAACAGTATATAATATGATAAACAATAATAATAAGGAAATGTAGATGTCACCCAATATATACTACAGACGCAGCTTTCGTTTTTTGATTCCTTGCCGAAGGCACCAGGAATCTATGCAGTCAGCACCTGCCGGTATGTTGTGTGTGTGTGTGCGGTTGTGTGTGTGTGTGTGTGTGGTGACAACCCTTGTCAGCACGCATATCTAACGTACTCAAACTGGGATCATTTCAATTAGTTATGGGTTGCACATATGGGGATTATGACCCTATTGTTTTTGGTGCCAGTTCAAGTTCATTCAAGGTCACGAGAGGGCAAGTTCAAAAGCTGGTTCAGCACGATATATAGCGAACGCAAGTATCTATCCAGTGTCAAATTGGGTCTGTGGGTAGCATGTATATGAGGATGAACCTATTGTTTTGGTGTCCGGTCAAGGTCATTCAAGGTCACCAATGGACATCGTCATATGTCGCGGCAACGAAACATTGTGGAGGACTGTCGTAATTGAAACTTTCGTTCGTCTGGGTGAATACATCTGGTGACCGATTTGAGACCTCTTTGACCTTTTAACCTTTTGCCCTCATTTGACCTCTGACCTGGTGAATTTTGCCTGCTTTTTTGTGTTGGCGTGAAGCGTCTTGTTAAGACAAACAAAAAAGTCGATGACACTACCATACTACGATACTCTTAGCACAGCTTATCTCAATGAATGTGGAAGGTCAGACAGCTAAATCGTCATATATCTGGCAACGAAACATTTGGCGACTGTCGTAATGGAAAGTTTCGTCTCGTCTTGGGTGAAATACATGTGGTGACCGACTTTGATCATTTGACTTATTGACTTTTTGACCTCATTTGACCTTTTGACCTGTGATTTGCATGCTTTCTTGTGTTGGCCGAGCGTCTTGTTAAGACGAACACAAAAGTCTGACCTACGATACTACGATATACTCTTATCACAAGCTACCTCAATGAATGTGGAAGGTCAAGACGACTAAACACTGAAATGTGGATAAATTCGGCATTTGACATTGCCTCTTCAGCATGATCATCTACTGACTGCAAGTATCTATTAGGTTCAAATAAGTGTTGTGTTTTCACATGATGAAGATTAACCCTATTGTTTTTGTATCGGTTAAAAAAAAAAAAACAAGGTCATTCCGGTCAGCATAGGACAATCCTTGTATCTCTCAAGACTGCAACGATTCATTGTACAGAGTGCGAACAAGCCTTAGCCAACCAAGACCAATTTTCCCCCGACATACAGTACAAATTCTTGATTGCCATTTTGTTATTATTCCTGATATTTTGAACATTGACTGCACCAGTGACCAGCCTATATGTACCGCCTGATCAGTAGGTGGTGGTTTGCTACGGATGGGGGTGGCAATTTTGGTCTGCAAAACGCACCCACCCCCCCCCCCCCCCACAGGTTTCATAGCCAGCTATGAAAATCCAAAAATGTAGCCCTATTTGAAGCCTGCATCACTGCATTTATTGACAAATTGCCTAATTGCAAAGCAGAACGCCTCTTCTTGCGTATACCTCCTCTCATTCAGTTTATATTTTCGACCACCAAGTGTTGTGTTGCCCTCTTCATAAAATCTGGGTGGCTTCCACCCATTCATTAGAACCCTATTGTGGCCCCCCATTATTCTCCTTCAACCACCGCCTGCAATTGTGTGTGGTTTACTATATACGCCTTTGTTTGACTGGCCAACATTCCCAATCCTCAAAATCCCAAAGGTTTGAATGTCTGAGACTGCAAAGAAGTGAGAGTAAACAAACACATAATAAACTTTAGACTTGCCTGTCAGACATTCAGTGTGGATGGTACCTGGCAAGGCAATGCTCAGAGGATTGAAGAGTGGGTAATCCAATTATTCTCTGTGTGCACTCGTCTTCTGACTATCTGAATTGTTTACCTTCCCTAAATTGGGAATGCAAAAAGCACACTTCAGGTTTGAATTACTTGACAGGCAGGACTGACCATTGGGTATTATTAACCGTGTGATTCAGTAGACAACCCTAATGAGGGATTACTTGTGGTGTGTTTAGACTTGAGAGGTAAGTGAGTTGGGAGGAAGAAGAAAAGCAAGGGTCAAGGACTTCTTGAAAGTGGGGAAGGGCCAACATTTGTGGCATTTTTTGGCTATTTGAGCAAAGTGAGAACTTACCCTGTACCCCGGGCAGAAGGCGCGGGGTTTGAGTCTATAAAGTATCTCTCTTCTTCCCCAGTGCCTCTCTATCTGGTGTTTGACTGTCCAACATGGAAAATGTGACTATTTGGAAACGTGATTGCCTGCCCGGATAATAAAACGTTAAACAATTGGCCAGACGTCATCCTGGTCCAACATTAACTGAGCCCCCATAATTCAAAATGTCGATATCAATATATGATAATATATATATATATATATCTATATATAGATATATATATTATATATAATAATATATATATATTATATATATACTATATATATATATTAGATATATATATATATATATATTAATAGATATATATATATATAATATATTTATACATAATATATATGCTATCGAATTGATTTCCCCATGTGTACTACAAGTGCTGAATATAAAAGTAGGAGCCTCCAAAAAGCCACACCACACCCAGCTACATCCAGGATACCACGCACCTCCTCGCTGATCGATGAGATGGGCACCCTTCGCCCCGAATCTCTCCTAGTCACCATGGACGTCTCGTCACTATACAGACCATATTCCCACGACGAGGGCCGTCCTCCGTAGAGAATTTCCTTCTCAAGCTGGCCATGAAAACCAGTCTGCCTGTACAACGCTGTCCATATTCAATTTATTCTCACCGCATAATTACTACTTCAGTTCAATGGCAGAGATACTATGTTTTCCTAATAGAGGCACGCCATGGGACAAGATGCCCCCGCATATGCTAATGTAGTCATGGATAGGTGGAAACCGCAATGCTCGATTCTCTCCCCGTGAAACCCCTTCACTCCTATCGGTACATCGATGAGATCTTTTTCATTCCATCTGGCCCCACGGCAAAGACCGACCTCGATTCTTTCCTAGACATGTCAATGAATCACCCTACCATTAAGTTACAAGTGAAGCGTCTGCCATTACTATACACCCTTTCTAGATGTTAAGGTGCAGTCATCCTCGGGAGTACTCAGTATTTCATGCCATTAATAAGGCCACGATACCACCAATTCCTCCCTTTGACAGACCATCCCCTGACCTCAAGCAGTCCAGTGTCTACAGCCAATGCTTAAGATTGAACGGGCCTTTGGTTCTGACCCTGAAGGATTATCAACCCAAGTTTCCACATCGCTTGTTTTTTTCCTAAGAATGCCTATCCCATATCTGTACAATCGATAGCGCCCTCATAAGGCTCCCAAGAAAAAAACCGCGCTTCTATCTCCTGATATAACAACGCGAAGGAGACCAGCACTCGGATTCCTCTTCCTCTGGTTGTCGACTTTGACCCCGCGGTCACAGTCTCTTACCCGTTCCCGCAAGAGGCTTTGCCGTCTCAAAGATGACACCACCGCCACTAAGGGGTTTTTTCAATTCAAAACAACCCCACCCCAGACGTGGCCCACCGGCAGCCCCCCAACCTACGGGCTCTCCTCACCTCGTTCCGTTCGTTGGCGAAACCGTACCAATTATTAAGATTCAATAATCACCAGCAAACCATACGCGGACAATGCATTCTGCCACCCAGTCGCTCAGCACTTCAACATTGCCCATCACTCATTAGATAACCTTGAGGCTATTATTGATTCTGGGCTCTACCTGACTACTGACGACCAGCGTAACGGTAAGGAAGTTAATAGGGGTCTTCAAATCACTCAGGCACTCACCGGCTGAAGAAGATACTAGTGCCACTCAAGCATTCTCGTTTTCTTATAGTCAATAATTTGTTCGCTGCAGCAACGCACTTGTATATAATTTCCTGTTGTATGTTTCCTCATGTGTCTAGTCATCGCGACGAGGCCCTAGGAGGGTCCGAAAATTTTCGTTCTTGAAATAATTGTAACAAAATAATGCGTCAACCATGTTTTCTTTTTTGGAGCTCCTACTTCACACACACATATTATATATATATATATATATATATATATATATATAATAATTATATATATATATAATATAGATCTTCATATATATTATATATATATTTTTAATATATATATATATATACTATATATATATATATATCTATTTAATTAATATAATTAATTTTATTTAAAAATATATATAGATAATATATAACACTGAAAATTACAAAGAGCTTGTTTGTTTTCTATTAATCTATTTATTTATATTCGATTTATTCTCATGCAGCCAGGTATAATTTGTTATGAGAGGGCTGCAGGGGTGGCCATAAGAGAGAAATTCCCCAACCCACCAAGGTTGATAGATAGTTGAAAGCATTGTGCAAAGTTTGACCCTAAAAATGGCAATAAGACATTCAATGGACTGGTAAAATAGCTATTGATAAAAGTATTCTGAACAGTTTGCACTTGTCAATTGCATGAACCACCCCTTGTACCCCAGACAAGGTGGGAGTCATTCGAATTAGGTGGGGCAACCAAAATGATTGCACACCCTCAGTCACTTTTTTGCCTAAAAAATAATGAAAAATTTATAAACCCCAGAAACCACAGAAACCACAGACTACTATGCTGTACAAATTGAAAAGATTGGCTGGCAATGACTACCCCTCAGACACATTACACGACATACGACAACGACATATGGTACAATGACCCAACATGTGAGACACCCATGCTATTGGACACTGCAAATTGTACCTACATTGACTCACCTTGTCCCAGGGTAGGGGAGGGACCAATAGACAGATATAGGCCTGTAATGAATTCTCTTTCCCCACCACATATACCCCCCCCCCCCCCCCCACCCCCCCCCGAAAAAACAAAAAAAAAAAAAAAAAAAAAAGAGAAAAAAAAAAAAAAAAAAAAAAGAAGAAAAAAAGAAAAAAAAAAAAAAGGTTTTTTTCACATGTGGATGATGTTGGTCGTCCGATTCAAAGAAAAAGCCACTGCATTCACTCTATCTGCTTTGACCACACCAGCACGTATGAGTGAGAATTTCGCTAAAGTGATCTCATCATTTAGGCCCTGCCTGCAGTCTGCTGACTCGTGTTACGGTCGCTGGGGCTTCTCACACTGAATGGAAAACATTGGCTCTCGCTGGTTATGACATTGTGACTTTACCTTAACTCTTCAAGATCAATTTACTTACCAGGTTTATTTTTCAGTATTTTCGCTTCAATTGCCCTCAGACGACTTTTTGCCTTTGTCAAAAGAAACAAGCCTCCTCGCGGTTAGTAAAATTGCAGGTGATTGGGTCGGTGTGTCAAGTTGTGGTTTGAGTGGGAAACACACATCTTGCAGTGTCGATGATCAACTGAGTAAGGGAACAGTCAGGCAAAAAAAGGAAGGGAATCACTACGCAGAAGTTGCGTTTCTTTTATTCGTTGCCGAAGGCAAAAGGGGTCTATACAGTAATGTCTGTGCCTATGTAAGTGTCCGTGTGGTGCGTGGCATCTTGTCAGAGCGATATCAAATTAGGCAGTGGGTGGCTCATGGGGTGAGGTGAACCCTAATGTTCAGTGCCTAATGTGTTCGAGGTCATTCAAAGGTAACGACAGGGCAAAAACCTGGTCAGCCGATTATATCTAAGAAGGCAAAGTTCCATTACGTTCACATTAGGTAGTGGGTTGTAAATCTATGAACGGTTAGATTCGTTTGTTGCAACAAACAAAATGAATCAATCGCACTGCCGTACCAAAAAACTGCTATCACACGCTATTCCAGTTATGTCCTCTGTAAAAGGATCAAATAATCTCTAAAAACACTGATGTATTTCAAATCTTCTTATATATCTCGCAACGAAAACATTTAGGGGGCTGGCGTAATGGAGAATTCGTCTTCTGTGAAATACATCTAGTACAATGAGGTTAGAGGTGTGCGGCTTGGGGGGGGGGGTGACTGGTACGAACATTCTCTAAGCGGAGCGCCCACCATTGGTTGGCGCGTAGCGAACGGAATGTTGGATTTCGAAACCCTCCAGTGGCCGAAAAAGGACTTGCTGGGGTTTTGGGACTGCATTCAAACCGCTTCGAATATGATCTCATGTCGGCACCCTATGATTTAATGAGGGAAAATTCAATCTATGGTTCATTTGAAACATATCCGATGGGTCGGGATGATACAAAGGATCATATCATCAGCATTCATTTTCATTAATGCCATCTGCCTTCTTCATTTCATTCCAAGGTCCATATTGCCTTTCATATGCAAGTACATTGTCCATCAGACAAGTTTTTCTACATTCTCCGTAATTTGAACTCATAGTACACCGCACTGATTGCTAAAAGTGTGAAATTCGTCGTCAATATAGGGGCAGCGATTTGTGTTAAAATTGGGAGGGTGGTTTTTTTTTTTTGGGGAGGGCCAGATGTGGTATACCATCCTGAGCGAGCGACCATCATTGGCACGTGGTAGCATTGAAGAAAAGTTTCGTTTTACAGGACCCCCCGATTGAGGAAACGGCAACTTCTCGGGCTTATTTGCAGGGCGAAACACCACTGAAATTGACAATAAATACCAAAAAACTGATTCAATTATCAATCATTCATCATTTTTATCAATTATCCCTTACAATTTGCCATCTTCGCCAGATGCTGAGCGAGTCCACTCAGGGTGAGCCGAGTCCTGAGCAGTGAGTCCGAGTCCGAGTCCAGTTCCGAGTGTGAGTCGAGCCGAAGCCAAGCCTAATGCATGATCCGAGTCCGAGCATGACTCCAGTGTAATTTGACACCGTCGAGTAACGCACGAGTAATGAGTTCAGAGGAACATTCATCCAGTTCAATCAGTGTTGATTGGACACCGACCAAATCCGATACCAACACCAGTAGCTCTCTGACACTTGACACCAACACATCAAAACCTGGGTTTAGAATCTAAACTGTAGAGTATGCGCATAGGCAAAAGAGATTGCATTAACCAAATTCAACAAATAGCATTTAGCAAACCCTGCCTGTGCTGTAGAAAAAAAAAGGCTTGTACCAAAGGACTGTACCAAAGGGCTATGGAACTCGGACAGCGCCTTACTTCTTGGGGAAGAGTTGTAAAGATGTAGAAGGATGTTCCAATGTGATGCTTCAGCAATTTCCAAACTCAGGTTGGCTCTCTTAAGTTCAGTACAATTAATTAGCTTCATTAGCGTCGTATCACTACAGATGCATCACAATCTTTTGTTTTGCATATAATGATAAGGTTTCTGCAGACACGGACTCCATAATGACTGAGCACATTGTGAGTCAAGGAACACTGATTGCAGTGTCTTCTAACTGTCAACACAAATAGGCAAGCCTATACTATATGACACACCTCCCAGCAGACATCTGTTTAACGTGTCGTCAGTAACGGGTAGGGTATTTATGGGGGTAGTCTATGGTCTCGCCGAGTGAAACAAAGATTTGAATGTCAAAAGCAGTAGGCTAGATTGTTTATCATCGCGCAATAGGTCCCACAACACGACCAATAGGGACAAGAGTTATCGACAACAGTAGCTGTTACGCAGGAAAAAGCTTGACACATCCAAATCTTATACCACCCCTAAAAATATGCAGATGCATTAATAACCGCTTACGTTTGACGGATTGAGATGTTGACGACTGCATTTTTTACTCGGTAATGGAAATCGCTGCCGAAAATCTGCAGGACATTGTGGTAGTATGCATTTATATTTCGTACTACTCTGCCTTGTCGAAGCAAAAACTTTGTCCATTTTATGGCGGCGCGTCGATGAACTACGCGAGGAGCCTGTAAAACTCAATGACTGAATGCTGTAATCTCAATAGAAATTTAACAAATCCTACAGTTCTATTTCCTTGGATGTAACAATGGAGAAATGTTGAAGGACTCCTCTGGACTTCATGCTGAAAAGCCCGAGTCCGAGTCCGGACAGGTGAGTCGAGCCTGAGTCCAAGTCCTTGAAGGTGAGTCCGAGACCAATGAGCCCGAGTCACGAGTCCTTGAAAAAATGACTTTGAGTCCGGACTTGAGTCCGAATCCAGACTTGAGTACTCAGCCCTGAGCTTCGCCTCATCCTACCATCCTCTAATGTTAGAGGTATTCTGCCATAGAGGACCTTCCAGTTGGGGAGAGGTGCCAGCATCGTGAAATTTGCTTGAACAGCATGTCGTGGAAAATGTGTGCATTTTATGGGCATTTGATTGAAAAAAAATGAGCATAGGCAGCAGAAAATTTGTCTTTGGTAACGATTTGTTCCGTTCAATTTATTCTAAATTTTAAAGCAGGACATGTCTAGAGTTGTTTTGCACCGCCTCAAGCACTATATGTAGTGCCAAAGCAATCACGTAAACCCCTATACTGATGTGCACGAGCTCGGACCAAGTTGTTTTCGGGACTATTTCTTCATCAAGCTAGACATGTGCAGGCAGTGGTAAACCGTCGACGCGTATATACCCGCAGAAAATGACAAGTGTGGACTCCGTTAAGAGGAAGCACATTTAAATTATATCATTGACCTCCGGTGACTTTAAAATTCTCTACGTGTTGTTCAGCCAACAGTAGTCCACATTCTCCAAGTTTCGTTCAATACGACAAGTTAGAAAAACTGCATACATTATGCAAATTCGACCTCCCGTGACCATGAAATTGATCTCAAGTGTTTGGGAATTAAACAACAGTCCAAGTCCACAAGTCTTTTCATATCTCACGGAGGTTTACCTGTTTTTCGGGACAGGCTTTTGTCCCCAACCACAAGTTCTGTGAAATCGGACTAACTCTGTGATTTTGCCAAAAAAAAGCTGACCTCCAGTGACTTGAAATATAGTCATGTTTTCGGGACCAAATTTCGACCCCCTATGCGCGAGAAAAGGTTAATATATATCAGGACAAATATATATTATCTATTGTTAAAAATAAGTATGCCGATGGGGAGAAAATTTATGCCCCTTATTTCAAGAAATATTATTTGCCAAATCAAGCTATTTTTTGCTTGTGGAAATACTTTATTCACAATGGAAAACCACGTCCCCTCAAAAAAATATTTCAGAGCCATTAATATGTTCGATGGGAAAATATGAAATAAACAGAAATACGTTTCCCAATTATGAATATATGTAGAGAATTTCATTTGCAACAATAATTGTTTGCAAACAATAAAAATAATGTTCGCAAACGAAAGATTTTTTTTGCAATGAAATTTCAGTCTCTTCACAATTATAATATCAACGTAAAAAATATTATTAACGTAGTCTTTGCAACCATGATATGTTTGCAACAAAATTTATGTGCAACGGAAATTTGTGCTCTGCCATATAGTTATCAACGAAAAAATAATATTATTTCCAAAAAAAAAACCGGGGGTAGTATTAGTTCCGTCATCCGGATTCATCGATTCCCTGGAGTAGCAAGTAGCATCACGCCACGACGCGCTGCAACACGCGTAAGCGAAACTACTACTATACTAGGCCTTGTAGAGCTGGCCTGAACTGGGACCCAGATACCCTTGAGTGACAAATAGTCGTTCATATCCCCGCTCCGGCGTACGGAACAGGTAGCCAGCTCCTGCTGAAATCCACTTGGATAGTATTGTAGTAACAGTAACAGTGAGTGGGGACACTGTTACTGGGAGTGTTAAGGGGTTAGCATTCGGCCTAGGTGCCGGTGCAGACACAGGTTTGCAATCCTCCTGTCCTAATGGCGACTCAATCAAGTTTGACAGCCTCTCAACTGATTGCGTTACTGCGTCCATTATACCCGGCGTAAAAAGTAGCAGTAAGTTAGTCCTTGTAGTTGTATTTGTAACACCATGCATGTACAAGGTACCGGGAAAAATCGCCCGCGATGCCGGGCCGCGGGTATTTTTCTGAGGAAGGGTGAATGCAAACTGGATGTCCATGATTTACATGTGCTCGAAATCACGGTTAGGATTGAGTAACATGGATCTTAAAAGTCTTGCGCCGTTCGCCGCAGTTATAGTTGGACGTTGAAACGCATGGTGATGGTGGAAATGTAATATAAGTCGGGAATATCAAGTTCGATAATCTCCTCTAAGCATGACATTACAGCCTGGTGCTCAAATTACTGAGGAAAACAATTACGCGAGCATGCCTCGGTCATCGGGTGTTCCAACTTCCACAATTTACGAAGACAACTCCAAGGAATGGAATCACTTGCGAGCATTTCATTCCGTTATTCTGGACCCCATCGAGTCGACAAGCCAATGCATATCATATGATAAACCACTTGAACAAACATAGTTCGTGTGGAGATTGCTATTCCTCCTAATCAGTTTCCTTCCTTTATCAGCCCTTGAAATCGGTATCAATAGTACGAAACTGGAAAGCCGCGGTTGCCGGTTGACGGAATGCCACGCAGGTACCCCAAGTCAGAGTAACAGGAGATCACGCCTGCCATTTCACGGCCATCACCGGTACTCTGACGATTAGAAGCAACGGCTTGTCCATGAGGCTACGTGAAATATTATTATTTTTTCGTTGCAACACATATTTTTGACCGCAAATTATTTTCTTTGCAACCAAAATAATTGTAGCCAATATATTTTCTTTTAAACATTTTTCCTAGTATCTACAATATCTTCGTGTTCGGAAAAGTTTCTTGTCCATGGACAAGATGCAATGAAATATATTTTGCCCGCCCTCCCCACCAAACACATTTTGTAGACAATCCCCACCGCCACACCGTATTTTCCTGTCTGTACAATTATTTCATGGAAAACATAAAAAACGGCAACGTATATTTTTGGCAAACAATAAACGTGTTCGTTTTGTTGTTTTTGTTTTATTTTTTTAAATGAACTAGATCTACATTATTGTCTTCATAAGGAAACTTATTTCTTTGAAGAACTTGTTTTCCACCGAAAACATATTTGTCTCCGAAATATGTTTGAGGGGCAAACAATTTTCCATCGTGAATAAATGTTTCACGATCCGACAAAATTTCTTGATTTGGCATATATATTTTTCTTGAAAATTTTAAAAATTATATTCCCTGTTCTCGCGCCATACCACCCCAGTTTCGTGTAAATCGGACTAACAGTATTTCGTGTGAAACCCGCCAAAAAGAGGGCCAGCGGACATCAGTACAAGCCCACTTGAACTCCTCCGAGATTTCACTAGGACGACATGCTGTACCGTGTCAACGTATTCCCGCCGTACCATCCAAGTATGACTGGGCTCGGACGTGCTTGACTTCGGTGATCGGACGAGAAACCGGTATACTCAAGGTAATAGGCCGTAGGCAACAGAGAATCGAACATTGACCGGACATTATGGCCCTATACGTGATACCACATTAAACGCCCTCTCTATGACGCTATAAACTTTTGTACAGCGCTCCGACAACCGGCAGAAGTAATGACACCAAAGCTACCAGACTACTTTTGTCGCAGAACGGAAACGCCCCCCCCCCCCTTCCTTCAAGGTTGCTGGACTCTGACGTTTGCCACTCAACATTGAGGGGGGGGGGGGGTTGTTGCAAAGACAGGATCGTGAATTTGCTAGTCGTTGCGGACACCGTATCCCTCAGTCTCGTGTGTATGATACTTGATAATCCCGATTCACGCAATATGAAATTTATGAAGTGCGCCATCACAAATGGAATCAAATACCATTTCGAGTATGGGCACAGATTTCGTTGGGAAATTCGGAAAGGCTTGCCCAGAATGTCCAAATTGTCACAATTGCGCTTTGATTGAGTCATCCAAATGGTTAGCAGAATAGAATAAGGCCAAGAAGAATGAACCCTCAATCTGCATGCACCGAAATGAGATTGGGGGCTCATTTTTTTTTTTGACGGGGGTGGAATTTTAAATTTCAGACCCAGCCAGCCCTCTCAAAATCACAGTGTGAGTAATCTCCAGTAAATATAAGAAGGCAGGTATCAGACTCTTTCGGGGTGAGGGACAGCCATTTAAGGCAGAGTTCTCGATACACATCTTAGCGAGGCATTTTCACTATTTTTTTTTTCTTTGGACTAACGGGAACTCCCCCCGCCCCTCCCCCTCCCTTCAAGGTTACTGACTCTGACAGCTTGCACTCAACATTGAGAGGGGGAGGGGGGTTCGTTGAATGGCGGATTGGGGATGTAGCTCGAGCGGATTACGGTATCCCTACAGTCTCGGTGTAGATACTTGGATAATTCCGATTTCCCCGCAATATAGAATTTCTGCAGTGCGCAGCACAACTGGGATCAAATCCCATTTCGAGTATGGGACCGATTTCGCATTGGAATTTCAAAAGGCTTTGCCAGAATCGTCCCAAATTTTCAACAATTTGCACTTTGATTGAGTCTATCCAAATGGTATAGCAGAATGGAATAAGGCCAAGAAGGATACCCCTCAATCTAGCATGCACAGAACTGGAATTATGGGGGCCCATTTTTTTTACTGTTGGGGGAATTCATCTTTCAGAACCAGCCAGCCACTCAAAATCACAGCAGTTGAGTACTCCCAGTAAAATTGAAAGATAGGCAGGGTACGACTCTACGCGGGGCGAGGGACAGCCTATTTTATGCAAGAGTTCTCGAGTACAATTTTAGCGGCCTTTTTCAATATTTTTTTTTTTTTTTTTACTTGTAATAACTAGACGCACACGCGAATTCAAACGGTTCGACTTGTCCAGTTCCGTTTAAAAGACGTACATTATGTATACACAGTAACGCCCTTCTCTGTGCGATATAAACCTTTGTACAGCGCTCCGACAATCCCTTGGCATAAGAAATGACACCAAAACTACACAGACTATCTTGTCGCAGAACGGGAACTCCCTCGCCCCTCCCCTCCCTTCAAGGTGCTGACTCTGACAGTTTGCACTCAACAGAGAGGGGCGGGGGGGGGGGGTGGCTAGCAGAATGGATAAGGCCAAGAAGGATGAACCCTCACTCTAGCATGCACCGAACTAGAATTAGGGGGGCCATTTTGACGGGGTAGAAAGAAATTCCGCTTCAGACCACAGCCAGCCATCCCAAAAATCATAGTGTGAATACTTCCAGTAAAACTGTAAGATAAGCAGTGTATCAGACTTACTCCGGCGAGATAGCTCATTTTAGGCAGAGTTCTACGATACGTCTTTGCGAGAACGATCTTCGCGGCCTTTTTTCACTATTTTGTTTTACTTTGGTCACCTAACTAGACTTGATACACAGTGACGCCCTCCTCTATGTACGCCATAAACATTTGTACCCTTCTATGTACGCTTATAAACATTTGATTGTTTGTTATGGCTATTAATCCCATTTCTCAGACCCAGCCAGATCTACAGTAGGTATAGGCAAAGAAGATCGAACATTGACCGACGTTATGGCGATAACATACGATCTCGAGGCGTATACTGTAGGTGATCCCCACCCCCACCCCTCCCCAGTACAATGTTGAAAACTACCAACATTGTTGAATGCGGCAGTGTTGGGGTCTCAGATCAGCAGATGATGACGATATGGGGCGAATTTCTAAAATCGACTCGACATTCGGCGGGAAAATCCAGTGTAAGTGGTCAAGGAATTCATACGCGACTAACAATTGCGTAATTGCTCCAAAACCCCAGCCAGCTCTCCCATAATCTGTGTGTACTCTCCAGTATACCCGACAAGAGAGGCAGTACATCAGACTGACCCGGTGAAAAGCGAGTTGTTCAGGCGGGAACCTCGATGGAAAGCGTGGGGGGGCCTATTTTTGATTATGGTATAAAATATTGTCTGGGGCCCGATTCTTTGTTATGGCTATTAATCCCATTTCTCAGGACCCAGCCAGATTTCACCAAAATACCAGTGTGAGTACTCTCCGGTAACCTCGATAAGATAGGCAAGGGCATCAGGGCCGATGAATCAGGGCAAAATATGCTCATTAGGCAGTATCCTCGAGAGAAGCTTAGGGCCTATTCTTTTTCTTATGGTGTAATAATCCTATTGCTCCGCCCACTTGTGCCGAGGTAAATCTATTGCTACCTTTCCGTGTGAAGTGAATCATTTGGTCTGCACTCAACAGTTCTGTCAATGGTCTGCGTGGAACGAGCACGGTCATAATGAGGCGGAGTACGACTCTCACTGGTCGTTGTAACTGCAATCTTGATGAAAACATTGTTGAAACACTTTTGCCATACCCGACTTAGACCGCAGCTAATCTGGGGGAAGAAAGGAGGGGGCACAAACAAGGGCGGCGATCATGTGGGGGGGGGGGGGGGACGGGGACGCGTCCCCCAATATTGGTTGGGGGGGACGAATGCATTTGTCCCCCACCCCCCCCGCCCCAATATTTGGAGCCCGACTTGCTATGTCGCTGACAATGTATCCGACATATCCTGCAGCAGCCGTGTAAACAAATCATGATGACCAAATGATAGAGTTTGAGGGAACTATGCCGGCTCCATTTTCGATATTTCATGTGTCGGTAGGTTCAGACATATGATGTGCCTTCTGAGACAATGATGTTCTGAACAAAAAAATGCCCCTGAAAATTTACTTCTGGTTGTTCTTAATTATAATGGAGAAGGGTCTCCTCCAATCCCTATCGTTTACATAAAACTAGCTTCACCAGCTTAAGGTGTTGTCTTCCTTCATGGGACGTTGTCAAACATATCGCTATCTTGAGATGAAGGGGGTTTGAGACGACGGGGGGCTTAGGTTCGACCACCTGCGCGGATCTCGTGAATCTATTTATTATGGTGCGGACCACTTGTTAAAGTGATGTGCACTAGCTGTGCACTTACTATCACTATGAGGACACGGCTGCGGCAGCGAAAATGCAAACAGGGAACGCCACAAATACGAAAGACAGATTCAAAATTCAAGTGAAGAAAAAGGCTGTCCAAAAGTGAAGTCCAAATTATGCCTGAATGTTTGATGAAGCACAAAAGTGTTAAATCGTGGTTATTTGAAGGGAAAGCATGTTGGGGGATGAGGCTATCTACACCTGGCGGGACCTATGATTTGTTTTTGCAAAATATGGTCTATCTGCAAATTTTAAAATAGAGTGTATACGGCAATCAATTTATGGGCGTGCGAAACTTTTTTGAAAGTTGGTTGCATGCACGGTGACCATACTAAGGGGGCAGGCACACGGTGCCGGGTGGAAAACCCCATAAAAAAAGTCATCGAAGATTCGGTCAGAAACGCCCACCAATTTCGTGCAAAGACCATTATTAAAAATTTTGGTGAAGGAAAAGTTTATATCAAAAGATTGCCTGTCTTTTAGATGGCATGTCCAAAAGTTGTCTTTTTTAATAATTTTCGCCGCGCTTCTGCGCGCAGTTGCTGGTTACTTTCTGTGTTTATTACTCATGGACACAAGTCTGGCCTCCAAGTATTGAAATGTCCCTCTCCCATGCGCATCTGTGGTCCGACAGAAGATAAAAACGGGTGGCCTGGTTGAATCTTTAAGTGAAGAACTCAGCTTGCACTATCGTAAGTGTATAGGTTCAGAGAGTGGTCAGTCTGCAATTTGTCGATGTTGGTCAAATTGGGACCTTGCAAATCTCGCGCTTTCGCGCGCGAATCCGTAGTTGGTGGTGGCATTGTCATTTCGAGATTTTGATCCGTTCATGACGAAACTTCTCACTTGCATCGTATTTCAGAATGTCACAGCAGTCCCAACGCAAAACCTTGAAGTGATTCCTCTATTTGCGATAAGTTTGGGAGAAAGAACCCTTCCCGGAAATAAAAAAATTGTATCAATGTAGGGTATACTGCTTCTGACTGTCCCATGAGGCTATGGGAAGTGCCGTTTACCTGCAATCTAGGGGGGTGGGGTGGTCTGGCAAAACTGAAAAATTTTCTTGTACGCTAGCACCAACCTGTGGTGGCGCTAGCTTAGATGGTATTCATAGGGTCCGTCCGCCCCCCCCAACCGCCAACAAAAAATCGCCGCCCTTGGGTCATTCAACAGATTTTGATACTGAATCCTTGGCGGTAGTGAACGATGAAATGTTACCTTCAGTCCTACACCTAGTCTGATTCATTAGATATTAAACTTTTGGAACACCTTGTCCTTGAACACCCTTGAATATGTTACTCACCTCTCACATAATGTCAACAATGCCAAGCACTGTCACTATCTGTGGGGTTTAAAAATGTAAAGTTGGTGCGTGGTCGAACTTGACTGGTTCCGCTAATCGTTATACGCAATGATCTTTAGGGGAGTGCTCCAATTGATAATGATGAATAGTGACGCATAATAAGCTTTTTCTTTTCCCAATAATGATAGCGGTATGAAATCCATAGTTTTGCGAGGAGGTGATATATTTCAGAAGTAATAATGATGTATTTCTTACTAATGGACAGGGCCATGTACACCTTTGAATTAAGGAATAGGGACGTTAAATTGCTTCAATAGGAAGTTAATTTTTTCCCATAGATCAATCGCACCGTGATGTGGCATCACTGTCGGATTTCATTCCGTTTCAAAGCCGTAGTGCAACTTTATAACGGGGGGGGGGGGGGCTTGGTCGGTGGGTTCGTCAGAAGATCTAAGCGGAGCGACCTTTGTCCATGGGTTGGCGTTGTATTTGGATTATTATTTATATATACTGAAATTTGTCTCCATCCCTTCAGACCAATTTCAGATTATTTAAATACTTTTCATGGCCATACTCACGTGAATACCGCTTAATCATGGGGTCCTGCCGCATCACACCCTCCCGCGCTATGGAATCCGAAGCCGTTATATCCCCTCCACACCCTAGATAAAGTCAGTGAATAATTTGGTTTGTCAGCAGTTCAAAGGGGAGGAAACTTGTTACAATGCCTCTCAGGCTCTTGCACTGCACGGTATGCTAACATTAAGTACTGCATTTATGGTATGTACAATGTATGAGGGTACGAAAAAAGAGAAAACTCCGGATTTATATCACTGATGTTAAAAATGGTAATTTCAGTTAAAATAACGATTAGGCTAAATTTGCAATATTTAACGACAGCGAAGCTAGGATAGGCTCAGACCTACGCTAGTTAGTGTTATGTATTGATAGACATGGAACATTTGGCCTTGTTTGGAAATTATTTTTCATATTATAGTCTTAGGATAACAGCACGCCCCTTCAACTTGAAGTGTTCAGTTGGGCATACATATCCAGTTCTAGTCCATATATCGGGTCATTGTCGTTTGTAAAATAGGAAATACCTATACGGATTCCAAAATATATCATTGGCTGTAGTAACGTTTTTTGCTGTGTTTATGAAATCAAATCTCGATTAAGAAACATTTCGTTTGACTATCAACCTAAGAATAAATTTTATGTGGACAACTAATGCCGTATAGCTAAGCCGTTAAGCTATAAACACTACGTTATAGACAAATCCAACGTATCTGATACAATCGGACCAGCCGAGTCTTCTATGTTTTCGGGAATCAATTCGTTGTTTTCGAAGGCCTTTTACTAACATAGAGTTTTATACTAAGAAGGAATCGATTCTTTTTTTTTTGTTTTGATGTCTTCTCGACAGCCCAACCGGAGTCACCGCGTGAATTGTGCTTGAGTCCTTGCCCTACCTGTCTGAGTGTTTAAATCAACAGTGACGCAGTAGGGATTGTGAAACGTGTTTTCACGATTTCATTATTTTTCGTTAGATAACCCTCTCGCCCTCTCTTACTGTGCTGTCAACCTAAACGGTTTCTGTTTCTGAAGTATAGTCAGTATGTGATAATGTGCGGCTTCAAAATATTTCTTCCGCATAAAGGTTTCAGAGGGAAATGTTCGTTGATTTCACAGTCAGGCGACGGCGCATCTTCTACCGTTCACCGATTATCAGGAGGCACATGACATAGAGAATCCGCATATGAAGCTTGGAATTTTTTTGATCTTCTCAAACACATTCAAGCAAGATATAATATAAATCTCGAACCATTGCGTGCGGCTTCCAAGCACATCCATTCATAGTCTACACGAGCAACTATGCTCGAAACTAGAGAGTTTAGAGTTAAAATACACTCCTAGCGAAACAGCTGAAACATTCCTTCAGAAGCGAAAAAGCTTTGGCCTTCCACTTGGATAATGAATTTCAAGTGAGAGGTATTTCTTGGAAAAGTCTTTATGCACATTGTCTCGTTCTCTGTATTGATGAGGACAAACCCAAATTCTCGGTTGCCCACGTTGTGAATGAAGTTGACAATGTTATACGGACTTGCAGCAAATCTTCCGTCCCAGCGCATCTGATGTTCCATGTCGAGCATTGCCAGATTACGTTACACATGAATCGAAAGCGCTCAGTTTCTGTAATGGTCACAAAACGTTTTCAACTTCAACGGATTGAAACCTTGTTGAAAAGCGTCAAATCAGAGTGAGGAATGTGGACTGATGTCAACAATTAAAGCGTTCAGTCAATAACAGTAGGATTCTAGTGATGATAGTCTCCACGTTGTTGCAACAACCAGGAGTTATCGAATTCCATGACTGAAAACAAGAGGTTTTGCCACAGATTACATCAGAACACAGGTATATTGCAGTTCCATACAGACCGATCGATGTTCTTCTTATATGGGAATGTGCTCACAACAAGGGTTCGGCGGCACCAGTACCTCTCGACCAGACACAAAATATAAGGCATTTGTCACCATAGGGGAATGCTCCAAAAAAACGATAGACACGTTTTGCGTGCCACGTACACGTCGGGGAACTTGCAAGTGTTGCTTTCATACCAATTGAGCGAAGCCAAGGTAATGGTAAACAGTGTATATACAATTATGTGGTGGAACGCATAATGTCTGTTCCGATCAGATTGAAATCATGAAACTATTTAGGGAGAACAGAGTTAAGATTTATGGTTACTCCACGCAAGATGTAGCATAAAACATAGGATAGGGAGTAACTGTTTTAGTTGAGCAGATAATGAGATTATGCGATCTATACTTGTAATTGTGATTCTTACCGATGGGATTCTAGTAGTTGTTGAGCGAGGCTTACATATTTGATTTTGTGACGAACTATTCACAATTGTTCTTGTGCATGATAGGCAGTAAGCACAATATTTTTGTAACGTAAATAAACACTTTGGTGAGGGTAATTGCAACTTTATAGTAAAGAATGCTCGATATTTCACCCATTCAGTTTCTGACGTTACTTGCGATGACAAGCGTTCATGAACATGAAAATAAGAGGCGAGACTGGCATCATTTTCAATTTTTCGCGAGTTTTGAAATCATCAAATTATTTCAAGATATCAGAGAGCATGTGAAGATGTATATTAAGTATTTGGTATAAATTTAGATCAACAAAGCCTTCCTTGCAAGCATGACTACTTTCTTCAATGGGTGATTAAAATCATGGATAAGGCGTTTTCGCACAACAAGAAGATGTTTGATTTTCGTGGCCAGAATATATCCACCCCCCCCACAATCCTAGGCTGTGCAAGTACTAACGTTTGTTATGAAACAAGACATTTAACTTGTCATAGAATGGTTTCAAAAATGTTTTATTTGTCAGCATTGACAGTCACGGAGGTTAGGGTAATGGGAGTAGTGTTTCGCCAGTTAATACACCCACAGCGTACTTCTTATGTTTCATGCAGTGCTGTTCAATTTGATCTCATTGACCCACACTATGAACGATATATCTTAATTTTTTTACTCTGTATATAATAAGCCTCAGAGCAAGTGATTGTCACATATTATTGACGGGTGCCTTAGACTGAATTCTAAAACGGGAATATTTTTTTTTTTAAATCCCACTTTTTCTGACTGTATTAACATTTTGCACGTGTTTATACGCTGTACATTCCGACACGGTTCACTTCTTTCTATATAATAATATATATATATAATATAATATGATATATATATATATAATAATATATATAATATATATATAGAGATATATATATATTATATATATATATTAGATATATATATATAATATATATAGATATAATAATATATAGTATATAATATATTATATATAATATATATATATATAGATATACCTAGATATATATATATATATATATATATAGATATATATATATATTATATATAGATATATATATATATATATCTATATATATATATATATTACCACGCATGTGTTCGGATTCATACTCGTGTGTATGTGACATGTGTCCGTGTCTGTGTTACGGTGATAAACAATTGATCAATCATACCACAAGGATGTAAAGGCGTAACAGTTGTACAGCCGAAATCTTATCGTCGGGAAACACATTTTCAACTTTCAAAAAGTTTGCGTCCGATAAAGATGGGTTCGATGTGGGCTTCTGATACGGGGAATACACTGGGAACTTACTTCGGTGTGAATATGGGTCATTTTGGTAAGCAAAATAAGGAAACAATGTGATGCTGTACATAATCGTCTATTTGGGCCAGTTTTTAGTGGTACCGCCGATAACTAGCTTGGTTGACTGAGTTCTAACTTCCCTATTGTCCTGCGAGGATTAACAAATGAAAAAAAAATTGCAGTAGATTGATGCATTCCACTAAAATTGGTTCATCAATAGCGCTCCCAAAATAAATGGACACGTTTAAACATCTGATTCAGTCTTGTGCAAAGGTTCCAGCTTCGAGCCCCAAGTTGCAGTTTGTATTAAGCTAATCTTTTGGAGGGGAATGACGGCTCCCGATTCCGACCCCCTTGGTCCGTTAGTACGTGCGAAGCATGGATGTCAGAATGATATGATGTGGTCATAACATAGAGGTGTTTGGAATATAGGATGGACATTTCCAGTAATTGAGAAATTGAGTTGCCTTGCAAGTTTAAAATCCAAGAGTCGAGAAACGTTTTGAAAGGGATGGAGTGCAAAAATGTAAATTTGCTCACGGAAGTTCCAATGGCCTACAAGTAAAACCTATGGATTCATATTCATCATATCTTCGCGAACGTTGATATAAAGTTCAGAATGACTTGGACGAGATGGGGCTTGTTGTTCTCAAAATTCAGAATCGACTAATGTTCGTTGGGATTTCAAACCTCCCTATAAGCCTATAAGGTAAATCGGAGCAACACTGCCACACAGGTAATAATATTTTAATATTATTTTGAATAATGGGTTGTAATTGATGGGACCCAGTTGGTTCGGGTGGCAGATTTTCATGGGCGAACGATAGGCTGCTCGTTCCTGGTCGCCCTTAGGTACTGCATTGCCCTCACTCCCTCATGCTGGAAATGTAAGGTTGTGGTGATTCATGATCTTATCTCTTTCTTATTACGGCTAAAGTTACCTCTTTCCAGTATTGTTGTTTACGTGTAGGCTATCGCCATCTATTGTCGCATCCTATGGTTGTTTCAATTTCGATGCCTGATAGAGATATAACTTCCAAAATGTTTCATTCAAATTCACCTGCTCCCTATTATTTTTCATCTTCACCCGTTGTTTGGCAACTGTAGTCTTGTTCTAAAAAAAAAAAACGGTTCATATCCGGCTTTCACGCTGTATAACGTGAATACTGCCCCTCAGAAAAAAGTGGGGGTTCTTGTTCAATATATCTGTTACTGCAATAGAGGGGACATTTACACACACCAGCATTACATGATCATTTTCTTTACCCACCGGCATAAATAAGTGTTTGTTTCAATAACGTCTGTTTGAGGGAATTAGGCTATAATTTTGAGTGTCCCCGGTACCGACTTTACATTCTCTAGTGTTCCGTCAGATGTTTATGGGGTCTCCACCTACCGCTGAAATCCATGCCCTGCCCCGAAGCAAACAACCTCGTTCAGAGTGAGCGCATGGAATGATGTCCCATTTGAGCCTTATGCTTCGAAATACCCTACCTGTTGTTCATGTCTCGTCTTGTCTGTACTATGGGGCAGGTCCAACTGTATTCCATATTCCCCAAGTTTGGTAAACCGGGGTTCGATTCCTGTCGGGTCATACCAAAAGCTTGTAAAAAATGGTACCTGACTGAGCTGACTGAGCTGTTGCCTTCTCGCTGGGCGCTCAGCACAGGATTGGAGCAGGGACAAACGATTGGTAGGCAATTTGCAAGCCGTATGCGTGTGATTATCCCACCCCCGAGTGGTTGGCACATTGGTAGAGCGGGGTTCGATGTCCCGATAGGGTCTATCAAGACTTTAAAATCGTACATTTGCCTTACTCTGGGCGCTCCGTACAAGGGATTGAGCAGGGACAAAGAGAGGTACGCAATTTGCAAGTTGCGTCTGCTTGTGATTACCCCCACGCCACATTAAGGTAACGCCAAGAGGCATTGCCTTAGTCCGTGTACCTGATGGGGGATTCGCAGCTGACAATAGGATGCAGTATCCAGATCTACAGCCTGCTGGGCCTGAAAAGGAACGATCCTCTGTTCGGCAGATAGACCATAGCAAACAGTTTTGTTAAATACGCACAAAGTTAGAAAAATCGCACTGCGTATGCAATTTAACCTCTTGTGGACCTTGAAATGCCTTCGTTTTGTTAAGGACTAACAGCAGTCAACATCCACCGAGTTTTTTGTTCAAATCCGACGCAGTTAGGAAATAAATTGCGGAAAAAACACAAATTTGACCTTGGGAAACTTGAAATCAACATCAAGTTATTCGGGACCAATGTTTGCCTCCACCCACCAAGTTTCGGGACTAACTCTGTATTCGCAAAGAAAAAAACACAAATTGACATCCGGTGTCTGTGAGAATCACCCTCTTTCGGATGACTCGGTATTTTTGTTTAAAACCTGCAAAATTGAGAGCAGGCAGGCATGAGTCATGCCCACTTTCGAACTTCATCCCAGATTAATAGGCGGACATGTGTACGAAGTTCTATATCACATAGGATAAAGCGTTACAAGAGTTATTGCGTAACGGCTGAGTTTCCGGCGGCGGCGGTAGAGACGGCGGGAGGGCTACTACACCAACAACCATAATATCCCAAACCATATATCCCCGGACAACTTCAGTGTCCGCAGGTGGCAGATGATGAACCGAATAACCCACCTAGTTATAGTTTTTTTATCGCACCTATTGAAAATGCAAGATTATTTCTTTACACAAACGAGTAGGCGTCAGGTGTGCAATATGCACAAATTGCCATAAACAACTACCGAAAAAGCGCAACCCATTCCCTATCCGGATGACTAAGACAAGGTGGAAACGGAAACAAGGTGAAAAGTTACCCAATGGTCACCCGAAATGCCCCCACTCTCGACCAAAACGCGACACACGGAACAAGGACGGCATTAAATAAGGTGGGTATATTTAAACAAATGCATTAAACGGCCACCTGAAAATGGCGAAATTTGCTCATGAGAAAATGAAAACGCTAATAGTTTCCAAACTACAGGCACTAATTGCACAAAGCTATCGCGTGAACAAGACAAATTTTCCTTAGAAAATAAGACCAAGGTGAAAGCAAACAAATCGTTCTCCTCTTATGTATACCCACTTGACTAGGCCCGATGCCAATATTTTTATCTAAGGACACAGGGCCTGTGCAATAATCGTCGAAGCTATACGGAAGAATTTGCAGGCTATTTCGTCCAAAAGGGCCCAATAAAAGTATTGGGAACCCCCCCAAATTATCTATGAAAAACAAGTTGATGCGTTGCACCGATTTAGCATCCCGGAACGCAAGGCTTGACGCATTGGTATAAACAGAGTTCGTGGTTGAACAGTGAGATTTCAACAGGCCGCAAGTTCACCTTCATGGTTATGTTGTTATAGAGGCAAGGAGGACCGATAATCTCGTGGCGATTGGTGGGTGGAGTTTTGTTGATGTGAGGGTCTGAATTGAAGAGTTTTGAGAAGAGCCGACTATTGGTGTGAATTTTGTCAACTCTGTTTGGGGTGAAATTCCGTCTAACTGGTATTCCCAGTTCTTATTAGTTGGCGTTGGGTACCGTTCTCCAAATAGCTCTGAACAACCAACCTCTTCTTTCCGACATGCTTGTCGAAGTTTCTGGGAAGAGTACCATCATTATGGGTGATTTCAATTATCCAGATACTTTTTGGTCTGGAATGGTAGTAGTGGCAGTCAGGGATCTGGCTTTTTCAATGACACGCAGGATTGTTTCCTTTCTCACCATGTACATTTTCCTACCAGAAAGCATAATATTTTGGATTTAGTTTTGGCAGTGATCCTGATTCTGTATATAATGTAGAGAGCTTGGAGTAAGCTCGGTGCAAGTGATCACGAAATTTTAACTTTCAATGTTGTCTTGTTCCGTCAAGAGCCAACAGAGTGTAGAGCTGGTTCCCTCGTTTCGCGAAGGCCAATGTCGATGGCCGTTCTAGGTTTTTTAGCGAAGCAGATTGGCATAAATTGTTAGAAATTACGATCTGTTGACTCTTGGAATGGTTTCATTGAAAAGGTTAACGAGGTTTAGAAAGTTTACGGCCTTGGAGGAACGTCGCAGTAGAAACAGGAACCTTCTTGGATGAATAGGGAAGTTTCCTGGCCATCAACGTAAGCGCATTTATGGCAACGTTATCGTTCTTCTGGTCCAGTGTCCCTGATCTAAGCATTTCAAGTTCAGCAAAAGCTGGTCCAGCGGTTAGTTTCTGGTGCTACACTTGATTTTGAGAGGCAGATTGCCTCTATATCAAGGAATCCTCGTTGCATTTTTCTCTATGTAGGGGAAGCAGAAAGTCAAGGAAAAAAAACAGCATTGGTCCTTTGCTAGATTCCGACTCCGGTAGTACAGGATCCGATAGCCATGAGATGTCTAAGGTTCTCAATACTTATTTTCTCGTCTGTTTTTGGCCTCATGATAACTTGGATAATTTTGGTGGCCTAGTTGTCGGTGTTTCCTCCGCATAGTTGGTAATATGGTGGTGCTCGCCTGTAGTAAAGAGAAACTGCAGAGCTCAAATGATAAAGCTCCTGGTCCTGACGGAGTTTATCCTTTCTACTAAAATCCTTTGCCCGACGAGTTGTCTATTCCATCAGCTATTTTTCAATACGACTGGCAAGAAGGTAATGTCTCGATGATTGGAGGAGAGCAAAATGGTTTCTCTGTTTTTCAGAAAGTACCGTCTCTTACTTGTAATTACAGGCCATTCAGTTCTTACTATGTTGTCTGCAAGGTAATGGAATTAATCATTCGGGATCAATATGGTTGATTATTTCAAGGAGTCATAGTCCTGATTAGGGATTTCTCAGCATGGGTTTTCGGAAAATCGTTCGGTGTTTGACTAATCTCTTGTAATTTATAGAAGATGTTACATGTTCTGTTGACAACGTCAATTGCTGTTAATATAATTTTCCAGGACTTTCATAAAGCTTTTGACAAGTTCCTCATGAGCGTCTCTTGCTCAAAGTGGAGAGCTTTGGCATTGTAGGGGAATGTCCTTAAGTGGATTCGTGAGTGGCTTCATATAGGGACGGTTGTCATTAATGGGCGGTCGTCCTTCTTGGCAAAAGGTCACTATGGTGTTCCCCAATGATCGGTTTCTCGTGCCGTACTCTTTCTGGCGTATATTGCGATCTTGAAGGTTCTGTTCATTCCATGGTTAAGAAGTTCGCAGACAGATACCAAGTTGTACGGGGTCGGTTCGAATGAGATGCTGAATTGTTCAAGGATCTGAATATAATTCTCCGAATGGTCTCCTGATTGGCAAATGTTTTCAATGTCGCACAAATGCAAGTGTGCTGTTGGTTTTTCCATACACGCAACGCTTCCTCAAGTTAAATGTCCAAATATCAGAGGTTATTTCAGAAAAAGACCTTGGGGTTTGTTTTGATTCTTCTTTGAAACCTTTCCAAGGCAGGGGCCGAAGCAGCTGCTAGAAGAGGTAAATTGGAGTCTTGGCTTGATTAGGACGTCACTTCGGTCCTGATAATGATATTGTTGTACGGCTGTTTAAGCAACTGGTAAGACCGAAGCGTTCAAAACAGTTTGATTATTTTTTTCAGGAATCACAGCGGATAGTTAGTGGTTGGTTCATTTTTCTGTCTGGGATGTTGTGGCTCGGGGTCGTTATGAGGAATTTTGTCCTCCGACCCTTATTCACTAAAATAAACTAAACTGAAACAGCAAGGGGCGGGATCAATTAGCTACATCCACATTTCACCACGAATCGGAGGAAACCATATTCAATGACATACTGAAGCGGAATCCGAATTTATTATCTTATTTCAAACCCAATTTCCTCATTGAACGCGCACTGGGAGCAGGAACAGGTGTTTCAACGTACCGCATTTGCGACGGCATTGAATCGCTTCAAAGGGGGTTTTCATTTTCGGACGGCAATACTTTCTGCCGGGTTGCCTTTGCCGTACTAGTGTGAAACAGCAACAAACATTTATACCCGTTGCTGCCGATTTTTTTTTGTCGTTGCCGTTGCCCGTGATCACACTTTATTCAACTCGGATCTGAATGATGGCTGTTGGAGCAATCAACATGTTGATGCCTCTGCTGACGAACTGTTTGTCAGTAGGTATGAGAACGGTTGATCAATGTGATGGAGAAACACGCACCGAGAGTCACACGGCAAGTCAACCACAGAAGAAACACCATGGCAGGATGCCCACTTCAGACAGCTTCGCCGGCAAAGAAGGTCATGTGAACGACAATGGAGGAATACTAAGCTCCACGTCCATCGTCAAATCTTCGAAGTCAAACGTGATGAACTCAGTTGCTACGTTAACAAATGTAAGATTGATATTTAAAAAGTAAGTTTGCTTAAAATAATCGGAGATTGACATAATGTGTTGTTGAACAGTTTTTGATTGAAACCAATACCTCGTGGTGGCCACACCGACTAACCAATTTAAAAGGTGTATCATGTTTGCCCTTCCTTCATCGACAAGACTTGATAGCTAACAAGTGAGCGGGAAAATGTTGCACACCCATCCAAGCTCGCTTATGTTATTCCCACCTGGCTATGAAGGAGACATTTGAAGTCTCACTGCCACTACTCACAACTATGATTAAAAAATCTTTGGAATCTGGCACCGTCCTCAGTGCAACTAAAAAATCTATGGTAACACCCAATTCTTAAAAACTATTTCCTTGATCAGTGTAAGACCTGTTTCAAACTGTCTTTTCCTTGGTTTTTGAAAACAATGAGCGTCTGCGTATAAGAGGTCATTCAGTGAAACTGCCCTTTTAAAGTCCATAACGACATTGTCTGCAGCCTGGATAAAAACGAGGCTGTTCTTCTGGCACTATTGACTTGAGTTCTGCGTTTGATACCATTGATCATGGGCTATCTGGGTTGATGGAAGAAACCTTCATGCTATTTGACTTCATGGATGTTCTAAGCAAAGCAAATTGTAGTATCGACGGGGAGTTCTCCACCGCTGGGCCTGTCAACAAAGGGGTTACACAGGGATCTGTGCTCGGCACTGTTTTGTTTTCTATTCACACATGCCCATTCAGCAGATAGCTCCAGAGATATCCGATTCAGTTACTCATACATATGCTGATGGTAATCCAGCCGTATATATCCTACGACCCTTCAACCAGCCAGCGTCCAGTGTGCCATTGAAAAATTTGCAACATTGTTCACTGAAAGTATGGTTGGATTTGTCTCGAATTATCTGAAACTGAAATGAATAAAAAACAGACAGAAATCAACATAATTGTCTCAGTATCACATCGTATGTATAGTGGCCCACCCATTGTTTTAGATGGTTGTGTTAATCACTACATCTAGCGTGTGCAATAAAACCTTGGCGTTTTGGCGATGACAAGCTTGCCATGGTTTCCAAGATATCGAGAGTTTGTCAAGGCGTGCACTTACCACCTTCGCAAAATTAGAAGAGAGTTGATGGCGCTGTCTCTCTACTGGCGCTTGTAAAGCCGCGATTCAGAGTTAGTTCGTGTCTAAACGACTACTGCCAGGCTCTTGAGAATGGGTGTACCTCATTAATCAGATTCGGCTACAGAAATATCCATAACAAAGCTGCCCATATTATTGCAAAAGAGTTCCGATATCGAAACATATTACGCCAATCCTTAAAGAGCCTGATGCACGGCTACCATTGTCAGCAGCGAGACAGTTCGATCCTTGAATATGCATGGGCCTTTCCACAGTAATGGGGTTACCAAATGATTGTCATCACAATGCTTGAGTTGAAGGGATCATGTAAATCTGCTATAAATATAGTGGACATGTTGGGAAAAAGGATGTACAGGTCAAAAAAGATAATATAAACAATATTGGCATTTTTATACATTCATTTTTATTTTGGGGAGATTTTATCTTTATATTGAACCATGATATAAAGGCTCCCTTATTTGTGACTCAATTGCTCAGGAATTTTCGAAATTGTTAAGAAAAAGGGGCACCTCCCTAGCTACCAGTCCTATCAGGTTTTCTTACTTGACAGCATCCTGAAAATTAAAATATAAACTCTTCAAATGAGATATGGACTGTGCCCGACAGACCACATGTTTGTACATGTAAGGTATTGTAACAGTATCCGTCCAACAGGTTTCCACGCGCGCATTACCTGCCCTCTTTTGTTGAACCCAACACTTTTGTTTAACATAACCATTTTAAACCCTAATTGCTCAAACAAAAAAACACTGGAAGGGTAAATTACTTTCGCTAAATCGTTACGGGCTATTAATGCCACCACAGAAATGTCGTCCACACAATGTAACGTATGTATGTAACATATGAAAGACTAGATAATTTCTGGATAATTACTAAGGTAAACTTCAAATGTAGTTGTTGCTTTTAGAGCAGTTTCTTTTCATAATGAACACAGAAGTTGTTAGTTGTTGAATATAACATTTAGCATCGCAAAAGAGGTAGTTAGGTCCGTCACCGTCACGCCATGAACATTTGTCCGTCCATGTTACATAAGTTACAAAAAAATGTCAAGGATTTTCAAAAATTTACTTCTTCAGCATGCACAATGTGCTGAAATAAAAAACCCAATTTTGATGTTGGCTCATTTGATCTAACCATGGTCTCGCAGCAAAAACAGATCAACTTAAGTAGGGAAATGTCCGTCGTTACAGACGTTACATCGGGGGGTCAGGGAAAGGCATATAATTATATGCATTACAGATGGGTGGTAAGGGTGATGATGCCGATTCTGAGGAAAGAAAATATATTTGGGTCCTCAAATGTTCACATATTCTTTGATTTTGTGTAAAAACTTTTTTTTCAGATATAATATTCCCCAGTTTTAACATATTCTGTCCGTTCATGTTACGTACGTGAGTCTGCTTACTTTAAAACCAAACAGTATTTGCAAATGGTTTAATTGTCTCTTTTTATTATTTATATTTGAGGCACTTAGGCAACTATATTTACATTAAATGTCTTCAAAGAGAGGAACAAGGCATGTTGAATTGAAAAATTGTCTTCCAATGTCACATCTTGTCCCCATACTGTGGAAATTGCCCTAATAAGTGTCTCAACCACCTGGCTCCAAACTATCTTCAAGATCTGTTGTCACTCTCAGCCTGGTCGTGCACTATAAGATCGGCTCAATCGGATCAATCTATTCTGTGAAGAACTGAAGAAAGTCTCGCTAGCGAATGGGATGAGCTAAAGTCTGGTACTGCCTTCCAGGGGCGCGAATCTGTGTTTTGAATATTGGGGGGGGGGGACATATTATGGTAGCACCATCTAAGCGGGCGCCACCATGGTGGCGCGTGTAGCGTTATAGACGGAAATTTTTTTACAGACCCCCCAGACTGTAGGAACGGCATCTCTGGGGTCATATTATGGCAGTAGCAAATCCCTAAAATCGTCAAAAAAATTAAGAATTCATTATTTCTAGGAAAACGTTCTTGAAGGAATCTGATCGATGTGTATCCTCACAATTCGGGCCAGCCGCCACCATCAGTAGACGCGTAGGGTACAAGGGAAAATTTCGTTTTACAGACCTCGCAGATTGCAGGAAACGGCAATTCCCGCTCAGTATGGCAGTGAGCAACATCCCCAAAAACTGACAATAAATTTCTGAAATGTATATCTCGAGAAACACTCTTGTAGGAACTGATCTACGTTTATTATTCAATTCGACGCCACCATCAGTTGACGGCGTACCGTACAAGAAAATAGTCTTACATACCACCCCCCCCCCCCCACCAGATTGCAGGGAGCGGCACTTTTCCGCGACTTATGGCAGTATGCAATCAACTGAAATTGACAGTAAATTTCCGAAAACTGATCGATGTTAATCCTTACATTTCTTCATTCGTGGTCTCCATTCCTCCCATAGCCCATGGTCTTAGAGATATTCCATCGAGGACCCTTCCAATTGGGTTGGAGGCTTGCCCGCAGATGGAAATTGCTTGAACATCACTGTCAGCGAAAATGTGTGCATTTTTCGGGCATGCATGCATTTGATTGGAATGAATGGGAGCCAGTCAGCAGACAGTTTGGTCATTTTTCAGATGAGATTCTGCTCAAATTTTTCGTCCAAATTTCTCATGTCTCAGAATTGTTTCGCCGCGCCTGTATAGTTCCATACGTCAATCACGTAAAACTCCATACTAATGTGCACGATCCCCTGCCCTGTTGGTTTTCGTTACATATAGTGTCATCTTCTATTAAAAACAGCACGTCAGGCTGACAAAGCCAATCTGAACACTAAGGATCAGAAGTAGTTAGACTAAATGTGTGCAGTGTTTAAGAAAATCGGCAGTTGGATTCCTGGCATTGTTGTAGTGAGATCAAGTCTAAACCAAATTCTCCTCGTGGCCTACCTATATATTCACCAACACTTGAAGATGACAAGTATTATGGACAAATATCAGATTTGCCAGAATCTGACAAATTTATTGTACACGTGGGTCCACTGTATTAAACATGTAACGAAAAAGATAGGATACAGCGCGCGCAGCGCGATTTTTTTTTTGCATTTCGGCCTTCTCAACAAAAAATTTAAACAATCTAATAAGAAATTATGGGTAGACATGGTTGTTTTGGCCGTACTGTACATATGTTAAGGATTTTTTTCGCCAGTCCGCAAAATATTGGGGGGAGATTTGATTATTATTGTCCCCCACCAAAAATATTAGGGGGCACATGTCACCCTTGTCAAAGATGAAAGGAATCTATGGGAGGGCGCAGGCGCGTGTGTATGTAGGTCTCATGCCCTTGGGAACACGATAACTCTCGACAGCAAAGGTGTTAAAGGATCATGCTTGGTATTGTAGGTAAGCAATATGAAATAGATGATCCCAATTGTCTTTGGTTCTCGTCCAAGGTCAACAAGGGTTCAAGTCTGAAAACCATGAAAACCATAACTCATTGGGCCAACAAAGGCAGAGTAAGAGCATCAATACTTGGTATGTAGGCTGGTCATATGAAGTGCATATTCCAATTGCTCTGGGTCGATATCTGAGGTGAACAGAAGTAAAAATCCTTAAACCTTGTTTTAGGGTCAGGTCCAAGTTCATCTGAGTCAAACATAGGTCAAAAAATCTGCAAAACCTGCAAACATTGACAACTAGAGAACAAAAAGGTGTAGATGGTCCATAACGATAATGTTAGAGGTCAATAGAAGTCTGAAAACAGTGTAAATATGCTACCAAATGCAAAAGTCGAAGCTCATATATACTTAGTATGTGGGTGGCCATTATATCGAGTAGATGGTGATCCCTGTTGTTTTTAGGTTTGGTCCAAGTTCATCTGAGGTCAACAGAGTTCCAAAGTCTGAACACCTTATAGAAGGTGACAGATAACTACTCAATACAAAAGTGTAGAAGGACCAACAATCACAACGTAATCCATTCCATTTCACTCAAATTCACTCTCAATTTTAATTTCTTTTCATCTTATAGAAATTCATTTATTCGCGATCGTAATTATCGATATTATTAATCGTAATTACCGAAAAAACAAAAACTGGCTCGTCCGGGTTTTCCCCTCTGTTTTTACGCATGCGTTTCTAAATAAAAGACCCATTTTAATTCGAACAAAAACTGCTCCTCATAATGAAAATTATGAAAAAAGTCAGTATACAACCAACAAATCGCAGATTTCTCTCGATTGAATACCAACTGCTTCGTATCTAGATTGGGTATTGTACTTGGTCATTGCAACTAATTCAGACTGCACGAGACTACACAAAATCAGAGACCAACTACTTAAGGGGCAAGCGATTTCACCCGACAAATCGCGAAACACGTCAATGCAGGAATAGTTACTGTAATGAAAGATGCATTACAAGGGAAAGAGGGAAGAGGCCAGGGCGGCGTTATAGGCAACTTGCCGCCCCAGTGTTTGAGCCTAGGTCTTTCTTTCTCTCACAGGGCTAAGTTCGCCTTTTTGCGTGATTGTTAACTTTTCTGCCTAATATAAAGTGCACAATATCTGATACTGAAAACCAATACACATATTTTTTTGATTCTCTGCCGAAGGCAAAAGGGATCTATGCGGTCGTGCACCTGCGTAGGTTGTGTGTTGTCCGTCGTGTCTGTCTGTCTGTCTGTGTGTGTGTGTGTGTGTGTGTGTGTGTGTGTGTGTGTGGTGTGTGACACACCTCTCGTCAGCACGATGTCTAAAGAGCGCACATGTATCAAGTATCAAATCAGGCACGTGGGTTGCACATATGATGAGGATGAACCCTATCGTTTCTGGTGTCGGTCAAGGTCATTGAAGGTCATCATGGGCAACCTTCACTATCTGGCACACAACTTCGGAGCACCAAGTCGTCAAATGGAAAGTTCGTGCGTCAAGGTGAATTACATCTGGGACCTACTTTTGAACTCATTTGACCCTTTGACCTTGTTCCTTTCTGGTCATTTTTTCGTAACGACCAGACTCGTTTGTTGCAACAAACCAGCAAGTCAATTGCACTGACGTACTAAAACACTGCTATTATACGCTATTTCCAGCTATGTCCTCTTTGAAGTGTTAACCTCCTCTAAAACACTGATGAAATTCAAATCTTCATATATCTTCCGCCACTAACATTGTATGGGGTTGGCCTAATGGTGAATGTTGTTCGTCTGAGTAAACAACATCTGTACCCCTTTGACTTCTAATGACCTTGTGACCTTCTGTGCCAGTTGTTTTTGACGACCATATCGCCTTGTTGTGCCTAACCAATAAGTCGATCGCACCGACATACTAAAACACTTCTATCACACGTTATCGCAGGGAATTTGGGCATACATTTTGGTATTTCGTGGCAAGACACCCACACTATGGCTACGGGGACATTTTCCGTGGCCCTCCCCCCCCTCGCCCCCAACCTCTAGCCTAATATGGGTGAAATAGTAGTAACTTGCATGAAATTGGGGGTATTGTGGCAAGACACTAGGGAATTTGAGGAATCGTGCAGTTGGGATATGAGGATTATTTCAGAGGATTTTAGCCCGATCTTCTACAAAAGTAGCACATCAAATTAGGCGGATTTCCCTATTGCCAAGGGACATGCCCTCGTATGGATAGGTGACGCAGACGTCGACCAGGCATCCAAACGGCTTAGGCTATGGCCCTATAGGCCTTCAGGGCGTATGTATGTCCCTTGGAGAATTTTCTGAAAAAAAACAAAACAAAAGAGTGAATGTCACTTCGATGAAGTGTGCGGAGTCGCCACTCTGCCGCAGTGATTATCACTTCATTTCAGAGCGACATTCCCCCTCCATTGTAGGGAATCTTCGCCATTATTGAGTGATACTTCACTCTAATCGAGTGAATTTCCACTCTACATTCGAAGTGTGCTGAGTGCCACTCCAATGGAGTGAACTTCACTATTTTTGTTTTAGAGATCATGTATGAGTGACATGGGTCATATTGGACATGACATGACATTTTCCGGAATGAAGTTGTTCAGTAATAGTTTGGGTTTTTTTTTCCATGCCTGGGTGAGTCGTCAGAAATATTTTTCCTGGAGTTGTGTCGCTCCAGAGTAGAGTTTGATCTAACCCGATTGCGGAAGATTCCCGGGATCTTGGGGAAAATTCCCACCGATCTAGTTATAAAACGTTTCACCGATCTACCATGCCGACTATTTCGAACATACGACGCAGTTGGAATAATGCAATAGACCATGTAGGCCTATTTAACAGGCGGAATAAAGGAATTGCACGATTATGCAGCTCGGTTCTAAGGGGGACTTTGGGGGCTCAAGCCAAAAAACCAGAACAAATGTGCTAAAGCCACCCCAAAACACCTGAGGGTGTCGATATTTTCAGTAAATATGCGTATTGTCTTACATATTGACCTAACATAAGCGACCTGCCTCCTTCCACACCCTTAGGCCTACCAATTTCGAAGGTTACATTTCCTCGCAATAACCAACCAGGTTACGCCTACTTTCCTCATGTCATGAAAGTAAAATGCTAATGATCTCATATTCTCGGTAAGGTCGAGTAAATAGCTGCGTGTAACAGTAGTAGTGCAACTCCGCTTTCCCCCCCTTCTCTTTCTCTCCGGGCCTATGGCGCGCCTTCCGGCGGACGATCCTGTTCCCCAAATCCGGTCTGTGCGGGATCCGGGTGGTTGGAGCCGCCCGCCGACGACTTCGTATCTCTTTGTTATCGCAGCTTGTGGGTTGATGGGTCTGCCCGGCCTGGTCGCTTGCCCGGAGAGGCCGGTGACTGGAAACGGCGGTGGACGCGGCGAGGTGCCTTCCAGACATGTCCCCCCATGAGTGATGAGTGAGTGGGGGAGTGAGTGACAACTTGGCAAGTAGAAACCACGCTTCGAACCCAGTTGCGACTGTGCGTACACACGGTGAACAGTGTTAGTGGTTACAAAGCAGCATTCTTAATTACGTCCTGCTTGCATAATTTTCAATACTAGGTCAGATGAGTAAAATCCGGACTGAAATTGGTCAAAGGATTCCGGTAGAAGGAATCTGGGGCCCGTTGTATTTGAGAGCTGGTCACTCACGGTCCAAAATGTTGGGATCTTGTCATCGTTTAGGTCTATGAATCACTTCACACCTTGAACACACTGAACATGGTTCCGTATACAGAGTTGGGCACGGATGCCTTCCATTATCAAAATTTACTTTCCCACTACACCAGCTCCACACCCATCTCTACATTATTCACTCCTAGTTCCTTCAGGCTATAAAATATTTGGAACTTAGTCCCAATTGGACGAGACTTGGTGTGATTGTCATGTATATCTACATGTTCTATTGGAGATCCTACGTGACACTTGATTATCTTGCTACAGTAAACATTGGTTCCATTTTCTATTGGTTAGTGGGTTTGTCTGTCAGCTGAGAGCCTTGAGTGGAAGATGGATATGGGTAGGAGAGACCGGGGCGCAAATGCACTTTTTCGCGTCAGGGGCGGATCCAGGAATTTTCGATTTGAGGGGCGCCAAAAATTATCAACATAATATTTGGGAGAAGAAATGGGAGCAGTCAGGAAGCGCGAAGCCCCCAAATCGGAGGGTGAGCTGAATCCCCTATATACTGAACTGTTCAATATTTGATTTGACGCCGTATCTGATCAGCGGCGTAGCCATAGATTTTTTAGTAGGGCCATGGGGTGCGGAGGTCGGGGGTGTGTGGGGCCAAGGCATATGAGATTCAATCATGTTGATCATCTAAGCGAGCCCACCAGTGTTGGCGCGGAGGCGCCCCAGCAAAATTTCTGGTCTGACGACCTCCAGATGGCAGGAAACGGCACCTCCTCGTGTAGTTTTGGTTTGAAAAAAGCATACAAAAATACTGAAATGATGTTTCATGGATTTGGAGGAACACCTGGTGGTCCATTATAGCTCCTGTATTTAACACACTTCAACACGTAGTACTCACACATTTTGCAAGTAATGATCCCGAATATACACATTTTTGGTGCCGTTAATGTACAAAGTCTTCACGAAGATTGTTCCACTCACTACCTGCGCGTATGGAACCGACCTTTTTCTAATCGCACACTGTGATGAGTGAAATTAACAATTTGTTTTGGAGACTTTTTGAAGTCATCTTAGATCACGCAATTCTACCACTTGCACACACGAGCACAGCATAATACTCAGATCAAAGCTTAAATTTATGTGTCGGACCTTTCTGGAGGGGAGGATGAGGGGGGGGGGGGTACAAAGACTATAATTTGTTCTTGTGTGCGTAATATGGGGCATTTTGAGAAAGTATTGCGAAAATTTCTCGCCAACATCGTTAGCCAGAAGCTCTGCCCGAAACCGCCTGATCAAGCTGAAAAAACCTTTCCTAATAGGTGGGCAGATCCGTGATGTAGTTTTTTGTCCAATTTTGTGTATGTATAAAACAAAATACATCCCACCAACATGCCATGTACGTTATCTTCAATCCCATGGTAAGTAAAAATTATTGTGTACCTTAAGCACAATCCTTTTGACAGGCATGATACAGGAATTTCTTCCAAGAAGGGTTGGGTGATTTTCGTTATGTGAATCGAGTACAGACGACCATTTCCCTAGGTGCGCGCATGCAACCGGTAAATCCGTTTAGATAATTGCCAAATAAACCGTAAATCATTATTCGTCTTCACACAGTAACATCGCGACCGAAGGCTCCTCGTGGGACATTTACCCACGTGCGTGACGACAAAACAATGTAGCTACAAACAGGTGCGTCGATCCGTTTTTTGAAAAGAGAGGGGGGGGGGGAACACATCGCATCAAATGCCATCTAACGGAGCGCCACCATAAGTTGGCGCGAATCGTGGCAAGAAAGTTTCAGATTCTCATACCCTCCAGATCGACGGAAATGGCACTTGCAGGCTCAATAGCACCCATCTACATTTGGTGATTTGATATAGACACAACAAACAAAAAGTTGTCATTGTCATACGACGATGAATTTTACCGCATATCACCCTGTTATTTTATTACTTTTCTACTCTGGCTTTGTTTGCGTGGGATCCAGGGGTCTACCGACAGTTCCCTGGTGGGATCGAAGGGTACAGCCTAGCGTACGGGAACCATTCCAATTCGGAGCATAAAATTGTACCCCGAATTCGACAAGTCCGTCATCGGGAACTGCTCTCCGGCGCGCGCGAAATTGTTTGCACGTTTTTGGGCATTTATCAAAAGTCTGTCAAAAACTTAACGCCTTTTTGTTCACCTTGCTTTTTCCTTTCCAGATTTTCCACGATTTTCTCTCAGAAAAATTGGAGTAGGGGGGATTCTCCCCCAAGGCTCCTGAATTAATTCGAGTGAACGAAATGATTCGAAAAGCATTACATCGCATATTTAGCCTACAAAAACGCTGGATAAAACGACATTGCGGCCAAAACAAATTATATGCACTTTTGGCTATTCGATTTAAAATTCGAGAATTCGGTTAAACATGGGTAATCCTTCGAATTCGGCCCTAGTTGTGTCCAGATCTTCACCTGGGGTCCGCACCTGGAATTATGGACTTAAGACCATTTTCCAACGGCGATTTTTGTTGTTAAAAACAAAAAATGAATCGTTTAGATTGATACAAAATTCGGGCATGTGCCTGTTATTTTTTTATTACGGTCCGGAAAAGTGGGGGGACAAACGATATCCCCCCCACTTTTGAAAGTGGGGACATGTCCCCCCCCCCGTCCCCCACCTGTTGACGCCCATGGCTACAAATCTGCCGACCGGAAATGTTTCTTCATCCTCAAAGAGATGTTGTGTTCGAACACCCAACATTCAAAGCCGCGTTGCCGCTCAACGGGGGAAAATCACCACAATGAGCGCAAATAATGATAGGCTTGGGCAGCGCACTCGGTCCGTAACTACTAACTGATAGTAGAGTTTGCCATGCCTAGATACGCGATGGCTTTTGAGGAGCTTACGATACTACCATACAACCCATCCTCATCGTGTTGCTTCTCTACTGTGGGACCGATGGCAGATGGGGCTTGTGTCAACTTTAACTCAACGGCTCAGGCCGGCAAAAAAAAAAATCATCTCGAGATTTTTTAGGGGGGGGGCGAGCCGGGTGCGCCCCCTGGATCCGTCCCGCGGCCTGGCTGTGAACTGGACAGTGCGAATAACTGCCGACCCTAGTAGTTTTCTTTGCCGTAGCAGCAATAAGCCAGTGAGCACATTTTACGTGGTTATATCAATCTTCAAGATTGTCTGTCAAAATGTGATGAAAAAATCCTCTTTTTTGGCATTCTGACGAACTATTGCAACATTGTAATCAGATGCCCCTATGTTTTCCATGTCCACTTTGAAAACAAATGTACTTGTGCGAGTAGAACATGTAAATCAAGGTATAGATCGATTAACAGACTGCCGAGTGAATTATTTCGCACATTTGGTGCCTATGGTCCATTAAGCCGTGTTTTCATGCACGCGGGGGCGGGCGGGCGGGCGGGCACGCGGACAACACGGTTGACTCGTTTCCATGCACGCCGGCGGCCGGGCGGGTGCCGCGTTTTAACACAATCACATCGAATGGCAAAATGACCATCTAAGCGGAGCGCCACCATAAGGTTGCGCGAACGTGGCAAGAAAGTTTCAGATTCTCATACCCTCCAGATCGACGGAAATGGCACTTGCCAGGCTCAATAGCAATCATCTACATGTGTGATTTGAGTAGAAGACACACCAAAAAGTTGTCATTGTGCATACTAAGATGATTTACCGAATATCACACATGGTATTTTTTATACCTTTTTCTACTCTGGCTTTGTTTGCGTGGGATCCAGGGGTCTACCGAACAGTCCCTGGTGGGATCGAAGGGTTAAAGCCATAGGCGTACGGGACCATTCCAACTCGGGAGCAGAAAATTTTGTACCCGAATTCGACAAGTTCAGTCATCTGGAACTGCGCTCGCGCGCGCGAAATTGTTTGCACGTTTTTCGGGCATTTTATCGAAAAAGTCTGCAAAAACTTAACGCCTTTTTGTTCACTTTGCTTTTTTCCTTTCCAGATTTTCCACGAATTCTTCATCTCAGAAAAATTGGAGTAGGGGGGAAGTCTTCCCCCAAGGCTCCTGAATTAATTCGAGTGAACGAAATGATTCGAAGCATTACATCGCATATTTAGCCTACAACGCCTGGATAAAACGACATTGCGCGCAAACAAATTATGCACTTTGGCTATTCGATTTTAAAATTCGAGAATTCGGTTATGAAACATGGGTAATCCTTCGAATTCGGCCCAGTCGGGTCCAGATCTTCACCTGGGGTCCGCACCTGGAATTAGTGGACTTAAGACAATTTCCAACGCGATTTTTGTTTGGTTAAACAAAAATTGAATCAGTTTAGAGTGATACACCAAAATCGGGCATGTGCCTATTATTTTTTATTACGGTCCGGAAAAGTGGGGGGACAAACGATATCCCCCCACTTTTGAAAGTGGGGGACATGTCCCCCCCGTCCCCCACCTGTTACGCCCATGGCTACAAACTGCCGACCGGAAATGTTTCTTCATCCTCAAAGAGATGTTTGTTTCGCCAAACACAACATTCAAAGCGCGTTGCCGCTCTAACGTGGGGCAATCACCACAATGTCATCGCAAATCATTATAGCGCTGGGCAGCGCACTCGGTCCGTAACTACCTAACTGATGAGAGTTTGCCATGCTAGATACGCGAGGGCTTTTTGAGGAGCTACGAACCTGACAACACAACCCATCTGCATCGTGTTGCTTCTTCTGACTGGGGACGATGCATATTGGGCTTGTGTCAAACTTAATTAACACTCAACGGCTCAGGCCGGCAAAAAAAACAATCATCTCGAGATTTTTTTAGGGGGGGGGCGAGCCTGGTGGCCGCCCCCCTGGAGCCGCGCGCCTGGCTGTGGGACAGTGGCGAATAACTGCTCGGCCGACCCTAGTAGTATTTCTTTGCCTTAGCAGCAATAAGCCATGAGCACATTAACGTGGTTTATTCATCTTCAAGCATGGGTGTCCAAAAGTGATGAAAAAATCCTCCTTTTTTGGCATTCTGACGAACTATTGCAACATTTGTAATCAGATGCCCCCTATTTTTTTCCATGTCCCTGTTGAAAACAAATGTATACTTGTGGAGTAGAACCTGTAATCAAAAGGTATAGAAGATCGATTAAGAGACTGCCGCTTGATTTTTCGCACATTTGGTGCCTATGGTCCATTAAGAGCCGTGTTTCATTCACGCGGGCGGGCGGGCGGGGGGCAACGCGGACAACACGGTTTGACTCTTTCCATGCACGCGACGGCCGGGCGGGTGCCGCGTTTTAACACAATCATGCACCCCTTTCCACTTTTATGTGTAGCCTATATGCTCTATATCAGAACCGTGTATTATTATAATTACATTATTATTATTATTATTATCATTATTATTATTTTATCAAACATGGACGCATACTAGTGTGTAAACCTAATCACCACCCGGTGTTTTAATATTTCTGAAAACCATTGTTCGAATGTCAACGGTACGGCCCACTATTAAAACTTCACATTAAGGGTTTGGAGATTTAATTAGCAAATATTTGACATGTCCCATGGTTTAATTTAACTGCAACTCTGTGTTCAAATAGGTGTCCTGGTGCCGTCAGAAATAGAGACAATCTGTATGAAGATCTCGTCCCTAATGTTGAAACAGTTATGATTGATGTTTGGAACAATTGTTTGAACATAAAACTGTCCTCTTTCTTCTCTTCTCTCCACTATCGGCTTCAAGCCGGGTAGATTGCAGGGAAATCGATTATACAAAACCACGCGCACGCCGCACGCGGGTAACATCGCTAAACAACAGACCGATCGATAAAACGCCCGCCCCGCCCCGCCCCGTGCATGGAAACGGCTCATTTAAAATGACGGTGAGCGATTTTATTACCCCGCCCCGCCCGCGTGCATGGAAAACGCCCGCTTTACAGTGACTTACTACGTGGCGCATTGGGACAACTTGGATGGGGCGCATTGGACGTTTAATTTATCGGGGAAAAGATGGGAGGGGTGCTTCAGAATTATGATATATTATTTTGAAATGACAAAGTACATAATATTTGTGTTGCTATTGCTACGTATTGGACTATATATCAGTTCATCGGCCGGTGAAGCTGGTACCATGTTTTAGGTTTGATAGTATGTGACACTTATGGTGTCCCAATGCGGAGAGGTACTGGGTGCTTGGGTCACTTTTTCTTCCTTCACTTTTTCTTTTTTCGAATCCCCAAATTCTGCAGAAGTTTTGAAGAGATATCATCAAGTATTTGCCGGCATTTGAATGTGCCTAACACGATCGATGCTCTATTTATTCAGGGCATATGTCCACTCACCCCAGCTTGATTCCGAAAGAGAATTATTTACCAAAATGGAAAAATGCCCAATTTGTTTTGGCCCGTCTCTCCCTATAGCTATCAAACTCCAATACCGCGCGCCACAAGAATTTGGCTAACCAAGAAACAACCACTGAAAGGCATCAAACGGTTTTGCGCAAGCAAGGTTGAATCACTTTTCCAAAGAGATTGTATTATCATCTTATTACTTTGTTTGTAAGGCTTCGTAACTCTTCGTTTTGGGGGTAATCCTGCATAAACATGGTTAGTTTTTCATGCACACGTAACAAAGAGATTCTTTTAGGGCATACCAATGCCATTAAAATTAACTCTATTCCCATATGCTAACCCTATTTAACGAGTCTGATGAATCATGTTCAAATTTATTGCTATAAATTTGCTGAATTATGCATTCACTGTTGGTAAAGATAAAAACCGGCATTAGTGCTGGCTCTGGACATTGTAGAGTGTGGCCAAATTTACGATTTAGGCACTGTGCATTTCATAGGAAAGTGTCAATGTTTCCTCCTCTCTGGTCATATTATTTAAATACACACTTTTCTATCGCGCTCGGGGGTCCGAAAACTTCCATTACAACAGCTTTTATGGCTGAGCATTACATGATAGTATCAATATTGACGAACTCAGGTTTCCTAGTATGGGGCTAAGCTAAACTGTGAATCATTCCACTTGGATCCACATCAAATAATATATCTTTCCTACCTGTGTCACCTACCATTTCCCCATACGTTAGTAACATGAACCATTCATTTACAATGCTATGGGCAGCACTTTTGTACTTTATGAAGGTATTTTATAACTTTTGTAACAAATTCCACAGTTTAGTAGAGCTGCGTGTCTCAAAACAGATCCCTTGTCCCCTCTTAAAAACAAATTAGTTGTCTGGGCTGAATTCAAAAGGTCGTGTTTAAAACCTATATTTGGGTAGCCTAATCTGGGTATCTCAAGTTACTGTACCCAGCATACTGGGTAACTTTTTACAGTCTACAAATATATACCTGAGACGCGGGAAAATTAAGAATGCTGTCCAACACAGGCTGTAGAGTCCGTACATTTGGCATGTAGATTGGTCACACAGAAACAGGTCTCTGGTTCTTGTCCGAAGTGTCATCGATATTTTTGTGGTATAGAATAAGACAGTAATCACTACGCATTAGTTTCGTTCTTTTTTTCAGTAACAGCGCGGACTAGACTCCTCGAGGGAGCCTATGCGAAACCGCCTATGGGATTCAATCGATGCGTGTGCGTGTCCGGGGTGGATGTGAAAATCAAATATTTTTCGAAAACGAACGTTTTGTTTCGGAAGAGAACACACTCAGAGTGGATGCGAAACGACCATAAAAAAGGCAGCAGCCATGCATATTGTCGTTGCTTGGCTTTTAGATGAAGATATTACTAAATTAATTCGCGGTGATACGCATTCCGCATACGCATTGGTACATGTGCTCATTTTCGCCTATGAGCGTTGGCTTCTTGCTACCTCTATTCTACTCTATGCCAATACTTCGTCGAAGAAGCCTGTTCAGGCACTACTAAACGAGGGTGGGTGGTGGGTGTGTCCTCAATTATATTGGGTCCCAAGAGCACAAACTAAAACCCCAACCATGAGCCCCTCCTGAAACTCATCATCCGCAGTTTTAAATTGAAGCTCAATGGACGTCCTTGTGGGAGGGTGTCTCACACGCCAGTTCGGGGAAAAAAGCTGTGACTGTAAGCGTCATTATTGGACTGTACTCTCAAGTAGCGATGTTTGTTGCTGACGATTGCTCGAAGTCTGGGTGTTGTAATTCAATGCCAACTGGTGGGTGTTGAACAAAACTGTGGTTGGAACCACCAATAACCGGGCTTGATAAGCGGTCTCATAAATTGGGTAGGTTTAGTAACTTTAGTTCACCACGCATGGGTGACACAATCGCATCGAGATCTCGATGATTATGGCCACAATCGTACGAACTGCTCTCCTATGAATCTGTTCTAGCTTATCTTCTTGAATTTGCTTATGAGGATCCTATACGGCAGAGGCATATTTCAATCGGGGCCGTAGCTAGGGATCATATGATGGGGGGGTGTGAAGAAGTAAAAAATTCCAACTGGCAGATTCATTTTTTCCAACTCAGCCCAACCCTATAATGAAAGGTGTTTTTGGCGTTCCATTTTTTGTCATTTAGGGGGGGTCCGGCTCTTTTATTTGAGAGGTTTTGTCACTTTGTGAACATGGATCAATCGAGACCGAGTGTTCACAGATATGGAGTTGAGTGAAGTTAGGCAATTGAAGCCCATTCATTCTGAGAACTGCTTTCAGCGGAGGACTGTGGACATCCAATGTACGGAAGATGGCGACTCGGACCCAAAGCTCGAGTAAAGATAACAAGTAACCAAACCGCATATAAATGTAGCTAATCTCTATACCAAGTGCTAGTTATAGTGCATCAGACTGGACCTTAGTGGGCACTCTCCCCGGTAGTTGGAAGTTGGGAGGTAGTGGCCGGTGTGCACAAGTCACGACGGACACAGCACTGACAGCAGTGCCGAATCTTAAGGAACAAGCAGTTGGCGTCGAGAAGTATTTATCGAGCGGGATGCTGAAGTTGATAATGGATCTGAGGGGAGGGGTATAAGGGAGGGGTTGTCCCCCTCCCCTTTGCAGAAAAATTTGTGAATTTCCCCCAGTGACCGTGTAGATGCAAAATTTGGTGCAATAGCACTCCAAAACGCTCACTTCATTCCAGAATAATTGCATTTTCACATGTCCCGATGCGATTTGTTCTTCTCTGCAATCAAAATTGAGGGCAGAAAATAGGATTAAGTAAATTGAGATCTCACTTTTCAGAGGACCAGACGATGCCCCATCCTCCCACTCTAGAGATTTTGCATTTCGATGGCCTGAGATGTGCAATCTGAACGCCATTATGACACCTCCTACATTTCACATAGTTCAGAAATAATTTGCATTTTCAGTCTTAGATGCGAACTTGCCTACTCAGGATACTTGTGATTATTTGTGCTAAATGTTTTTTTTTTTTCTATGAGCTCATGGGGCAGTAAGAAGGCTCTCTTTGGGTTGGTGTAAGTCTACCTGAAGAGGACGGCCAACTAGGCATAGTGTCACACAGTATACCAACGTGCGCCCCATTTTTGGCTTTTTTCGTGCATCATTCTATCATAAATTTTTGCCAGTCAGCAGTGGCCCTCCGCCACAGACTTTTCATACTGGGGGCACCAGGGAGGCAGAGACATTCTCAGTGGGCGGGCAAAAAGAATACTATCAAGCGGAGCGCCAATATGGTTGGCGCGGAGCGTCCAAGCGAATTTTTTGGTTGCGCAAGCCTTCCAGATGGTCGGAAATTCACTCTCCCAGGCGTTTTGGGCTGCAACCTGAGCACTTTGTATCAAATTTTGTAATCGTGGAATGGGAAAGTGGAAAAAGTTAAAAAATTTTGTCAGACCTCGATCTAATCCCTGCCCCCACTTTAACTTAATGTTCAAAAGTTTTTGCCCCCCCCCCTTAAAAAAATTAAAAAAATTAAAAAAATTTTTTTAAGGGGGGGGGGGGTTCCCGGCAATTGGAAAAAAACAGGATCTCGTTGTCCACGCTTTCAGCTGTCTATCCAGAGCTATTTGTATGGTTATCCCATGCAGAATACCGAACTAAATTTGCACCTAGGCCTAATGTAAAATTACTGCTTGTGGGTCAATTCGCACATTTTTTACAAGCTTTTTCCGTACGGTTGTAAGTGAATCTAATCCCTACCCTATCTCTAATCATAGCAATAGACAAAATTGATTGTCATTCAGGGCGTCGGACCGTTGAAAAGTGGGGGGGGGGAAGGGGGGAACATCGAATGCAAAATACATCTGAGCAGGAGCGACACCATCGGTGGCGCGAAGCCTATAACCAAGGAAATTTCAGATTTTATACTCGCCAGATCGACGGAAACGGCATTGCCAGGCTCAATAGCCCACTACATTATGTGTGATTTTAGTAAAAGACAGCCAAAAAAGTTTCATTGCATACTAAGATGATTTACCGAATATCACACATGGTCTTTTTATCCCTTTCTAATCTGGCTTTGTTTGCGTGGGATCCATGGGGTATACCGAACGGTTCTCTGGGGGATCGAAGGGAAAAGCCATAGGCGTACGGGGACCAATCCAATTTGGGAGCAGAAAATTGTACCCAAATTGACAAATCAGTCATTGGAAACACCGGCGCTCGCGAAGCGCGCGGAAAAAAATGCAGGTTTTCCGGGCATATCAAAAAGTCTGCAAACAATCCAGGCATTTTTTCACTCTGCATTCTCTTCGACCAAATTTTATACGAAATTTCGCCCCAGAATTTTCACCCGAAAAAGGGAGGGGGGCAGTCTGCCCCCAAGGCTTCTGAAATCAATCGAGTGAACAAATGAGTCGAACCTTACAATCGCCATATTTAGCCAACAAACGCCTGGAAGAAAAACGCCATTGCGCGCGGAAACCTTGAAAAAGTATGCATTATGGACTATTAGATTTAAAATTCGAAAACTCGTGATGAAACATGGGTAATCCTCGACTTCGGACCTAGTCGGGTCCAGACCTTTACCTGGGGTCCGCACCCCGAATAGGGTTGAGTCAATTTCCGACGCGATTAATGTTTGGTTAGCCAAAAATGAATCCGTTTAGAGTGATACAAAATCGGGCATGTGCTATTATTGTTTTATAAGGGTCGGAAAAGTGGGGGGGGGGACAATCGAATGAATATCCCCCCACTTTTTAAAGTGGGGGGAACATGTCCCCACCCCCCCGTCCTCCACCTGTGCCGCCCATGATTGCCATAACAAACCGACAGCCAATCACGGCGTCGTTGTGAACATGCGTGTTAATTCAAAGAGAGTTAAGGTAATTGCGCGCGAAGCGCGCAAAAAATTTTGCCACAGATATTCTGTAAAAAATACATTCTTGTTGTAATTGTTTTACCGTTTTTACAGGAATAAGGAAATAGTCCTTTGGTGAGTGGAAAATACAAAGTGACTGGGGCCTTGGACCTCAGTCGTAAAATATAACAATCTGGCGTCTGTCCAGAAAATTCCAACTGGATATTCGAAAATTCCAACTGTAAGGTCGAATTGACAATTTTTTTTGGGGGGGGGGGGGGGGTGAGACACCCCCAACACTCTCCCCCCCCCCGCGCGCGACGGTCTGAATTCCAATGGGGACGACCGAACTAAGGGGTGTAAGCAAGTCTAATAGTGGAAGGACAATTGTGCAGATTCTACAAAGGAATCACGTGTTAGATTTGCTTTTAGCGGAATCTGATCTACATGTTTCCTCCAAGGACAGTTGCATTATCTAATCAATCCAAGATATCTCTGACTGCTAACCATTTGCATAACGTCCATGCCAAGTGGTAAGTAGAAGGAAATGCGTTTCTACTTTATATACGACCAAATGCATGGAGGAGCACTCTGTGAGTTAAACTTCATCTGCCAAACATCTGCCCACATCTTCAAATGATCTAAATTCTGTTGCAGTATATCGTACTGTCGTGTGAACAGTTTCGATAGTCGAATGAGCAGATAGTGATCAGTAATAACTTGGATGTAGAAGCGTATACGTTTTCCAATGTCATTGATGTCGATGAGAAACATTTTCAATGGTCCTAATACGGTCCCTGGGCACACCTGCAGGGCCGTAGCGAGGCGGGGGGGGGGGGGGGGGGGGGGTGTGGGGGGTCACACCCCCCCCAATAATTCGTGCCGTCGGCAAATTCGGTCTGTCGGAAAAAAGGAGAAAGAGGAAAAGAGGAAGGAAAATGAGAGGAAAGAGGAGAGGAAAGGAAGAGGAAAGAGGAGCTGGAGGAAAAAAAAAAAAAAAGAAGAGGGAAAGAGGAGAGAAGGAAAAGAAAGAAAGAGGGGAAGGCGAAAAAAAAAAGAAAGTAGGGAGTGAAGGGGAAGTCAGGGATGGAAAGCGGAATAGAGAGCAAAAACCGGGAGCCAGACTTTTTATCGGCTATTTCGACTTTTGGGCTCTTCATTAGTCGGCCAGAGAATGGCACACCGGCAAACATATTGTGACGGCCGTCGCCCGTCGGTGTAATTGGAGAGTGACCAAGCTGTCGGCATTCGAGCCAAAGGGGGAAAGGGCGTTAGCGTTGGACATCTTATTTTCCATGAGACGACAGTCTTTGAAAAGTTTTGTTTCTGGTCCTATATTCAGAGATACATGAAAAATTCAAGCAATTTTGCTGAAAACAATTAAGAAGAATTTCCCAGATTAAACCAATGAAAACCAGTCGGTTTTAAACGGGGAATCATGCGAGCGGCAGAGATGAGTACAAGGCGAGAGATAGAGGCACTCCCTCGTTTTAAATAAAAAAATTCAGGCAGGAAACTACCCAATTTGGGCACAGAATAAGTTAAAATTGGTTAGAGATATCCTATACTGCTTTGTGGAAAGAAGAAGTACTAAATGGCCGAAATTGCCGAATTCAATTGCACCACTGAAGTGTCAAATTTGCGCGCCTTCGAGCGCAGTGGGAATTGATGGCCTCCTTCATATACTCACGGGTGGCAGTAAATTTGGTCATTGTTGAGGAATCGGGCACGAATTTTCGGAGTTCCAAAGTGGGAAGGGTTCCGTACGTGGTGAGCGGGGCGAGTAATTACTGAACGCCCAATTTTACTGAAAATTGACACCAGATTGCATCTGGGAACGTTTCAATATTCAAAATTTTCCCCTCCCCTTCCCTTCCTATAAACGGAGATGAAGTCACTCCATAAAGAATCACCTTTTTGCGTTCTGTCACAGTGAGCCAAATTATCTAAGTCCCATCCTTTCTTTTGCCGCTAACACATAGGAGTCAATAGGCTAATCAGACGTTGGTGAGGAACGGGGTCGAAAGCCTTCGCGAAATCAAGAAGATTATATCAGTTTGAATGTTGTTATCATAGGACTTGCCTATTTCTTCAATAGTAGTTACTAGTTGAGTTTCGTAGATGCTTCCTTTGAAAACGTGTGCTAAATAGCTAGGAATGTCATAGTCATAAAAATGCTCCATAATAGAAATATAAGACATGTTCCATCAATTTAGAAGCAATACAAGTCAGGATACAGGCCTTAGTTCTGTGGGAGATCTTATTCAATTCTTGTAAATTGGAACAATTATGTGAGCCAAATGGCAATCGGCGGAATAGTTCTGTCATATGATGGGTAAAATTTAACTTGCAGAATGGCTATCTGCTCGCCATTTCCCGAAAAAGCGTAAAGGGAGTAATCCAGGACCGCATGGCCTCTTTTGGATGAGGTTTCAATAGACTTTGTAAATGGGAGAAGAAACTGGCAGATGAAATTTAATCTCGACAAATGCTACTCGATGCATATACACACAAGCGAAATCCCAGTCATACAACTAATCGGATGAATGGCAG